>JAMXBD010000356.1:0-600000 GCA_024138025.1 Combretum micranthum
TTCTTGAGACCAAATGGCATGACCTTATAGCAAAAAGTTCCCCAAGCTGTGACAAATGGGTTTTGACCTTGTCTTCTTCGGCCATCATATTTGATTGTATCCCGAAAATCCATCCATGAATGAGAATAGATGGTTTCCAGCTGTATTGTCTACCAAGACATCAATATGGGGCAATAGGAAATATCTTTTGGGGTCGCTTGATTCAAGTCTCTAAAGTCCACACAGATTCTAAGTTTCCCATTTTTCTTAAGTACTGGTACTATATTTGATACCCAATCTGAGTAATCCGAAACTTCAATAAATCCAACTTTGAGTGACTTCTTGACTTCATCTTTTATTTGAAGTAGCAAATAACGTCTAAATCGCCTTAATTTTTGCTTCTTAGGCTTAACGCCTTCTTTGGTTGGCAATTTATGGACCACAATTGACGGATTTAAACCAGGCATATCACTATATGACCATGCAAAAACATCCAAATACTCTGTTAGTAGCTTAATCAAACCCTGTGTTGTGTTTTCTGGCAATTTACCCCCAATTCTCAAATTCCTAGGGTTTTCACTTGTTCCCACATTAACCAACTTAGTGGGTTCAGGGGTTTCAATCCTTTCTTGATCAAAGTTTTGCCAATTTTCTTGTGTTTTTAATTGATAATTGATATCATCTTCAACGACTAACCTAGTAGGGTTGGAGGTGATATCAATATTTTTAGTATTTACAGACGCGAGATATCCTAGAACCTCATCACAAAAGTCGGATCTGATTGAATATAAATAAGAAATGAATAAGAATATGGATAAACACAAAAGAAATTCATTAAATTTGAAATGGTGTTTAAGTACACTTATTTGAGCAACACATAAAGCAGAAAAATACAAAACACAATCTAATATCGGTCCTTACTTAAGAAAATTAAAACTGGCACAAGGTATGAAAAATTCTTCTATCAAAGCTATCTTCTTGGGTGGATCATCTTCCTTGGAGTCATCTGTCTTCTGGACATGATGAGGCTTTGGAAAGGAGCTTCTAATGTGCGGGATTTCGATGTCTGGATCATACTCTTTATTAAGCTTCCTTGTTCTCATCTTATGCTTCATCTCTGCCACCTCTGTTTGAGTAGGAGAATATCTTAGACCAAAAGTTCCTATCCGAGCTTCTTTTTCTTCATTTATTACACAGACTTCTTCAAATATTTGGAGCCCAAAGTCTTCTTCTTCTCCTCTTCCAATGTATGGAATATCCGTTTCTTGATAGATGGCATAATCTTGTTCTCCCATAACGCTAACAAGTTGGCCATTTGCTACAAATTTAACCTTCTGGTGCAAACTTGATGGTATTGCTCCTGCTGCATGAATCCATGGCCTTCCAAGCAACAAATTAAATGTTCTTGGGATATCTATCACTCGAAAGGGAATTAGGAAAGTTTGGGGCCCAATGGTGACCTCTAGTTCCACTTCTCCAATTATTTCCTTCTTTGATCCATCAAATGCTCGTACTATAGTAAGACTTGGCTTGATATTTGACGGGTCTACTTCCAACAAATTCAGAGTAGCCAGGGGGCATACATTCAGGGAAGATCCATTGTCAATAAGCAGTCGGGAGAAGACCTTATTATTGCTTTTGACGACAATAAAAAGAGCCTTATTATGTTGGCTACCTTCTTCCCCTAATTCTTCAGATGAGAAGCTAATTTGCTCATTTGCAAAGACAGAACTGATAATATGTTCCAAGGTTTCTTCTGACACACCTTCTGGAACTTTTACTTCCTTGAGAACTTTGAACAAGGCCTCACGATGAATATCAGAGCTAATTAACAAGCCCATGAGTGATATTTGTGCTGGTGTCTTGGCCAGTTGTTCAACTACTTTGAATTCACTTGCCTTCATGAGTTTAGCCAATATTGCTTTCTCATCTTCCTTCTTTTCTTCATCATTTGGTGGCGGTGATGTATTCATGGTCACCTTTTTTGCAGTTGGTTCATAAATTCTTCCCGAACGGGTAAGCCCGCCAACCATAGCCAATGAAGTGTGATTAACTGTCTGGTAATCAAATGGAGCAGCTTTGTAGTCATTTACAGCAATTGGGATTTGGAAAGTATAACTTCTAGGCTTCGTGACAGTTGCCTCTTCTTTACTGTTGTTCAATTCAAACTTGATTGACTTTGGTTCATATGTGATCATGCCAACAAATTTCTCTTCCTTCTTTGGAATGGGCTTTTCTTCATCTTCAGATTCTGATCCCCATCCAGTGGCAGGAGTATCAGCATATACGCGTGGTTCACACCAATAATCAACCAGATATTGGTATTTTCCATCATCACCTAGAGTTCCGACAGTCGGGTCTCCAGCTTGGTATCTTTTCCACAATTCTGCCTGTGTACTTGGCTTTCTTGGCTTTGGGACCAGCATTTCCATGATATCTTCCTTTTTTATGATTCCACTTTGCAACAAATTATAAATGGCTGGTCTGGTTTTGGTACGATCTCTCAGATTGATATAGGGCAAGTGCCCCATTTGGCAGAGATTCCATGCCACTTGTTCTATAGTGATAGTCAATTCATCCAAGTTGACTTCTGGGTTCGGTACTTCGGTAGTGATCATATTAATAACCAACCCATGATTTGGCAATGGATTAGTAGAAACATTTGGAGGCTCCACAAAGTCTAGTTGGATGGTCTTTGCATCAATAAGATCTTGAATCTTATGTTTGAGTCTCTAACAATAATCAGTAGAGTGCCCGATTTGCCCCATGTGATATTCACATTTTAAATCAAGGTTGTAGTTCCTGGGCTTATAATCATCTCTGGGCACTTCAAAGCCAATCAGATTATCGGCTCTCAATTTAGCCCATACTTGGCTGAGCGGAACCGGTATTGGAGTAAAATTGCATCGGTTGGGCCTTGATTGTTGATTCGAAACAACCCTTTGTTGATTTTGACCTTGATTGGTCGGCAGAACTATGGATTTAATAGGGTTTGCTGGACTTCAGATATTGACCATACCGACAGTCGAATCCTTTCCTTTGTACGAGACATTTTTAGGTGCTGTATACTTCTTTTCTACTTGCAGCTTTCCGGCTGAGATAGCATTCTCAATCCTGCATCCGGCTACTACCACTTCTGAAAAACTTGCTGACGCATGCCCTATGAGATGAGAAAAGAATGGCTCTTCTAGTGTGTTGATGAAAGTAAAGGTGAGATCTTTTTCGGGTATCGGATCGGTGATTCTTGCAGCTAAAGCTCTCCATCGTCGAGCATATTCCTTGAAAGCTTCGTCTTTCTTCTTCTTCATAGTACTCAAATCCTAGACCGAGGGTGCCATTTCGATGTTGAACTTGTATTGGTTGAAAAATGCCCTGGCTAATTTATCCCAGGTATCAATTTCTTGTGAGTCCAATGGTAAACCCCGGTATTCGTAGTAGTTAAGAAACCCCGGGAATTGGAAGCGAAACCCTAATCCGGTCCAGTTTTAGTCTAGTGAGAGAAGCCTAAGAACCCTAAATCCGGCTTTCCTTCGGTTTCATAATAAAAGAAATTTTATAAAGTAAATGAAGTTGAATTATTGTTCTAAAGTATATTTTAGACCTTTGAAAGTTTTAAATTCAGGAATTTTTCACTTCCGGGCCTTCCTGAGCTCAATTACGGAAAAGCGTGCCCCGGACCACGGATTCAGAAAAATGTTCCAGAATATTCATTAGGACCGTAATTTTATAAGGATTCAAAAATATCAATTTTATAATTTTCCGAGCTATAAAAATTACAGTTATAGCTTTTCCTGTGTTTTCGTTACAACTGGTAAAGTAGATGTCTTGTCTACTATTCACAAGTACAACCTACACTACACACTACTCATACCCTATTCTTACATCCTTACAACTACTCATTTCAATTTTTTTTCCAAGAAATTTTGTCTCTTAATAAATCACATTTATTACATTTTAATTTACTAAATTACAAAATATCAAATTTTCAAAACACACACATTAGATGGCCGGCGCCCCCCCTTGTTTTTTTCCCTCATTTGATTTATTTTTACAATTTTTATTCATTAACAAACCCTAATTTACACATATATAAACACATTTTTCTCTCTCTCTCTTCATTTCACTTGTTTCAAATTTTGTTAAAGAAGAAAAATCCTCTCTTCTCTCCTCCTTTGTGCCGTGAGCCCCCTCTCCCCCTTCCTCTCACATTTCCAACTTGTTTTCTCCTCTTTTCTCCTTCAATACTCCATTGATATGTGGATTTAAGCTTTGTTTCTTCTTAATCTTGTAATGGCAAAGCTATATCTTGTGTGTTTTCTCATTTAATCCCAATGAGCTCATGCTAGGGACATGAAAACACATGAACAAGAATATCAAGCCATCACAAGACATAGATCCAGTGTTTAAATGAGTTTATGTTAATATATCTTCTAGTTCATGCATGTAAAGTAGAGATCTTGTATATATATTGATGTTCATACCATGAGATCTATGATTCATGCATTATATTTAGTAGATCTAAAGTTTAGACATCCACATCTTCATGTACATGCATGATCATAGAGTTATTTTGTTTTCCATGCATTGATGATTATAAAAATGTAGTCTTGTTCATGTAAAGGTGTGTTAGATAGTGGATCTTCATATATAGAAGGTAAGAACATTGAAAAAGGAAAGGTTTTGTCAAATATGAAATGTTGGAAATTCGGATGAAGTTGAAACCCTACTTTAAAAACCACTAAAATGATTTTTAAACTCATGTTTCACAAGAAAAATGAAGGGTATGTGTAATAGGTATATCGAAGGAATGATTTTCATAAGCTTAGATGAGTTTAGGCATGATAAGAATGTAAAACAAGTGTGGAGTTGGAATGAAAGAATATTGATATGTGGATCAATAGTCAAATTCGTAATTAGGTCATGCCTACAAGAACACTTAGTATCTAAGCCTAAATTGGATGTTTTATGAGCTAAATGAAGTCTTGATATAATAGATATATTGGAGCTTCAAATTTTAATGCATTAAACAAGATTTCCCAAAAGGAAAATGCAAGAAAATGAAATTTTAAAAATTCGGATTTTACAAGGGGCTTGTTTAAAAACATGATTACCAAATGAAAAATGGGAATTTATATGCATGAATGAAGGCCATGACTAATATAGACTTTAAGAAATCATTTTATTTAGATAACAAGTGAATTTCAAGAATAAAAATCAAAGAAACCTAAGGAATGTAAAGTTGAGAAGAATAGCTTTTAGAGATAACCTTTATGTAATCTTGTAACAATTAGGAGTTCCTAAGGGCTTATCATCAAAAATCATCATGACCATACATATATTGAGTTCATTACATGGCATTCATGTTACTAATTCATTCCTATACCATTCATCCATGAATCATCAACTAGGAACATTTCTCATCAAAAGCAAAACAAATTTTCGGAATTGAGAAAGGGGCAGAACAGAACTGATCCTACTGTTCCATGGCCTTACTACTTTCAAAACTTGAAAATAATACTAGAAATAGATAGATCTTTCGAAGTAGATAGAGATCGATATAAAATTTGCGAAATTCCGAGTTAAAATGACCAAGTTATGGCCGTTTTAAGTCGGAGCTTCCGCAAATAGCGAGAATTCCGAATTCATCTAGTTTAGATGCATAGCTTGAATTAGTTACATGATGAGAATCTCATTAGGATTATTCTTACTTGGTAGGTGATCCCGAGCAGGACGACACCTTACCGCCCTTATTATTACTACTAGAAAGACCGCGTCCAATGGCCGAGTGAGTTTTACTTCCACTCTCAATTAATGTTGTGATTGTAATGTAGTGGCACTAGTGGTGTAGGCAAAGATAAAATGGATATGCATGATGGGGTATATGGGAATTATATAGTTATCTGTTGATGTGTGAATGGAACTTAAGAAATATCGAAACCGAGTGTTAAGCTATTGACTGATTAGCTAGTATCTTATATTGAATGTCTGTGAATACTTGTTGGTCACCTAAAAGAATTGAACTAATGTATATTCGACTTCAATTGTAATTGGATTCATTCATATCACGATGGGGATGGAGCATTCGCATTGGTTGGTTTTTCGTGATCCATAAAACGAATATGTTGGTTAATCGTGATCCATAAAAAATTTGTTGGTTAATCGTGATCCATAAAACGAAATATTGTTAGTTGACCGTGAGCTTAAACGGCGTCGTACCGCAGGATTCGTTAATCTGCTAACCCGGGATGGAGGGCGCAAGTCCATCCACATATGATTTCCGGTTGGTCATATGTTTGTTGAACTCATTTGTTTGATGCATACACTTGCTTGAATAATCACTTGTTTGAATGAATTGTACTTAATTGTGTTATGGAAGTTATTACTCACTAAGCTAGTTAGCTTACGCCCCCATAGTTTTACTTATTGCAGCACGAGTTTATCTGGCTTAGACCGAGGCAAGCCACAGCACAGGTACCGGAGATAGGAGTTTCCCATAGAAGTTTACTTCATTCTTTTGTATAGACTTCCGTTGGAAACTAAAGGACTCTGGATGACTGTAATGGACTTGATATTATTTTGCGGGGAATGCCCCTTAGATTTTGTAAAGTATAATTATGCGTTTTGGTTTATTATCTATGGCTAATGAATGCCACGTTAAACTGTTTAACTCCATTTGTTGAAGTATTCTATTGTCGTAAAGGAACGCTTTACATCTTTATAAGACTCCCGAAGGGCTCGGATAGGGAATTCGAGAGTCTTGTTTAGTATGTGGCGGACTGTTACGTTTAGGATACCCTATGGGGCGTGACAGTTTAAGTTGGTATCAGAGCACTAGGTTATAAAACAAGACAATAGAATTAAAAGAAACCGGACTTAGAAATCTAACTAATAGGTTAAATGGAGTTAAAAGCGTTTTTGTGCTAAGTCTGATTATATTGTATGTAGGTCTCCTTGGGTGAGACCAGGGAGCGGGCCAGGAACTTCACTAAGAGAAATGATGAGACGATGGTAGAGTATAGGTTAGGTTAAGAGAATTGTGCGAAGACTTTGCCCTAGCCAGACATCCCCGGACTATAGGGGAAATGTACAAACTGTGGAAAGATGGATTGAGATACACAAGATGGGCTGCTGTAGTTGATCGATTGAGGTATGATCCCATGGGGAGGAGTTGGACAAAATTGGAGACAATCTATACTTTGGAGAGAATCATGGTTAAGTATGGGCGTGAGCCCATGACTAGGGAAGCTACATTTATTTTGAAGAATGGGGAAACCGAACCCCTCCAGATTTTAGAGTATGGATTCCCATAGGACCTTTATATGTGTATGCCCATGATAACTTGTATGATCACCATGATTGGAACATGGCAGACGCATGGAACCATATCACTTGGCATGCGGTTTACTTAGATATTCTCCCACCCCGAGTGATAGCTCCACCTCCAGCTATTGACATAGGCATGCAATTGAATGGGGCGCCTGTAGTTGGAGAGGATGAAGAAGAAGAAGAAGGAAGAGGACCTCGAGGAGGATCCTAACTGGGAAGAAAATGTAGTTCCTAGAACCCCTACCCCACCTATCGAGCCGGAAGTTGAAGTGAATCCGGAACCCAACCCAATTGTATGGGATTTTAATCGGGAGCTGGAGATACCGGATAGTGGTAGGGTGGAACCCGAGTTTGACCCCTTGATGTGGAGAGATGTTTATGTGGAAGGTGAAAATCCCCCTGTACTTGATATAGTAGTAGCTGAACCTGTAGCCCCCGAGCCTATGGAGGTAGAAGGCATGGGTGGAGAGCCGGTAAGAGAGAATGAGGTAGTAGAGACTCAAGTGAGTGAGCCTGAAGTTAGAGGTGAGGAGAATGATGTGAGCCCGAGGGAAGGGCAAGGTACTGAGGAAGAGGAGGAAAGTGAAGACCAGGAACCTTTAGTCCGACCTACTAGGAAGCGGAGGATGACTACGAGGGAATACCTTAGTTTGTTTATCCGACGGACGACGGTGGTTCTTCTAGCAGGAGACGACCTCCTAGCTCGACCTCCGATGACTCTAGTGATGAGTAGAGACCGAGATGATAGCTAACCCATGAAGTCCAAGAGGAGTCCTGATTTTCTTATTTTGTAGTAGGCAATGCGGGATGCCAATTTGCCTTAGGATTTCAGGATAGTTAGTATTTTATTTGTTTCTTTTCCCTGTATTTTGTCATGTTTTCGGGAATAGGGAAATTGTTTAGAATCGGAATTGGAACTTAGCTAGCCAAATTTTGGGACAAAAATCTTGATGTAATATTTGTATGGCTCGCTAAAGTAATGAAAAGATCGTGTTTATTTCAAAGGAAAGGAGTTGAAAAAGCATGCATGCTAGTCATGAGGCATAAAGAACATTAACCGCATATAGATTGCATGAGCATTCATTCATTCACATTATTGTTATGAAATTCAACTTGTTACTCTATGTGTGAATTCTTTTATTCTCCTTATGATTATATGAATTTATGAAATTCCATTTCTTTCTAAGTTTGATTTCCAATTTTCGCAACTTTTAAACTTTGTTAACAAATCTAGTCCTTTCGAAATCTGAAACCTACTAAAGATACTAAAAATTCATTAAATAATGTATAAACAGACGAAACCGACGATTCGGAATCGGGAACAAGGTCTAATCCGAACGAAGCCGATCAGCCGGCTATGCCACAACCTAACCCCCAAGGAGTTGCACCCCAAAATCAACAGGGTGATGTGTTAAATGCGATTGGACAATTGGCCAATCTTCTGAACACCTTCATTCAAAATCAGAATCCGGTTCAGAACCCCACCCAGGGCAAGTGCCCGGGATTCGGCCCCACATCCACCACCCGCAGATCATCGGAAATGACTGCAGAGGCACCGGCTCCACAAGAGGAGCATTCCTATAATGTGCCACTGCCACCCCCCCCCATACAGGAGACCCCACCGAAGCTCCTTACCGGACTTTATTAAGAGCAACCGGTATTTTGATGGAGCATTCGGTAAACCAGATGAAGCCGAGGACTGGTTGGCTCAAGTTGAGCGTTCTTTTGCTGCATACGAGATTCCACCTTATCTGCAGTTGGAATATGGAACATATATGCTGAGGTATAATGCGCGGGTCTGGTGGGACTCCAAGAGAAGGAACTTGACTTCCCCGGCCACTTGGGAAACCTTTCGCCGGGAATTTCTGAACAATTATTTTCCCTCCAGCTTGAGAGTGAAATATAGTGCTGATTTCCTCCATGTTAAGCAAAAGGGGAGGACAGTAGAACAGTATGAAACCGAGTTCGTTCACTTGCTGCAGTATGCACCTGAGTCTTTCAGGGATAGTGAAGAATTGAAGAAGCAGGTATTTCTGGGAGGCTTAGATGAGGAATTGCGGATCAAGTTGGAAGAGTTTGGAGTTAGGACATATCCTGAAATGGTAG
Source organism: Combretum micranthum (assembly GCA_024138025.1). Classification (NCBI taxonomy): domain Eukaryota; kingdom Viridiplantae; phylum Streptophyta; class Magnoliopsida; order Myrtales; family Combretaceae; genus Combretum; species Combretum micranthum. The sequence goes on from JAMXBD010000356.1 coordinate 9,412, forward strand.
AGAAGGCCCGGGTAATTGAAGGGGCCAGAAAAAGAAAGTACCAAGCCTGAAAAGAGGGTATTTGGAAAGAGGCCATTCGACGCCTCGAGTTCAGGATTCAAAGGAAAGAGGTACAGACCGTACCAAGGATTCAAGGATGAGTCTAGTAGCAAGCCGACCCAGTTCAAGGCCAATGTCACATGTTGGAAATGTAAGGGAGCACACGCTCCTAGGCAGTGCCAGTTGTTGAAAAACAAATGCTATTTCTGTGGCGACGCTGGCCATATGGTTTATACGTGCCCAAAGAAGCTGGCTGTGACTTGCTTTATTTGCAAGGAGAAGGGACACCTAGCCTCTGAATGTTCCCAGCGGAAAAGCGTGGCCGCTCGACCCTATGGAACTCCAAGTAATACCAACCCATGAGGTCGGGTAACAAAAGTGGGAGCCGAGCAGCTTCAGCAATGCATGGGATGAGGTTATATAACTTCGAAGGCCAGTGGATGGTAGAGGAAGATGAGGAGGAGATGTGGAATTGGCAGCTTTGGATCAAAGCGAAGGCGCTGATAGCGGCCTGGTGACAGGTTAGTAACAGAAACCCTCCTTAGCTAAAATTTAAGTTATTAATTTGAATTGTTGCCTGAATGAAATTGAATATGTTATGGAAAGCTGGAAGTAGGAACCCTATGTAGATAGCCTTAAGAGTGTGTAGGGTTCATATGTGATGGATATTTGTTGACCTCAGGCACATACGGGTGAATGGTGGAGGCTTATGTTTTATTTGACACGGGAGCGACTCATTCATTCATCACCAATAGTTTGGCTAACCAACTGGGATTACCTATAGCCACAACTACGGTTAGTTTACGGATTAAGACCCCCACGGAAGTGTTGTGTCAACCCGAGAATTTGTGAAGGATTGTCCGTTGGAAGTTCATGGACACAGCTCCAAAAGCGATTTAATAATATTGGAATGAATAAATACGAAGTTATCCTCGGAATGAGTTGGCTAAGCAAGGTAAAAGCAAGTGGATTGTCAAAAGAAAACAGTGAGTTTCTATGATCAAATGGGAGAAAAAGTAGAATTTGTGGGAGAAACCCTAGTCCGAGAAGGTTTGGTAAACTCGTTTGAGTGATGATGGAGGATGAAGAGATAATACCGATTGAAGGTGTTTGGATGAAGAGGAAACCCGTGAGGAAAGGGATATACCGGTGGTAAATGAATATTTGGATGTGTTTCCAGAGATCTTGCCGGGATTACCACCAAAGAGAAATTGATTTTGAGATTGTTTTGGCTCCAAACACCAACCGATATCCAAAGCACCATACCGGATGGCACCGGCTGAGTTGAAGGAGCTAAAGACACAGTTGCAAGAACTTTTGGATCAAAAATTTATAAGACCAGTGTATCGCCATGGGGCGCACCCGTTTTGTTTGTAAAGAAGAAGATGGATCGATGAGATTGTGTATCGACTATCGTGAGTTGAATAAAGTGACTGTCAAGAATCGGTATCCCTTGCCAAGAATTGATGATTTGTTTGATCAACTGCAAGGGGCTTGTGTGTTTTCACGCATTGATTTGCGTTCGGGATATCATCAGTTGAGGATTAAGCCTGAGGATGTACCAAAGACGGCTTTTCGTACTCGTTATGGACACTACGAGTTCTGGTGATGTCGTTCGGGCTGACTAATGCACCAGCTGCATTTATGGACCTTATGAATAGAGTCTATAAGCCACTTTTGGATAAGTGTGTGATAGTCTTCATAGACGACATCCTCATATATTCGAAGACCAAAGAGCAACACGAGGAACATCTTCGTTTGGCGTTGCAAACCTTACGGGATAATAAGCTGTACGCCAAGCTGTCCAAATGTGATTTTTGGTTGGACAGAATATCATTTCTTGGACATGTAGTAACCGGTGATGGGATATCAGTTGACCCCGAAAAGATCAAGGCTGTAGTGGATTGGAAACCACCGCAAACGGTTACCGAAGTAAGAAGTTTCTTGGGATTAGCTGGCTACTATCGCAAGTTTGTGAAGGATTTCTAAGATAGCCAAGCCACTGACTCAATTGACTCAAAAGAATGAAAATTCGTTTGGACGGACAAGAGGGAACAGAGCTTTCAGGAATTAAAACGACGATTGGTATCGGCACCGATTTTGGTTCTACCGACCCAGAAAAGTCCTATACGGTACATAGTGACGCCTCAAGGAATGGCCTTGGATGCGTCTTGATGCAAGAGGGAAGGTTATTGCATATGCTTCTCGGCAATTGAGACCGCATGAGCAGAACTACCTAGCATGATTTGGAATTAGCTGCCGTTGTCTTCGCTTTGAAGCTATGGAGACATTATCTATATGGACAAAGGTGTGAGATATACACAGATCATAAAAGTCTTAAATACCTGTTCACACAGAAAGAGCTAAACATGAGACAAAGGAGGTGGCTGGAATTAATAAAAGATTATGATCTGGGAATAAATTACTGTCCAGGGAAAGTAATGCGGTCGCGGATGCCCTAAGTCGGAAGAATCACGGGAAGTAGCCGCTTTGATCACAAGTCAAAGAGATTTGATTAAGGAGTTTGAGAAGCTAAGGATTGAGTTCATAGACCAAAGCGCTGAGCTGAGATATCCAACCTGGTGGAACCGACCCTCATAGAGAGAATCAAAGAAGCCCAAAGGTATGACGAGGTGATACAAAAGATAAAAAGGGAAACCAAGCAGGAAAGTACCTTGACTTTGCCATAGATGATGAGGACGTGATCAGAATGAAGGGAAGACTGTGCGTGCCAGAGGATGAGGAGTTGAGGAAAGAAATAATGAGTGAAGCTCATAACTCCGGATATACCATGCATCCGGGAGGCACCAAAATGTATCAAGATTTGAAAAGCCGCTATTGGTGGAATGGCATGAAGCGAGATGTGGCAGATTATGTAATGAGTGTCCAGTATGCCAACAGGTGAAAGTAGAGCACCAGAGACCGGTGGATTGCTAAAGCCCTTACCCATTCCCGAATGGAAGTGGGATCAGATATCCATGGATTTTGTGTGTGGTTTTCCCAAGACTCCATCTGGTTGTGATGCAATATGGGTGATAGTGGATCGATTGACCAAGTCGGCGCATTTCTTACCCATAAATATGACCTACTCAATGGAAAGATTAGCCAAGATCTATATCAGAGAGATCGTAAGGTTACATGGCATACCTGCAGGGATTATCTCCGATAGAGACCCGAGATTCGTGTCCAAGTTTTGGACAAGCTGCAAAAGAGCTGGGCACTAAATTGCATTTTAGTACGGCTTATCACCCTCAGACCGATGGACAGTCTGAGCGGACGATCCAAACCCTAGAAGACATGCTGAGAGCGTGTGCCTTGGAATTCAAAGGGAATTGGGATAGTCATGTACACCTAATTGAGTTTGCCTACAATAACAGCTATCACTCCACCATTCAAATGCCACCGTATGAAGCTTTGTATGGACGCGCTGTAGATCCCCTTTGTTTTGGGATGAAGTGGAAAAGGTAGCATTGGGCCGGAATTGGTACAAGAAGCCGCGATAAAGTGAGGTTGATTCAGCGGAAAATGAAAGAAGCTCAGGACCGGCAAAAGAGTTGGGCAGACTTGAAAAGAAGAGAACTTGAATTCAAGGTGGGTGATCATGTGTACCTGAAAAACCCGATTAAAAGTATTAAGAGGATGCGTACACAAGGGAAGTTAAGCCCGAGATACATTGGACCTTTTGAAATCTTGGAAAGGGTCGGAGATCTGGCATATCGGCTAGCCCTGCCACCAAATTTGTCCGGGATCCACAATGTATTCCATGTGTCAGTATTGAGGAGGTACGTTGCCGACCCGGAAAGGATTCTGGAGTTGGAACCAATTCAGCTGAAGGAAAACCTGACATATGAGGAACACCCAGTGAAGATATTGGATAAGAAAACTCAAAGGCTACGAAACAAAGACATTCACTACGTTAAAGTGTTATGGAGGAATCATGCCTTTGAGGAAGCAACCTGGGAAGCTGAAGATGAAATCCGGAGGAAGTACCCCGAGATATTTGAAGGACAAGGTACGTCAGTTCCGTTTTGAGGACAAAACTTTATTTAAGGTGGGGAGGTTGTAAACCCCTATTCTAGTAGTTAAGAAACCCCGGGAATTGGAAGCGAAACCCTAATCCGGTCCAGTTTGAGTCTAGTGAGAGAAGCCTAGGAACCCTAAATCCGGCTTTCCTTCGGTTTCATAATAAAAGAAATTTTATAAAGTAAATGAAGTTGAATTATTGTTCTAAAGTATATTTTAACCTTTGAAAGTTTTAAATTCGGGAATTTTTCAATTCCGGGCCTTCCCGAGCTCAATTACGGAAAAGCGTGCCCCGGACCACGGATTCAGAAAAATGTTCCGGAATATTCATTAGAACCGTAATTTTATAAGGATTCCAAAAATATCAATTTTATAATTTTCCGAGCTATAAAAATTACAGTTATAGCTTTTCCCGTGTTTTCGTTACAACCGGTAAAGTAGATGTCTTGTCTACTATTCACAAGTACAACCTACACTACACACTACCCATACCCTATTCTTACATCCTTACAACTACTCATTTCAATTTTCTTTTCCAAGAATTTTGTCTCTTAAATAATTATCACATTTATTACATTTTAATTACTAAATTACAAATATCAAATTTCAAAACACACACACACTAGATGGCCGGCGCCCCCCCTTGTTTTTTCCCTCATTTGATTTATTTTTACAATTTTATTCATAACAAACCCTAATTCACATATATAAACACATTTTTCTCTCTCTCTTCATTTCACTTTTGTTTCAAATTTGTTAAGAAGAAAAACCTCTCTTCTTCTCTCTCCTTGTGCCGTGAGCCCCTCTCCCCCTTCCCTCACATTTCCAACTTGTTTTCTCTCTTTTTCTCCTTCAATTCTCCATTGATGTGGATTTAAGCTTTGTTTCTTCTTAATCTTGTAATGGCAAAGCTATATCTTGTGTGTTTTCTCATTTAATCCCAATGAGCTCATGCTAGGGACATGAAAACACATGAACAAGAATATCAAGCCATCACAAGACATAGATCTAGTGTTTAAATGAGTTTATGTTAAGATATCTTCTAGTTCATGCATGTAAAGTAGAGATCTTGTATATATATTGATGTTCATACCATGAGATCTATGATTCATGCATTATATTTAGTAGATCTAAAGTTTAGACATCCACATCTTCATGTACATGCATGATCATAGAGTTATTTTGTTTCCATGCATTGATGATTATAAAAATGTAGTCTTGTTCATGTAAAGGTGTGTCAGATAGTGGATCTTCATATATAGAAGGTAAGAACATTGAAAAAGGAAAGGTTTTGTCAAATATGAAATGTTGGAAATTCGGATGAAGTTGAAACCCTACTTTAAAAACCACTAAAATGATTTTTAAACTCATGTTTCACAAGAAAAATGAAGGGTATGTGTAATAGGTATATCGAAGGAATGATTTTCATAAGCTTAGATGAGTTTAGGCATGATAAGAATGTAAAACAAGTGTTGGAGTTGGAATGAAAGAATATTGATATGTGGATCAATAGTCAAATTCGTAATTTAGGTCCATGCCTACAAGAACACTTAGTATCTAAGCCTAAATTGGATGTTTTATGAGCTAAATGAAGTCTTGATAATAGATATATTGGAGCTTCAAATTTTAATGCATTAAACAAGATTTCCCAAAAGGAAAATGCAAGAAAATGAAATTTTAAAAATTCGGATTTTTACAAGGGGCTTGTTTAAAAACATGATTACCAAATGAAAAATGGGAATTTATATGCATGAATGAAGGCCATGACTAATATAGACTTTAAGAACTCATTTTTATTTAGATAACAAGTGAATTTCAAGAATAAAAATCAAAGAAACCCTAAGGAATGTAAAGTTGAGAAGAATAGCTTTTTAGAGATAACATTTATGTAATCTTGTAACAATTAGGAGTTCCTAAGGGCTTATCATCAAAAATCATCATGACCATACATATATTGAGTTCATTACATGGCATTCATGTTACTAATTCATTCCTATACCATTCATCCATGAATCATCAACTAGGAACATTTCTCATCAAAAGCAAAACAAATTTTCGGATTTGAGAAAGGGGCAGAACAGAACCGATCCTACTGTTCCGTGGCCTTACTACTTTCAAAACTTGAAAATAATACTAGAAATAGATAGATCTTTCGAAGTAGATAGAGATCGATATAAAACTTGCGAAATTCCGAGTTAAAATGACCAAGTTATGGCCGTTTTAAGTCGGAGCTTCCGCAAATAGCGAGAATTCCGAATTCATCTAGTTTAGATGCATAGCTTGAATTAGTTACATGATGAGAATCTCATTAGGATTATTCTTACTTGGTAGGTGATCTCGAGCAGGACGACACCTTACCGCCCTTATTATTACTACTAGAAAGACCAGCGTCCAATGGCCGAGTGAGTTTTACTTCCACTCTCAATTAATGTTGTGATTGTATTGTAGTGGCACTAGCGGTGTAGGCAAAGATAAAATGGATATGCATGTTGGGGTATATGGGAATTATATAGTTATCTGCTGTTGATGTGTGAATGGAACTAAGAAATATCGAAACCGAGTGTTAAGCTATTGACTGATTAGCTAGTATCTTATATTGAATGTCTGTGAATACTTGTTAGTCACCTAAAAGAATTGAACTAATGAATATCCGACTTCAATTGTAATTGGATTCATTCATATCACGATGGGGATGGAGCATTCGCATTGGTTGGTTTTTCGTGATCCATAAAACGAATATGTTGGTTAATCGTGATCCATAAAACGAATTTGTTGGTTAATCGTGATCCATAAAACGAAATATTGTTAGTTGACCGTGAGCTTAAACGGCGTCGTACCGCAGGATTCGTTAATTTGCTAACCCAGGATGGAGGGCGTAAGTCCATCCACATATGATTTCCGGTTGGTCATATGTTTGTTGAACCCATTTGTCTTATGCATACACTTGCTTGAATAAAAACTTGTTTGAATGAATTGTACTTAATTGTGTTCTGGAAGTTATTACTCACTAAGCTAGTTAGCTTACGCCCCCATAGTTTCTACTTATTGCAGCACGAGTTTATCTGGCTTAGACCGAGGCAAGCCACAGCACAAGTACCGGAGATAGGAGTTTCCCATAGAAGTTTACTTCATTCTTTTTGTATAGACTTCCGTTGGAAACTAAAGGACTCTGGATGACTGTAATGGACTTGATATTATTTTGCGGGGGAATGCCCCTTAGATTTTGTAAAGTATAATTATGCGTTTTGGTTTATTATCTATAACTAATGAATGCCACATTAAACTGTTTAACTCCATTTGTTGAAGTATTCTATTGTCGTAAAGGAACGCTTTACATCTTTATAAGACTCCCGAAGGGCTCGGATAGGGAATTCGAGAGTCTTGTTTAGTATGTGGCGGATTGTTACATTTAGGATACGCTATTGGGCGTGACACCAATTGGGCATACCAAGCTAATGCTGGACCAGTAAGGCTATCTTGAAAAGTCTGTACCATTAGTTTATCAAATTTGGCATACTGCCCCATACGTCGTACATATAATCTTGTGTGCATTTTAGGACAGCCAGTTCCATCATATTTTTCGAACTCAGATGCCTTGAATTTTTCAGGAAAAGCAACTTCCTCAAATTGTGGCAAGCTTAAAATCGCAGTCTGATCAAAGCCGTCAAATGCCTTCATCTTTTCAAACAATTTCTTCTCCATGTCCCTAGCTTGGGCTTCAAGCTCTTTCTTTAGCTCGGCCATACTGAACTCAGTTTGGGAATCATCAACGTTGACTGGTTGTTCCATGATTTCTTTTCCCTTTTGTACCCCGGAAGATTCTTCTGACACTATAGGGGTCTTGGATTGAGTAACATTCTGAGTCAAGATCTGCATCTGTTCGGTAATTCTAAGCAGGGTTTGTTCCATGGCATTGAGTCTCTGTTCAGTGGTCTGATCTGGGTAGTATTCCCGTACTAGCCATCTTTGCTCGTGATCTAGTATAAATGGGACTTCTAACTGTTTGGGAGCTATCTTTCAGGATTTTGGATTCGCTAGACTTGGTTCGTAATTGGACCATTAGAAGTAGGAAAATAAGAATACTAACATACAAACACAAGGATGCAAATATGAATGCAAATGGGGATAATGACCATCAAATTTTGATAAACACATTTATTGGAGTTGTATTAAATAAATAATTCAAAAAACAATCTTTCATACAAAGTTAAATTACTATACTAAAAGTTCAAGAATCTCGATTCCTAAAACTAAACTCAGGACTTCTAAACTAGTCTTCTGGTCTTGGCAGGGCAGATGATTTGATCCTCATGCAGTTGAGTCCTTTTTCGAGCTTTCTTCAATTCATCTCTAACAGTACAATCCTGTTGTGAGCTTTTTCCAAGCGATCAGTCATCTCTCGATCTCTTTCCAGGTAGTCCCGATGACACACTTCAAGCCGAGCCGAAACCATTTCCATGTAAGCAATCATTTCAGGATCAGGTTCAGGTGGTGCTGGTTCAAGTATATCAGGACCTTCATACTGGATATCTTTATTCTTCTTCATTTGACTGGCTATGTACCACCTAGTTGCTCTATAATCTCGAGTCACTTTACTTTCTGGCTCGACTTCGAAAACTGGCTTGATTTCCCTATCATCCCAGATGGCTTTTATTTGGTTTACCTTGGACTGCTTTGCTATTTGGGTCAGGGTTGGATCCATATAGTCGAGAATAACTCGTCCCAACTCGGGCTTGACAGTAATGTCTTGCATCATGCCATATTGCCGGATAACACTTGAGGGGTAATAACCCGTACAGCCAGTGATTCCAATCAGGGGCACAGTTAGGTACTTCTTGCAACCTAAGATAACAGTAGGGCATTTAAACCAACGAGCTTGCCACATAAAGTCTTCAGGTTCCATGTCTTCAAATATTGCAAGTACAGACCAGAAAGGCTCATTGTCTTCCATATGGACCCGTTCAGCAAAAGACTGGATGAGATCATAACTTGGGCGGATAAGGGACCCATTAGCTAAGCCTTTTTCGTAGTACTTAGTGTGACTAGCAAACCAAACCATCAACAGATGCATGCTTGCCTTAAAACTGCCCCTGCTCTTAGACTTGATGTGATTCAAACTTCTAATTTGTTCTGCTAGGAGGGCAGGAACATATGGCTTGCCAGTTAAATATTGTGCTACTAGCTCGATGACTCGGAAGTGAATGAAGAGGTTCCCATGCGGAAAGAGTATGGTAGCAAAAGCAGCCACTATGAAAGCATTAACTCTGTTTTCATTCCAGGTCACAACTGATACCGTAAAGGAATTCCGGTTGCTTATGTAATTATCAAGGTTTCCAAACCAATCCATCAAGGTAGTTTATCGGATGGAGAATTCATTGCAACCCTTCATGGCTTCAATTACTTGCTTCTCTTTTTAGTCCCAAAAATTCTGAAATGATGCGGATTGGACTATGAGTAAAGCTTGGTACATAGATCCCCTCGGAAGTGGGTGGGGCTTGAAGCAACCTGGCATATTCCTCAATGGTAGGACTTAGCACATGTTGACCTAGACGGAATGCCACCTCATTGGGTTCCCAAAGATAAACAAGGGCTCGAAACATGGTGAATGAAACTTGGACCTTAGGTAAATTGAGGATCGGGCCCAACCTAGCCTTAATGAATGATTGTTGATCGGGATCAAAACTGACCAACCATCGGTCCAGTAACAGCATTGGATCCTTGAAAGTCTCTACTCGGGGTTCCTTGATGAGACGAGCCCATAGGCTATTGCTACTGTCCGCACTCGAGGAAATCATTTCCTGAGGATTTATAAAGACCCTATTAGGAGACAAATCCTAAATTTTAAATTTTTTTTTTAAAAAAAAATTTACAACTCCATTTTTTGAAAAAAATTTGGTCAAATCCCATGAATGCATGACTTGGGTAAGGTTCTATAGGTTCCCCGGTCTAGCAAATCATAAGGCTAAACCGGAGTGGGAGTCTTTTCTTGATCTAGAGGGTGGAAACCACAGCCCCGGACCTTACTTCGAACTCCTCGCTTAGGCTCTTAAGACGGCCTGGGTTCGACCGTATCTAGCACACATTGTGTGCATAAATGCAAATGCAGATGCGAGTGAAATGAACTAATTTAAAATCTAAGTTACAGACATATATACAAGAACACATACCAACAGATAATTACACAATATATAAAAATAAAGGATAAATTTTAAATTTTAAACTTAAGTGGCTAGCCCTCTTTTTTTAAAAAAAAAAAAATAAGCGAGTCCCCAGTGGAGTCGCCAAGCTGTCGAGCCTGAATTTTGAAAATCATCCGGTTCATTTCTTTTAACCCGATTCATTAAACCCTAACCCATTTAACATGAATCCTCGACTAGGGATTAAAAGAAATTAATTTTGAAAATATTTTGGAGTCGCCAACCGATAAAAATCGAAAAAAAATGAAAAGTTAGGATTAATGGGTCGGTTAATCCTAACTTAGCTACTAGTCTGCGGAAAATTTGATTTTAAAACCAAACTTTAAAAAAAATACCAGATATCTGAGTCCGGGGGCTAACCTATTAAAACCTAAGCGGTTACCACTTTAAGTTTAAAATTTAAATTTATCCTTTTCTAAAAAACTTGCAAAAAAATGTAAAAAAAATAAAAATATTTATAAGTCAGAAATCATTTTTAATAATTTTTCATTTTTTAATTTTTAATTTTAGAAAACTTATAATATTTACAAAGAAAAGAAAAAACATTCAAAAATTATATATTAAAAAAAACTTATAATTACATTCACAAATGACCACAAAATTGAATATTTATAAAGAAAAATTAATTAATAAGAAATAATAGATCAATAGTATTTAGACTTATAATATTTAATTTAATTAAATAATAATAAAAAAAATTATATTTTTTAATGTCGCCCCGAAGATGCCTACGTACTCGCTAATCGATATCAGACAAAATGTAGTTCTTTTGGTAAAAAAAAAAAACTTTAAATTTGTTGGTTAATCTTAATTTTTAAGAACTTTTTCCACTATAAGTTTTTATAAATTTTGAATTTGTCTAAAAAAAAAAAAGCCCTTTTAGTTCTAATTCCTAACATCTAATCACTTTTATTATTTTATAAAAATAAGATTTTTCTAAGTCCTTTTATTAATTTTGAAAACACTTTTTGTATATATTTTTTAATCAAACAAACATACACATATTAACCTATTCATGAAAATTATTCAATAAATATCAAGACACACATATACGCATTAATGCATTTTTTTTAAATATCAAAACACACATATACATATTAACACATTTTTCAAAAGAAATATCTAAACACATTTATATATAAAATATTCAAAAAATATCAAATCATGCATGCACATATTAACATATTTATTAAAAAAATTCAATGAATATCAAATTTGTTGAAAAATAAATAAAATATTTTTTCTGATTTTTAGAAATTTTTCTGGAATTGTTGGGATTTTTTAATCAATTTTTTATAATTTATGTAATTAAAAAACAATATTTATAAAAATAAATAAATTATAGACTAAACTGGACCGTTGGATTAACTCGGGCGAGATCTGGATCGTTGATCGTGTGGACCAATTCTGCGCGTCTGATCGAATTGACTAAATCAGGGACGTTGATCTGGCGATCTAATCACAGCCGTTGGATCTGATGATGAAATGTAGGCCGTTAGATTTGTGGGCGGATTGGATCCGGGTTGGAGTCGGGTCGGATCCTCCCAGTCGGGAGAAGAAGACGATGGCGTGATCTTTCGAGGCGGATTCTGGCGGCTGTGGTGTTGCTCGGCCTCCGAAACCTCGTCGGCCCAATGTGTCTTGCGGTGGTTGTTTTCCTGGTGGTGGTGGCTTGTGCCCAGATTGACCGTAGGTGGTGGTCCGATGACGATCCGACGGCGGCGCACAGTGAAAAAAATTCTAAAAAGTTGCAGAACACAAAATTGCAAATTCGAGCAATTTCAAACACTCTAATCAATCAAAAACACTTCCTAACGATCCTAACACTCTTTAATTGGATCGAAATTCTCTCAATCACTTCGAATTTGCGATTTTTGCAATTCGAATACTTTCACTTCTATTTTCCGATCTTGATGTTGTAATGTGTATTTTCTAAAAATTGAATTGTGCTTTTGGCTTGTGTGGTGATCCTATTTATAGAGTTCGAATTAATTTGTCGTTTTGAAGCTTTATGATTGTTCAATTTTTCGAATCACGAATCGTTCGTATTTTTTCAAATAAGAACAATTCAAAATTGAGACTCGATTCGTGATTGTTTGTTTAAATTGATCATTAATCATGTGTTTATACATTATGACTCTTCGATTGGGTGTGTTTAATTTGATCAAAGGATACGATTTGGCCATTTTTGGAATTTGAAGAAACATATTATTTCGAATTTTTCCCTAATGTTCATGACTCAATTAAGATGCCTTTTGGGATGAAATAATACATGAATTGTGTACAGATGTGATGTATCCCATGCCTAGTTTGTGTCTGTACACTTAATTTCGAAAAATAACAAAGATTCATTGATCAAAAAGTGTCTCAAAGTGGATGAACCAATGTGTCTTTTGGGAAAAAAAATGAACAAAAAAGAGGCAAAATCTGCCTTGGGCTGGGATCGAACCTAGGTCCCCTTACTCCTGAACCTAGTGTGTCCATAGTCTGAACCGTTAGGCCGTTGGCCTGTGCTTTAGTCATGTAGCTAAACCACTAATATTTAAGGCTTAAAAATAAAATATATGTTATATCGAGCCCAAATAATTTTATATTTTTATTAATTTTTTCCTACATATACATATTATTTATTTATTCCTCTATATTTTATTTCTCTATTTCCTATACTCTCTTTTTTTATTATACTATTTAGTATTATTATTTATTTTTATTATTTTTTTATGAACTCAATATGACACTAATTTTTATAAATTTAAGCCTATTTTTAATTGGGCAAAAATTGGGTGCCTACAGGATCGAATTCCACATTCTCTCTTGAATGAGTCATCTCTCTTGGGGGATGAGATTGGTCAACCAATAGACCTTGCGACTTCAAGCACTCACGTATATAGAGATTTTGTTCATCGCACGTATAACAAGTTATTATGGCATTTTTGTGGAAATTCTTAGTTTGGCGAATGGGGCATCTGCATACATAACATTCCCTCAGTGTCCTTGGGCAATTATTTGTACAGTTTCCTTCCTTAGCATGGACAAAGCAGGCAATACCAGCTTTTTTAAGACAATCACGAATTTTGTGATCAGGGTCTCCACCAAAGTAACACCTATACTGCAAATGGGGCCAACTTTTAGGGAAATGTCCTCCTTTGCACTTCCTGCTTTTGACTTTATGAGTTATGGCATTTTCCTTCTTAGATGGTTGGAGTAACTTACCCCTCTTAGCCTTGGGTTTTGAATTAGTTATGGAGAAAGGCGCTTCTATTATTGGTGTTGTTCCAAGTTGGGATCTCATAACTGGAGCGGGCTTAAAAATCGTAGGCACTTGACGTAAGAACTCTTTTAGCGTATCTATCAGATGTCTTATAGCGGTTAAAATTTCTTGATTTTGATCTTGTGGTGGGGGTGATTCTTGTTCTTGTCATTCTTCGAGAGAGATGTCTACTCGTGGCATAGTCTCCTCGGGTAGTTTCCTAGAACAAGTGAAACAGTCGCATTAGATAACCTTTTTATTTGATTCAGGATTTATGTACACGTTATCTACTTTTAGAGAAAAGAAGCATAGCAAAATACTTTATTACACACTTTCATTCGTTCGGTTAGAGGATCGGCGTAGGCACCTAATATTGATCACTTTGGGTCTTATTGGAAAAAAAGGATAATATACTATCTTGTTTCTATTTGATGGAGTCGAGTAGGGTTACTCTGCATCGAGTCCTATGGGGACTGCTAAGGTAGACTTACTCTATTCATCTTATATCTCAAATCCTTATCTCCTTCATGTTATTCCCACATCGTCTTGCTATGATCATCCTCCAATTATCACCATTTTCCTCAAGTTCAAGATCAACATTTTAAGGTAAATCTTTTTATGTGATATTTCCATTCATTGTTCGTATCTTCCAAAATATCCTCCAATTATTGTATAAGTATTTTCCACCTTTTTCTAATAATCTCAAGGGTAGGATTTTATTCTTAGATATTAGAAATCGAATCTTATGTGTCATCTAATAGCCACCTCTTTATTTTTAAGGTCAAATTCTATCATTCTAACCTACTAGTATCCTTTTTAAATAATTCCTAAAACCTTGTTACTCTGACACCAAATTAAACTATCATGCACTAATTGGTACCCTAAATGTGGCAGTCTGCCATACATAATATTAAAGCCTATGAATGACTTTCTTAGTCACGCAAACGTTTTCATATCATGCATAAGGTGTATAACATATCAGAGAGAACGCATCGGAGTAATGCAATTTACTTTAATAACAATTGAATAACAAGGCAGAGGAATACTTAATATTGAACATGGATAAGGTCAATTACAATTCTTAGGGGCATACCCCCGCTAATGTCTACAAGACTACACAATCACATTTCCCATAAATCTCCAAAATATAAACATATAATATATAACTCATAAGGAAATTACATAAAAATAAATCCATCCTATGTTTCCACTTTTTTCCACAAGGGCTCAAAGATTCGCCAATGATTTTCTTAATATTTCGATCCTCAAAAGTGACACAAACATACCTATTTCATCAAAGGCCTATGGGGGTATAAGCTTATAACGAGCGTAGTGAGATATTCTCTTTTATTCGCACCATGATTTCAAACAAGTTTATTAATTTTCACACATATGCTATGTATGCTATGCAACAATCACATGAATACACAAAAATATATGGTTATCCGAAGAGCATATATAGAATGGATTTATCCCTGCGTATCAAGGGTTAAGGAATGGTAATTGAAGGTCTTCACGATCTTTTGCTGCTAATCCCCGAGCACTTTTCTCTCAGTGATCGATTGGTACGACTCATCCTTGGAATTTATCCTCTGTACGCCTTAATTTTCTAAGAATGAGCATGGCCATGGGCTATCTTGGTGTCGGACCTTTCGATTCTTCGCGTAGGAGTAGCAGCTTTTGATATGTGACTTAACACATACAATGCATATCCATTTAATTTCTATCAAAGGCAGGTATAATTATGGCATATTTAAAGATGATCAAACAATCATCATACATACATAAGCAATATGTAATATTAATGATATACTTAAATAATCATTTGTGGGTTTTAATACGCTTAGCATTCATTGTCATACATACACAAGAACATACACATATAACCTCATACCTCATACATGTTTATTTTATCTTGTACCTATAGATCTAGTATAACTATCTACAAGCACAAGTAAGGTAATGAAATTAAGAGGGAAAACCCACTCGTCCATATCGTAATCTTCTTAGTTGTAGTAATCTTCAAGAAGTGAAATCCTATATTCTTCGCTACCTAGATAAAAGAAATACTCGGGATGAGTATTTCATAGAAGTTCTACTTAAACTTTCTAATTCTATTTGGCTATTTTCATCAAAATTCAAATTATGTAAAATCCTAACTTAAAATGGTTATAACTTACTCGTTTTAACTCGAAATTTCGCATATAAGATGTCGTTTTCTACCTAGTCGAAGAGATCTATCTATTTCTAAGGTTATTTTTAACATTTGAAGTCATTTAGGTTGGAAAACGGGTCGGCAAAACTCTAGCACGAAAATTGCAACCTCAATTTGTAATTTTTCTCAATTTTGTTTCATCCAAAATTCTATCACAAACACATAAATATTTATATAGTTGAAAAATCCTTTTATTATATACATAGACTCATATTATAGGCACAATTCTGGTGATGTTGTCTTAGAAATAAAATTTGTAAATAATTTTTATGAAAGGTAGAGTTTAGTGAAGCGTCATTTGTGATTTAAATTGCTATTTGTAAATATGTGATTCGATTGACAGGATAAATCATAATTCAATATATGTATTTAAATTTTTTATAAAGGTCTTATATTTATTCACAAATTGTTGCTTAACAACTTATTTTATATAATATGATTTTGTGACAAAAACCCATAGTTTTATTTAAAGAATTTCTTAAGTTTGATTCTTTCAACAAAATTCTAATTCTTAGATTTGTAAATGTGAAACTCAATTAAAGAAATTCATGTTTCCATATTTATTTTGAGTTCATGAATATTTTATTTTTTACTTTCAACTTTCTTTAACTAATTATTTTTCAAAACATGAACCTTTATGTGGTTGTAAGAAAAAATCATCCTAAGTTGTATAAAAACATTTTAAGTTTTAGCTTATGAGAAAAATTAAAGGAATAGCTTGTTTTAGATTCTTATTCTCATAATAACTCTTTTCTAAATCCATAATTTTTCAATATATGGACCTTTATTGGAAAAATCTTATTGTTTGTATTTCCTTAATTTCCTAAAAGAAAATAGATTTTCACTTCATAAAACTTAGTTCCTTACATTGTACATCGATTTATTCCTAAGTGGATTTTAAACTCGACTTAGAAAAGTTGTTTAGTTCTTAGTGTTCGTTAAAGTGTTGGTGATAATCTTATAAATAAGTTTTTTTTTAAATTATATATAAAAGATTATCAACCTTAAGGTTTTAGATGAAAATTTTATTTTGGTAGTTTGCAAAGAGATTAGAGATCTACTTTAGTTAAATTTTGAAAAAAAAAAGTTATAATAACAACACTAAAATCTATGATGAAATTTTTAAACTTTTGAAAAGAATTGTGTTAAAATATAGATATAAGTTTTAATGGGAATTTTTCCTAAGTAACAAATATCATTTTATTATAAAGAGTTTAAGTCTTATTTTCTTTATTAAAGAGAGAAATCCTTTTATTTTATTTAGACAACAACAAGATGATCATGCATGAAAATGAACTTGTAGTTAAGTACTATGAACAAAATAATTCATATAAAAGATAAAAGAGTAGAAATTAGATAAACACATAGTAAAAGTCAATTATTGGGAAGTCTTAGCTTGTATCAAGACTTCTTGGACTTAGACATGGGCAAGTCCTTTAAGAAAATAAGAAATCAAATAAGAAAATCATGGGAGTCTAGTCTTAGATTGTGGACAAGTCCAAAAAAGAAGGAAGAAAATTTTTTTGACTTGATAAGGATAAGTTTAAGACTAGAAAGACTAGTCTTAATATAATAGCATGAAATAATTAAACAAATTGCAAAGCATGAATGAATAAAAGTTATGTTAGTGAGTTTGTATGCTCAAAGAAATATATATACATTAATATATTTAGTAACATATAAAAGTTAGATTAGAGCAATAATAACAATACAACAATATAACAACAATAAAATAACATAATAACATAATGAAATTTTGTGCATGAACAAGAACAAAACATGAAGATAGCTTTGCTTCCACAACATTCATATGTTTAAGAAACACACATTGTGGTTATGTTAAGTTACACGACATGAAGAATTAATTTTGGGAATTTTTACCTAAGGTCAATGGAGGATTTGAAGATAGAAGAAACAAATGAGTAGTGTGTTTGATATTTCTTTAAAGAGAAGTGGATGGTAGAGAGTGTTTGAGAGAGAACTTTTAGAGAGAAAAGTTGAGAGGAAAATTTGGTAAAGTTTTGGTGTGTTTTATGAGATGTGTGAAAGAAGTGGATGGAAAATGGGGTATTTATAATAAATATGGAGGGAAATTATTATAATAAAATAAATTGAAAAAGAATAGAAATTGAGAGAGAGAGAGAGAGGGGAGGTTGGCGCGACAGCCATGAAGGAGAGAAGGGGAGAGAGAGTGATTTGTTTTGTTGTTTTGTAATAAAAAGTAATCATACATAAGATATAAAGATGTAAAGTAGTATTGGAAATAAATTATAAGAAAGTAGATATATAGGTAGTAAGAGTAGGTATTAAGGAAAGTAGAAATAAATGAATAGTAGAAATAGTACAATGAATAGTAAACTAGACAAATAAAATACCGATAGTAATAAAAATACGCGTAAATGAGCTATATTAGATATTTTTGGATCCCAAAAAATTCTAAAACTGATATTTTTCGAATCCTCGTATCATTACAAGTCTAATGGTATTATCAAAATATTTTTACTTTTTGGTGCATCAAGACATGGTTTTCGAAATCTGTTCTAGTTCGGATCGAAACGAACTAAATTTTGACAAATAAGATATTTTTGAGCTTCACTATATTATTACGAACTATAACCTTTTATTAACGTAATTTTATTGTGTAAGGATTTAGAGAGCGAGATTACTTGATTTAGTCTTACTAAGGCTTGTTGTTGGCCTATTTGGCCTTTAGGGATCCGGTTTTAATCCCGACTTTAAAATTTACTTGCAAGATCATAAAATTTTTGGATTTATGAGTGATTCATATTTTTGGTTCAAAATTTAAGATTTTACTTTATTTTTATGATTTATTTAGTATTTAAAAATTTTCGAGATTGTTAAATCAAGTCTAGGGTTATGGATTGACTTTGTTTGACTTTTGGTGGTAATGAAAATTTTTATTCTAAAATTCATCGAAGGGTTTAAAGATTTAGTATTTTGTCGTTGAGTGTTATTTAGACATATTGTCTTGATTGGCGTGCTAAGGACCAGATAGATGATTTGTTTTACGTACGAATTTCGAATCAAATAATTATTAAATTTCTATTTTTATTTTTAAAAGTTATCTTTTTCTCAAGGTTTTCAAAAGTTTGTGTTTTGACTTTTGACCTTATTTAGGATTCGATTTTAACTTGGGTTGATTTTCAGGGTTTTGGTTTTGGTATTTATCTTTAGGATTATTTTCTAAGAATTTCAAAAAATTCAGGGGTTTACATTGATGAAAGTAATGATAGCATTTTTGCATTTGAGTGTATTAGGAAAAGATCCCTTTTCTTAAATATGACTAAAATAATGGATTACAATATGTGGAAAATTCTATGATCCCATCGTTAATTTTGATGGGATAGGTCCCATCCCTATCCAATGGCTTACACTATATCCAACTGTGATCGAATCATTAAAATAATTAATATTTCATTTATTATATTTATTTTAACTTTTAAATTAATAGCGGGACGGTCCCGTCAATGGGACCATATAATCTCTCTACAATTTTTGTGATATAAAAGAGAAAGAAATCAATAGGCATGATAAATTAGGAAAAAAAAGTAAATAAAGAATTGATGTCAATAATTATAACAAGTTGAATACTTCTTAAACAAGTTTATCAAACTTGTAATTTTATATAAAATCGTTACTGAAACTTCTATGGTTATCCCATTAATGAAACCGTCTATCAAACATCTCACCATTAAAATAATTAAAGTATTTTAGTGGTGAGATCATGGCTGGATGTGAATTTGAGTTTTTAAATAACCAACATGATTGATGTTACTAATAACATGATGAGACAATAGAATTTTCCAACTATTAAAGAAAAATCTATACAAAATAGCTTGAAAAAGCTATAAATGTGCTAGTAATAATTGTAGACAAATTGAAACACATAGTAAATATCAAAATAACGGTGAACAAAGTGGAATTTCTTTTATGTTATTTTCTTTAAAAAGGGTTATAAATTAAAAAGAACCTTAATTTATCTTGAATTCTTGATATACACATAAAGTAAAGTTCTATTATAAACTTTGCAATAAAAATTTGAGATTAAATGAGGGATATAAACATCAAATAGAGGAGAAAGAGAATCAAAATTAGATAGGGATCATCTAATAGTTAATGAGCTAATAAAAATGTGATTGTAGTTTTTATTTTTTAGCTCATTTGACTTAAATAGATAAAATTAGTTAGTTAAAATAAGATTTACCAAGTTCAATGTTTTGATTTATGATTCTTTTAGAATTTACATAAAAACTATTTATGAATAGGTCAACATAAAATTATATGGATAAAATGGCTATTTTGAGAACTTTATTTTGTAGGAATTTATGCTTACCTTATTACATTTGGTAACATTGTCTAAAAGCTCCAATGGGATATTTGATGTTCATTGAACCAAACCAAATCGCAAAATATGAATTTTTTTTAATATTTCAGTTTGATTTGGTTCGATTTAGGAAGAGTCCAAATGTTATTATTCAATTTGAGAGGTCAAATTGAACCAAACCATTTGAACTTGAATCGAATTGCTTCACATTAAAAGAAATGAAAAAAGGAGCCATTTTATTTATTGATAATTCTTAAACATTAGATATTAGGGTCACATGTGACATTTCACACTAATATCGTATATGCATGTAATATATTAGAATAGACTTGAAATGGAATCACAATTCTAAATTCTAATACCATTCTTGTGTTTAAATGCATCTTTGGAAAGGAATTTAGTAGGATTTCAATTTATAGATTTATTAGGAGAAATTGTAATTCCATCCCAATTTATGAAAAGTAAATTGCATTACCACATTTATAATATTTATAAATATAAATGGTGTATATATACATATATATATATATTTACATAATATATCGTTAAATGTATTATATATCTAATAATATTAAACAAGCAATCTTTTACTCGTCTCAAAAAATATAAAATAGGCTTTTAATTCCTAACATAAAAGATAAGTTTTTAATACTTGCACATCTTTTGACACACTAATTATATTTTTCTATAAATATTTTCCTAAAATAATAGAATAATTTTCAATAAATCATGATGTCTTTTATTATTATTTTCAAAATCTTTTCTGTATGTTTTCCTATTTTATTTGATTGATTTTGAAACCTTCCTAAAACTATAGAAAAGTTTTCATATATTTTAATGTTCCTTATTATTATTTTCAAAACTTCCACAGCATCTTTTTCTATTTTGTTAATTGTAAATTCTTCCTAAAACTAGCAGATATACATAAAAAAAGAATTTGGTCAAAAGACATGCATCAAATTAAAATGAAGTGATATATTAGAGGTTAGATTATGCACAGTTATTTAATTGGTATAATGGAAATTCAAATACATTATAAGGGAATAATAATATAAATAAACATGGAATTAATGCAAAAGTAAGATTTTCTTAGTTAGCATTATAGATTTATTAAGAATATATGTTACTTTAAATTCATATTCAAAAATATTTTTAGGATGTGATAATATATATATATATCTAAAGTTATTAAATACATGACCTGATATAATGATTAGTGACTTTAATTTTTGCACATTGTTCTTCATTCTAAACATCTTTTTCTTTTTATTGGGAACTTAAATGACTAGTAATATTATTTATTAGAATAAAATGCTTTTAAATGTGGTTCAAATAAAACCAAATTGCATTTGAAGTGGTTTGATTCAAAGCCCCAAATCGTTAAAAGTAGTTCAGTTCATTAAGGGTTTAAACTAAACCGTTTCAAATGCGCTTTAAACGATTTGTTTTGGTTTGATCCTTGAACCAAAACAAACCAAACCAAATCATGAACACTTTTCGATACTAGTTTGTGAGTCAGACATGTTAAGGCTTATATTATTTAAAAGACATAGCCTTGGCTTTTATTTTTGGGCCACTTAAGACAAGCATTTCTTATACTACATATTAAAAAAAGCCTGGAAGTGTTAGGGGCAAGTTTTTTTACTAGGGTGGCTAGGCATCTTCCAAGTCTATCCTTGAGTACTACTATTTTGACTCAAAGAAGAAAATAAAAGCTAAAAAAAATAGAAAACTCACAAGTTATACAGGTGTAGAATTTTTCCACCCAATCTATACTAGGGATGCAACCGGATCGGATTTCAGAGGGGTCATATGAACCCAAACCTGAACTCGTTATACTATAGGTAGGGGTGGGCAAAAAAACCAACCGAATCAAATCAATCCGTAACCGAACCAATCAAAACCGAAAATATGGTTTTTTTTCATGATTTGGTTTGAAATTTTTCAAATCCAAACTAATCTGTAAATTTATGGTTTGGATTGAAGGTAAACCAAATCAATCCATAAAACAGAACCAAACCATTTTAGAAAAATAATAATATTTTACTATATGTTTATATGATTTCATTTGATATTTATTATTTGGTGAATATTAATTAAAATCAACTTGTTCTGTTTAAAATTTTTTAAGCTCATGATATGTAATTTTTTGTTGATGATGAATTATTGTTTTTTTTAATAGCTTTTAATTTTGTAAAGTATAAAATTTATTTATTCAGTTATAAACTTTTATTATGTATTAATTGTTTAATATATCTTGTCAGCTAGTCATTTTATTCATTGATGAATTTTGTTAATAGATGATTTTTTATTTTAGCTAAATTATTGGTAGATGATTGACATGATGGTATATTAAAAATAATAAATTATGACTTACTATGTATTGGTTAGTGAATGTATTTTATAGGTGGATAATTGATTTTATAGATAACTATAGATTAAAAGTATGATGAATTTATAAAGTATTTTGTCATGGTTTATAATATCAACTTTGTAAAATGATATAAATATTTAAGAATCTATACAAATGTAAAAAAACTAGAACAAGGAAAATTTTTAGTTAAAATTTTACTTTAAACCGTAATCCAAACCGAACCAAACTGTTATTTAATGATTTAAAACATTTATAATCCGAACCAAACCATTACTTAATGGTTTTGTTAAGGATGGAAAAAAAACCAAACCGTAAATTATAGTTTGGTATGGTAGATGATTGACATGATGGTCATATTAAAAATCATAAATTATGACTTACTATGTATTGGTTAGTGAATGTATTTTATTGGTGGATAATTGATTTTATAGATAACTATAGATTAAAAGTATGATGAATTTATAAAGTATTTTGTCATGGTTTATAATATCAACTTTGTAAAATGATATAAATATTTAAGAATCTATACAAATATAAAAAAACTAGAACAAGGAAAATTTTTAGTTAAAATTTTACTTTAAACCGTAATCCAAACCGAACCAAACTGTTATTTAATGATTTAAAACATTTATAATCCGAACCAAACCATTACTTAATGGTTTTGTTAAGGATGGAAAAAAAACCAAACCGTAAATTATAGTTTGGTTTGGTTTTAGAAAAAACCGAACCAAACGATCCGTGCCCACCTCTAACTATAAGGCATATCAAACCTGACCTTATAATCTTATAGGGTTTTCCTTCTATATCCAAACCCACCCTACAGAGTTTAGTCTAAAAGCCGCCACTCGCCCGATTACCCGCCTGACTATTAACTTGATTACCCGCCTGACTATTAACTTGATTACCCGCCTAACCATCCACTCAATTATCAACTCGAACTTGCTTTACCTATTTGTTTTTTTTTTCAATAGATTCAATAGACTTAAGCCAATAAAAAAATAGTCTAATAATATAGCAATTAACTTTAGTCCATTACTATGTTTTATATTTAGTAAATGTATGTACATTACAAACTTTTTTTTATAGGAAAAACGGATCGGGGTGGTATCCATCGGGTTTTAGTAGTATCAAAACCCGACCTATACAGAATTTTTTACCTATGTCCCAACCTGACTCTATTATCCTATAAGGTTTTTATTGGATTGGATGGGTTGGAAACTCGTTAATGACCGATCCAATTGCATCCCTAATCTATACTTATCTCCTAGTTAATACGATGCAGTGCTAAGTATATGACGTTCCATTTTATGTTATAAGGTGTTGAAGTTTGTATAAAATTGGGCCTGACTTGTGGAGCCTTTTATGTACATTTGTCTTTCAACAAGTACCTATAATATCATCATAGTCGTTTGCTATAAGGTCCAATATCCATCATATACTTTCAATTTAACTTAAATTTAACTTCTATACTTCAATTAATACCATGTTTCATCAATCGGACATCTAGCATATAACATTTCACTTAAAATTCATGCTAAATTATATCCAAACTTCACTTAATGAATCCTATTGGACAAATTTAGCTCCTAAAAATAAGAAGACGTCGATAAAAGAGATCGTGGTGCCACCTCTAATTGCGAACGTAGGTGAGTTGAGTGTTGCAAATTTTGACTTGCTATAATCCTTGGACTCTTTACTGCTCCTTCCCAGCTCACATTTGCTATTTTGTAGGATTGATCTGACCCACTGGGTCAGGTTCAAACACCTTGGACGAGAAGCAAGAGACAATAAAAACACAATTTAAATTCAACACCCATAACATCGTCATATGCTCCCGCTGTAAGTTCCAATATCCATCACACTCACTCAAGAAAACTTAAATTCAATTTCGCACTTCAATTAATACCGTGTTTCGTCAATGAGACATTTGGCATATAACATTATGCTTTAATTCAAGATTACCTTCTTAAGATTAAATATACTCTACTTAGTTAAGATAAAATAATCCACACTTCACTTAAAACCCAAATTCTATCAAACGAATCCTCATAAACAACTAAAAAACGCATGATAAGTACTTAGAACCTTAGATCAACATATTTTATCAAACATATCTTGATTCTAGCTCCCAAATATAAAGGGACATGGATACCCAAAGGAGATCACGGTGCCATCTCTAGCTGCCAGTTTTAAGTGATATTTCCTTTCTCCAGATCAAGGATTCTTACCAATTTCGAATATAACCTTCATGTGTAGCTTCTTCAAGTCTTGAATTTTCTTCATCTTGACTAAGTGAACTCACTTAAGGTTGGAGTGGAGCCCCTCACCTAATCTTGGTAACAAGAATTGCAAATGTGCCGAGCTACAAGCTAGTTACTTGAACTTCTATAAGCTCAAGTGGTTGCTTGAACTCCATTAAATAAACGAGCTAAAACTGAGCTCAAAATAAAGCTCATATATATAAAGGAGCTAAACTTGAGCTCTTATTTAATCTTGCAACCGGTTTGTTTTGACTCTTTAGCAAACTCGTGAGTTACATATATATTATGTATAATTAAAACAAAAAACCTATTTTTGTTTAGTATATGTATGTGTGTGTATTTTCTACCACTCTTACTGATTTCTTTTTACTTTTAAATTTCAATTAAAATCAAGTTATGGAAGAATTAAATAGAATTCTCCATTCTTAGTTGCACTCTACTCATCTATTTATTCATAAATCTATATATCTTATTGGAATTCAACTTTATTTTGTAATTTAAGACTGAACGTGAGTAGTTGCCTATGAAATACCCAAAACTTGGTTCAGTTCGAACTGAATTTGTAACAGCTAAGGTTGATTTTAAAATAAAACTTAACTCAACTCAAGGTTGATAATTATTTTAATGGAGTCGACCTCCATCCTTTAGAAGCACGGCCAGCCTGCAGCCATGCAAAGAGAAAGTAGAGTATGGACCATGGAGGGTTATTTTTTTATTCTACATCCTACTTGATTTTGAAAAGCACACCATATATCTTCATCATCTCCCTCCTTATTTTAAAACAACTAAATTACTATAATAGTCCTACTAAGTTTATACTAATCTACGAACAGCTTTGGTAATTTTATTAGCTCTTCAAGAAAAGATCTATTTTTCGAGATAGATTACTAAAATACCAATGCTTAGCAAATTAGTTGTAAGGGTACTGCAGTAATTTGGAAATTGTTTTTATCTATTATATTATAAAAATACGTAACATCTATGGAGATTTTATTTAGAAGAAAACGAACCCAAGCATCCTCAGTCAAAACGCTGATGTCTACTGATCGGTCTTTTCCATCACTTGTAAAATCATTTTGTTTGACAATGATCTAAAAAATTAAAATATAATAAATAAAAAAACGAGAGTGCATATTCCCTAATTTCTTAAATTAAATTTATTATTTCTAAACAACAAAGTTAACAAGAAGAACAAGACTATTGATACAATTGAACCCCCAATCATCATCATCATCATGACTACGTTGTTCAAACTCAAAAAAAAAAAAAAAAAAAGGATCAATTAATTTTGCATATTCAAAATTCTAATTCCACGCGCTCTGGAAGCGCAAAACAAAACCAATGGTATTTAAATTCCCGCATAATTCATAAGATAGGGTTCAACTTCAACCGATGCCAAGCAAGCAACAACTTACTGATAATCCCAAACTGTGCTCCACCAAAGGAGGATGATTTATCAGAAAAACACCCGATTCGATTGTGAAGATGCAACATCAGAAGGTAAGATCCTTTGGATCCTCAATGATCTTCGCTAAAGTTTGCAAGAAGGCAGCCAAATCAGCACCATATATCACACGATGATCAGCTGTAACGTTCACCTGTTCCAATCATCAGAAAGAAAGATTTGAGCACCAGGTGGTGACATTTACATGTTTGCCTGAATTCAAAACGGGAAAAAAAAAAAAAAAAGAGAAGACATATTGGACATTCATAACTTACCTGCATTTGACTCTTCATCCCAATTCGACCATCCTTGGAAGCCACAACTGTGGGCTGAGACGCACCAACAGCCATGATTGCTCCCTGCATATAGAGGGAAGGGACAGAGTTCATGGAATCATTATACATATCCATTTTCGAATCTCTCTGTGAAAAAAGAAACTTTGAGATTCCAGAGCTTTATGTTCAAATAACTTACAGTTCCTGGAGGTAAAATTGCATCAAAGCGGTCAACTCCAAACATCCCAAGGTTGGAAAGTGTAAAGGTACCTGTAATGGTAACCCAAAAATAAAAAAGGCATGATAGGCAAACAGTAGTAATATGGATGGTTAAATCCCCTCAAATTATTTACGGATCATGGCTGTGAGCTACCCATATTATTTAAAAAAAAAAACCACTATGGGTGTGGATGAAATGAAGTTGAGGGACTTGAACTACGAAAAACCATCCCAAGCAGTAAGAACTAAAAACTAGGGCAAGAAATTCAACATCTGAGAGCATAAGTATTCCATTCACTTCATACTGAAATAACCCCATTGCTAAGAGAATGAATTGATCCCTGCACTTGCAACAACTGCACAGATTGACCAACAACAAGGGGGTAACATATAAGAAACAGCTCCTGCAAGCTCCAAAGATTTTAAGGATTCCGTGGACAAACAAAAACAAAAATAGAGACCCAACCAGAGCTAAAAGCTAAGCATCAGCAGATCAGAAGTGCAAGACAAAAGCCGTCTGGAACAAGATCCCCATTATAACAAGTGTCATAATCCTTTTCTGAAAGTTGCTTTCTATTATCCTGCCTGATAATTGTTATGGTTATACATAATGCACATAAGAAATGAACTTCTGCTAGAAACAATTTACCGTGTGAAAGATTCTAAGTAGTTATACCAAGTACTTTCTCAAGTAAAGTGGATGAAGATAAATTATCTTTCCTGGCAGATAAATCACAGGACTATCTTACTTCTACCATTGGGACATTTTCTTTTTCCACTTGCAGACAATTTAATGGGCAGATTTAATAGCTGAAAAGCCATTATCTCTTTATTATTTCTAATGAAAATGACTTCTTTTAGAATGAATTAATTAATTCAAATAGAAAATACTACACTAACAAAGAAAGCATGAAATAAAAACCGAAATTGAGAACATAAATCATTTTGAACAACTGATTAACCCAAATTAGAAGCTACTCGAGTATATCATCAGCTGCAGTTCATTCATAATACTGCATTAATTTATAACACGCCTACTCAGTAAAGCTGTGTGCAATGTCAATCTCAAGAATCTGAATTTCCAATTTGCACAAATGCCCACAAAATTTACTGTATACCAAAACATCCAAGCAAAATTTTTGAGTTGATAAACACAGGATTCGATAAAAGAAAAGAATAATGTCTTGAGCCTCATGAAAAAAGGATGTACAAATGTTTCTTTTTTGGGTGGGGGGTTGTGATTAAGCGTTTTTTGTTGGGTGTCCCACATTAGATAGTTGAACTTTATCAATTTATGCAATTAACTATCTGAAATTTAAAAATATCAATTTACTATCCAAACTTACCAATCTTTGCAATTAGCAATCTGAACTTTGCTAAATTTTGCATTTAACTATCTGAATTTTACTTATTTTTGCAATTAACTATCTCATCTTAGTACTCTGAATAAACTCAAATAGTTCATTAGTAATAAATTAACACTTTCAAACTTTAAGTAGTTAATTGTGTAGATCAATGAAGTTTAAGTACAAAATGTGACATTTACTTCTTTTTGTTCTATAGGTCTTACTAGAGAGATATTTTTCAAATCTAAAATGGATTTAAATGCAAAGTTCAATAATTTACCAATTCTATGTAACAAACTCAAAAGAGTAGAGGACATGGACAATGGCTATTGCCTTTTTGAAGGTAATTGACAACACTCAGTTCTCCACATTTCATTTCACCTAGTTCTTCTGCAATAAATATGTTATTGAGTCATGACATACCAGTAGTGTATTCCTGAGGTTGCAGTTGCTTAGCACGAGCCTTGTCCACCAACTCTTTCCACTTTCTTGACAGAGAATATATATCCACCTGAAAAATATATATGCATGTAATCAGATGATAAAAGAAAATTACTGTGCACTACCAAAATGCAGCATGGTTACCTTATCAGCATCCTGAAGTACGGGAGTTATCAACCCACCATCGATAGCAACAGCAACAGCAACATTGATGCTGCTATTATATGTAAAGCTCTTCCCATCTCTGCAACTAGAGTTGATAACAGGATGTTTAACCAGTGCAAGTGCAGTGGCCTTTGCAAGCAATGCTGTCATGGTCACTCCCTTAGACTTGATCTACGGAAAAAAATGCAGCATTCCATTAAAACCACATGTTTACTCTTGAGAAAATCAAAAAACCACAGTTTCATTCAAAAGCATGCATGTCACATGATCATACGTTGAGTTAAACATAACCCTCACACTTGACTAATAATCAAGTGGCATCATTGTGCAAAATGCATAGACTTTCAAGTGGGAAAATAGAATGGAAAAGGAAGATTTATAGAGATGACTATCCTTGCTTCCAACAAAACATTTCTGGCTACCAAGTAGAGGAAAATCTCAAATGTTACATTACCTAGTGTAACTAAGTATAACAAGCCCTTATTAAGAAAGCTATTCTGACAGCACTCCTTTACATTGTCACGGATTGATTAGGCTGCAAAAGCATTCTGGCTATCCATGTAACAAACAAAAAACATTAGGGGATTGCAAATAAAATGTATGCCTTTGTCTAATCAATTAGATTAGGACTGATAACTAAATCAATCTATAGCAGCTACAGGCAAATGCAAACAACAACAAAACCAACAAGTAAAAAGCCATTCTTCATATTTGGCAAATATATTCTATGGCAACAGAAAAGATGTAGTTTAATGCTTAGTATTTATCTCCATAACAATATATATCATTACAAACAAAACATTTCCTTGAGCCCAAGCCTATTGTAGTGTGTGCAATTCCAACAAAAGAAACAGAAAAGGAAAGGGGAAGAGGAGGGGGCCAGGGGGAACAAAACTGGAGCATAATCAAGAAACACCTGCTGTTCACAGTTCCATTACAACCTTATTCCTCTTATGAATAGTTCTTATGATATTTAGTTGCATTTTAGCCTCAGCTCCATAATTAATCCCTATCCCCCTCCCCCAAAAATATTGTCATTAAAATTAAAAAAAAAAAAAAAAACACAATGGATAACAATCTATTACAGCTATTATATCACATTCTCATTCCATTCAGTTCGTGAACAGGTAATTACTTTCTAATAATAAAAGAAAAAGGATATTATTACTTGTAATTGGATTACCTTTTTGTAAAGAGCATCAAGTGCATCAGTAGCAATGGTATATCCAACTCTAAAAGTAGGCACACTCAAACTCTCCACCATATTCCTACTCACTGCATTCTGCATCGTCGTAAACGGCACAACACTCCCCAGCTCAATACCCGCCGCCGCCGCCCGCCGCCGCCGTCGCCGTCGCCGCACCCCCACTTACAGTAGCTGGAGATGCAGCTGCATCCCTTGCTGAAGCTGAAGCTGCAGCTGCAGCTGCCTCAACATCCTTGGCCACAATTCTCCCCAGCGGACCACTCCCAACAACACTCACCAAATCCACCTTCAACTCTTTAGCCAATTTCTTAGCATACGGCGACGCCACCACCCGCTTCCCTCCCTCTGAAGCCGGATGGATTGCCGAGACCGAGGCTGTCACCGCCACGGGAGCTGCCCCTTTAATTGCCGGCGGAGAAGGTGCGGCGGGGGCTGCAGCATTCTCCCGTTCCTGCACCGCCGGCTTTTCGGGAGGCGAGGAAGCACCACCGGCGCGGGACTTGGCCTCGGTAATTTCGTCCTCGGTTTCGGCCAACAAGGCAATGGCGGAGCCGACGGTGGCGACACCGCCTTCATCGACCATGATTGCAGCGAGGTACCCGTCGTAGAAGGTTTCGACGTCCATGTCGGCTTTATCGGACTCGACTACGACGACACTTTCGCCTTTGGATAGCTTGTCGCCTTCGGATTTGACCCAAGATACGATCTTTCCTTCGGTCATAGTGGAACTGAGGGCAGGCATGAAGATCTCGCGGATCTTCGATTGGATTAGTGGAGGAGTTGGGCTGCGACGGACGGAGATGTTTGTGGAGGATGGTTGTGGGGTTTGGCGGTGGCGCGTGAGCGTTGGAGATGTGGGTATGAATGTAGTCTTAAGAAGGTGAGCCATCTCCGTCATGGGAGTGTGTAAGTGACAATCAAGTAAGTGTGAACTGTGTGTTCTCTTAATTAACAAAGAAGAAGAAGAAAACTTTTCTGGCTTCGTGTGTGTGTTTTTTTTTTTTGGGGGGGGGGGGGGGGGGGGGGGGGGGGGGTGGGGTGGTGGGGGAGAGGTTATGTGTGTTTGGTTATGTTAAGGTGTTTTGAGGCCAAAAGGTTGTAGTTGAAAAGAGAAAACACGAAACATCGAATGCATCGAAGGAAGGCGGAGGTTTCAACATTCGACAACCAACCTTACCCGCTTAACAGTTGAGAACTGATTAACAAAAAAAAAAAAAAAAAAGGAGAAAGGTACTAGGGAGATCAAAAGTGTTATGTAATTGTACGTCCATGTGGAGATTGGATCCAGCAAGCGATGAACATTGGCCCCAAAAAACGACCGCATCTTTACGATGTTCAACGGATCGAATTATCAAAGTAGCCGTAAATTTCTCCTAATCACCTATATAAATTTATAGTTCTTAAAGATATTTTCAAAGATGAGTAGCTATTTGTTATTATTTATATGAAATTTCATTGCAAAGAACATTATTAGCCCATAGATTTCAACACATAAATAAGGCAGAACTGAATTATTATGATTTAATGGTAATATTAGAGCATAATAATTATTTATACCTATTATATTAAACATTTGACATTAAAATAAATGAAAAAAAATTAGAATAACAATAAAATATTTATTATACCCTATCTTAATAACTTAGTGCTATCTTTAAGTATGGATGTTTATAAGTAGATCATAAATAAACTGTTAAATAGCAATGGGGTTATGAATCATTGAATTGTATTGCTTTAAAATTCTAGGTGGTTTTCTCAAGGCTAGATCAATTGATAACCATTTCTCATGGCATTGATTGGCCTTTATAGTAACAAATGTGAACTAGTCTTATTATAAAGTGTTTTATGGTTTTCTTCTAGGTTAAGACTAATACATCCTTTAGTTTTCATGGCATAGGTTGTCTCGCATAAGTGACAAATATGAGCCTGAAAGTGTCAAGATAGCTCGATGTAGGCACTTTAGCGCTTAAATTGGTAGAGGAATTAAAAAAGAAAGGGATATGACAACGAATAGATTTAGAAATAACAAGATGAAGTTAACTTGGTTACCTTTGTGTGTCAAAATTGTATCAAGTTTATTAGGACTGCCTTATAGGGATTTTCTTATTTTTTTTCCTTTTAAAGAGAAGGAAAGGCCTTTTGTCTTTCTCACACATTAAGAGATATATATGGGCAACTTGAGAACCATAGTTATTAAAATCACAATTCTAACTATATAATTTTATAAGTTTACGATTTTAAGAAACCGTTCCAATTTAACCTGTGCAGAGAATCTTTTTTTTTTTTTTTAAGAATCTAACAAGAGTGTTTATGTAAACTTGGTAGAATCTTGTATTTTTAAATGAGTTTTATAGATTTTATCTATTTTAGTCAAATAGGCTAAAATATGTATGTATATAAAAATACAACAATGTTTTTACAAGCTCACAACTATTAGTATAATACATATTTTTTTATTGTATTTCAATTTCATTTTCGCATATTCTCTCTATCTCTTTTTCTCCTTCCCTACAAATTTTCTATTTTATATTTATGGAAATCATTCAAGTCAAGATATAGTTGTAAAGTTTATATAGAAGAACTTATTTATTTCATTTATATAATTAAGAATTTAAAATAAATTGAAAATTTTGATTATCCTTCAATTTATAACTCTTTTTCAAACAAAATAATAAAATAGAACTAACTTTACTCGCTTTTTTATGTATGTTGTATTACGAATTAAGAGTTATTATGAAAAAACTTAATTTTTTTTTTCTTTACATTCGTTATGTATTTCAATTTTTCTCTAATGACTACTACAAGCATATTTATAGTTTTTTAGATTTATTTTGTGTAGGTTGTAAAGACTTATATTCTCACATTTTGATCGTACAAATCTTCTAACGATTCTATGTAGAATCACAAGTTTGACTACTTCATCGAGAAAGCTACATTCTTGTTTCCTATTTGTTGAACCATGTGGAGGTTGCAATCTTATTTTGATATAAAAATGTATTGCATAAATGCTCCACAACTTAGTTAAGTTACATTTAATAAACAAAAACTTGTTTTGATATGTTTAAGTTTTGCTATATTTGTGTTTTTGTTTTTTTGCTTATTATTGCATGTGGCTTCAAACACAATTTAGACCCTTATGCTTTTGGAATCTGATAAAGCTCAAAACACAAAAGTTGTAGAGCTCTCTCTAAACTTTTCGTAGCATCTTAAATCACCTTAAACAGAGTCCATATGAGAAAGTTATGCCCAAACTATGAAAACATATCGAGGTTGTCAAAAGTGTATTGGCTTGCTAGTAGTCAGTCCACACTAGAAAAATGTAAAAAATCATTAGAAATGGTCGAGGACAAGGCCAATGGCTTGACTTAGACTAGCTAGTTGATGGAAAATGGACTGGCTCACCGATATACTCTCTTAAGGCTAAAATATAGCCATTATAGACTTTTTGATCTGACCATTAGTGATTATTTTGATGGACAACAGCTAGCTTATGTTGAAAGCTTATAAATAGAGTGTTTGGGGTGTTTTTATGAAAAAGAGTTGAGCTTATTTTGTAGAGATTATGTTGAAATACTCTTTTAATTTGTATTTGTTTTTGTTAAGTGAATAGTGTCGTAGTGAGATTTATGAGCTAATATTATAAGATCTATTCACATGTTTTGTATGAGCATTTTTAGTGAATTCCTCTCTTGTTTGAGGCATAAGTAAAGTCCTCATGTATCGAGGCATTTGTGTAAAGTCCTACATGTGTATAGGCATTAGTGAAGTCTTCTTGATGAGGCATTTGTGAAGTCCTCTTCGTGAGGTAAGTTATAAGCCCCTAGATTTTTTTCGGTTAATATAGTAAACCCTAAGAACCGGAAGTCAAACCAGAACCTTAAAATTAACATAATTCTATGATTAGTTTAATGAATAGATCTGGCAATCCCGTGTTCTTAAACCCTAGGCAACGAAATTGAAATAATTGTGAAAAATGGTTCGTAATACTAGGAAAGCTTAAAAATATCAGATTCGTAATTTTCTAGCATTTTTCGGATCCAAACGAGATCAGTTTTCGAAAACAGTGCACCGGTACACCGGATGGTAAAAATATTTCGACAACACCAATGGACTCGTGAAAATATAAGTTTTCAAAAATCAGTTTTACAATTTTTCGGTAACTAAAAATATCATATATAAGCCTTTTACGCGTATTTTCTTTACTATCGGTACTTTAATTGTCTAGTATACTATTCATAGTACTATTTCTACTATTCATTACTATTTCACTATCTCTACTTTTTCTTACACTCTACTCTTACACACTATTATATCTATACCTTACAATTTACCTTTCTCATACAACTTTAACCACATCACACTTTACATGTTACTTCTTTTTATTACAAAACAACAGATTTAATCAAATTTTCTCCCCTATTCCCTATGTTGCCGTCCACTCTCTCTCTCTCCTATCACTCTTATTTTATTTTCTTTTTCATTTTATTTAATTACATTTAATTTTCACTCCAAAATTCTATAAATACCCCATTTCTCCTTTATTATTTCACACAACTCATTTTCATAATAAAACTCTTCCAAAATTATTTCTCAAACCCTCTCTCTACAAATTTCCTCTCAAATACTCTCTTCCTTTCCATCTCTATAAACTACCCATTTCTCTTTAAGAGAAATTCTAAACACACCATCACCTCAATTTACTCATCATGTTCATTTAACTCAGCATGAGCTTAGTGTATGTTTCTTAGACTCATGAGAGTTAAAGAAGCAACAATATGTTCATGTTTGTTTTTGCAATTTATTTATTTACTTGTTTCATGCAAATTATTAAAACTAGTCTTTCTAGTCTTAGACTTGTCCTTATCAAGTCAAAACAATTTTTTTTTTTCTTTTCTTTTCTTTTTGGACTAGTCTATTCTTAATCCTGAGATACCTTGATGAAGCTAAGGTTCCCAATACTTGACTTTACTATTATGCTCTTTTTACATTTATTTTATCTTATTATGTTATTTTGATTTTGTTTCACATGACTACATATTCATATTCATGCATGGACATATTGATATTGTCTCAACAAAAATATGAAGAAAATATTTTTATGAACTCTTTTAAAATAAATTTTGGTTACTTAAAGAAAGGATTATCATTAAAAGCTAAGAGTTTTACCTTCACAAACCTTTCCAAAAAATTTTAGTAAACCCATAACAAGTTTTAGCAATAATGGTACATTAGAGTTTCATCAAAGAATACATAAAGTAGAATTTTCACATACTCTCTTTTCAAACCAATGAAATAAGAAAGTTTCTTTAAACTTAATTTTACTAATTTTTTTGTTTAACAAAATTTTTCTTAAACTCATTTATAAAGTTTTCATCAACATACTAAGGTTTAGATAAGTTTTACAAAATCATCAAAGAATAAATCTTTTTAAAGATGAATCTTACTTAGGAAATAAAATTAGAAGAGCATTATTATTTTAAAATAGAACTAACTTTAGGAAAAACTAAGAACAAGTGAACTTTAAGAAAGTTTTGTTACTATCAAGAAAACATTTAGAAACTACATTTTTAACTCCTAAAAATGAAGTTGTAGGAATAAAATTATTTTGGAAAATATAATTTTTTTCAAAAGATAGATAAAGTGAGGAAAATATTTACTTATAATAATCCAATAACTTTTCCAACAAAGCTAAAATAAAAATTTCTAAAACATTACTTTTCTAACTTTTAGAACACCTTGTTTTACAAAAATCATTGTTGGGACAACTTCACTAAATTCATGCTTATGATATAAGTCAATATATATATGTTCAAAAGATTTTCCAACTATACAAATATCTTTATTTTGGTATAAGAATTTTTGGATGAAGAAAAGCTTGTAAATTTGTGTTTTTGAAAACTGGAATTTCATAACAGTTCTATACGTCACTGTTTCGAGACCCAAATGTTTTATTTTGATAAAAATAACCTTACAAATGGATAGATCTTCTCAAGTAGGTAGAAAACGGTATATAATATGCGAAATTCTGAGTTAAAATGAGTAAGTTATGGCCATTTTAAGTTAGAATTTCCATTCATATGAATTTTGACGAATTCAATAAGATAGAGTTAGAAAATTTGAGGAGATCTTGGATGAAATACTCATTTCGGGTATTTCTTTCGTTTAGGTGTCGCACACCAAGATCTTCTCTTCCCCAAAGATTACTTCGACTGATAGAAGACCGCTATAAACGAGTGAGTTTTCCTTTGCGTTTATGTATTTGTGCATGTACTTGTAGAATAGAGTACTAGATGTTAAAAAAAGATAAAATTGATATGCATGTGGGATATCATGAGAATTATGTATGTGAATTGTTATGTGCGATCAACGAACGATAAGTATATCGGAACCCGATTTGTAATTGATATAATTGTTTCTATGTATGTATTGTTATGTGTGCAATTATTACTTGATCGCTTTAAATGAATTAATGACGGATTATAAATTCCCTTAAACTAAATTGCTTATGCATATCACTTAGAATATCATCTCTCATTTTTACTACTACTACTTCTCAGTATAGGACCAGAAAGGTAAGCTGCCTAATTACATCTTAAGGATTTAGGACATTCGGAGAATACGACCTTAAGTTGTAGTCGAGCCGGATCGATCGCTTTAGGTAAGGATAGCTTAGGGACTAGTAGTATGGTTCGTTGGAACTCCAAGACGCGCGCAAAATTATCAAGGAGGTCGTTTGGGGCCTAGTTCAAATAATTCCCTAACCACCGATGGAGGGGTAAATCCATTATACATACGAAACTGGATAATCGTATATACTGTTTGATCATATGGTTGTTGCATTTCATATGCTTGTTTAATAAACTTGGTTGAATGCTTGTTATGAGTACTTTTGCATAAGAAATATCTCACTAAGCTAGTTATGCTTGCTCCCCAATAGATTTTTGATATTACAGGATCGTTATTTTGCACCCGAGACCACCCTGTTTGTCGGGGTAAAGCTTATGCTATTAGGAAGCTTTTGGAGGAATTCTGTTTTGAAGTCATAGACTAGATTTCCCTTAAAATCTTTGCTTTAGTTAATCTTTATATTAAGTCTATGTTGTTATGGAAATTATCAGGGGAATGCCCCGTAGCAATTTTAAGACAAAATATTTCGATGAAATATATTAAGCATTATTTTGCATGTTCCGCTGCCAATATCTTAAAATGAATTACTCCACCGGTCTCCCTTTTATGTGAATGTACGCCTTGTACCGATATGGAAGCTTTATTGAGGTAGTCATTCTTAAATTTCAATATTGTGTACAGCGGGCTGTCACATTTAGAATACTCGTTGAGGTATTGCATAAGTTGTTTGTTGAATGAGATGTGTGAAGTCCTCCTTGAGTGAGGCAATAATGGATCGTAGAGACTAGAGGGCGAGCCAAACTCCAATTATATCGCGATGTAACCTTATCCTTCTCTTATATCTTTATTATTATTGTTGAAGTGAGCATAAAACGGAAAAAGAGATAATAGGTTGTGAAGTAATCTTAAAACTAGTTTAGAAACAAGCCTTGTAGCTTTCGCTTCCACAATAAATTTGTGTTAAAACAAGCCTAGCAACATGCTATATTTTTTAACACTATTAAGATCCCAGTAGATGATGGTTGATAAGTTGTGACAATCAAAGGAAAAATATCCTTGAGTAGGAATCTTTCACTCCGTTAGGATGTCTTTAATAGGTTATCCTTAATATTAGGGGACAACCTATGTATGAGGAAAATCGGAGCTTGCTTCTTCACCTCTTACTAAGGGTAAATCTGACCTTAACGCAACTCTTGTATTAAAGAGTGCCTAGCTACTCTTTGTGCAACTCCATGTTATAAGGCCTTATAGAAAACGTAAAGGCTAAGCAAGGTTTCAATTGAATCTTAAGCTGTTATGTAGGAACTAGTAACATTATACGACTTTGGTCTAGTTAAGCCTTATAATTTGAGTACAAATGATGCTATGTAATTTTCATAAATAAGCCAAAATTTGAATATTTGCCTTTAGGTGTAAAGTTTACACCGAAAACCTAAAATTCACCAAACAAAAATGAAAAAAAAAATTTCTTATTTAAATGTATTTTATTTCAAAAGTTTTATTAAAATATATTCTTTTTAATCAAAAGCAAGGTCTTCGATGGCATAAAAACACACATAATAGCTCCTTTTCTTTAAATCTCTTTTATTTTTTGGGGTTCCACATGGGGACAAAAAGGATAACACCATTTGTACTTGAATTTAAGCATGAGATTCTTGAGACAAGGTGATTTTGTTCTTTGTTTTGATTTCAAGATTATGTATGATGTTTATAGTTTTTCCTCACACAATTATTTAGGTTTTGAGTTGATATTTTGGAAATATTTAGTTGGTGTTAACTATTATTGATTTAATTTCATGTTTGCACTCAAGTTGTAATAACCCAAATTGTACAATTCAAATATAAAATCATTAAATAAATAATATGAAGTTTTAGAAATGTTTTGAAAGGAATCACAAGAAATCACTCACTCCATTTTTTTTTAAGTTTTAAAAGTATTAAAATGCAAATCATTCAAATATTGATTAAAAATTTGAATTGGTTTCAATACAACTTTGAGACATTATTTTCCATAATTTTATGTAAGTGATAATTGATAATAATACAGTTACATGAGGAAATAACTTAACTTTAATTTTAATAAGATAATGGTAATTTAGACGAATGTTTAAAGAACAAAAATGAGACATCTTGACCACGTCAATAAAAATTACAAAATAGAATATCTCATATGATATTTTATATGCGTGATATTATATACATTCAAATAAAAATAAAAAAAGCGAGTCTACAACCTTCTATTGTTGTTGAGTGTGTCACGTCGTGAGTCTATGTTGTGTTATCGTGTGTCGTTTTAAATTAAGAGTCAAGTCGAGTCGTCCAATCGTTTGCTTGTCTTTTGAGTCTAGGTCTTTCTCAAAAATTGAGTAAGTGAAGGTTGAAATCGCTAAACTAATGCTTGTTCATATATGCTCTATTGCATAGAATATCAATTGTGTAAGTTAAGAAAACATTTAAATCCTGAAATCTTTTGTAGAAAATTAAAATAGCAAGAAATTCAAATAAATGTAATAAAAGATCAAAACAACGTAATCATATCACCTATAATATATATAAACTAAATAAACATGAATGTTTATCAAAGGGATCAAAGTTTCTTTAAGGAACAAAAAATAATAAAAATCTTGAAATTAAAACGTAAGTTAGAATTTAAACTCCGATAATTTAAATTCAAGTAAAATGATTAACAAGACAGAACTAAATAACTTGTCTTTGCCAAATAAGAAATAAATTAAATTGGATTTGAGATTTCATATAACCCTTTTATTTAGCTAATTTACTTTAGCTAACTCCTCCAGCCAATCTAATTCTTTTGTCTTTTATAGATTTTAAACTATATTTCTTTGCTTATAATTCTTTTTTAATTTCTAAAACATTAGAAAAATTTGATTTTAATTTTTAATAAATCTATAAACTCCAAATTTTAGTTCATTTTATAAATTGCTTTATTTAATTTCTTACAATTAACAAGCTAGATATTTTCTCTTTTGATTTAGAAATGACCCCAAATTTCTTAAATTCAATGACCTAAATTTATAAAATGTTCTAAATTAGCTACTTCAACCAATGATTTTATTTTCTCAATCTCTACAAATTTTGAGTTCAACTGCTTCTTTAAAAATATTAGTTTTGAATCTGAACTCAAATTAAACACCGATTTTTTTTTTTTTTTTTACAAAATTGAATTTCTAAACTTGATTTTCAACTCAAGCTATTAATTTATAAATAATATGTCTTGAAATTGTCTTCTAATTATTTTCAGTACTTAAGAAAATCATTTGAAAAATTTAAACCGAACCCTTTATTCATAAATATCCTTAATTGCCTTTATCCTTATCCTATTTATTTATTTTTCTTTCTTTCTCTCTTGGCTGTCATCTCCATCTCTCTCTCCTCTTTTCTTTTCGTTTTTCCCATTCTTTCTTTTCCTCTCTTCCTCTCTTTCTTTCTTCATTTTTTTCAATTTCTACACCAAAAACTCTAATCTAAACAAGATTAAGGAGATTAAAAGGAATGGAAAGGAAGATCAAGGGTAGAGATCTAGCATAAACAAGTTTCAAGACTTTGGAAAGTAAAAAGATAAAGAAAATCAAGAAGGTATATTGCCAAAAAGGAGAAAAGTTTTGCTTTTCCTTTTGCTTTAGTTGTTAATTACTTTGTTTTAGTTGTTGATTATGTTTGTATATGTTGGTTTGATAGTGGATGCATGTTGGGTTGTTGAGGAAGATGATGAATAGTAGTTATGGGATTTGATGGAGGAGTTGATGATGTTTGATGGGTGTAGAATAGTTAGAAACATTAAAACTAGCTTGTATGATGTTTAGATGAGCTTTTTGTCATGCCCTAAGAGGTACCCTAAACGTAACAGTCCGCTACACTCAATATTAAAGCTTAAGTATGACAACCTTAGCCACTCGTGCTCTCACAAATTTAGAGGACCATACATGGAATTATGAAGTTTAAGAAGATATAATAACAGATTAAGAAAAGAGGATTCATAATATTCATTTATTCATAACAATGAGCTTACAAAACTTAAGGACATTTCCCTTATTCACAAATCTATTACAAGAGTATTTCCACAGCTTATCTAACATTAACTTTATCTTGAAATTCCTTAACTAAAAAGGAAATACCTGGCTGCAGGGTCCACGTGGCCTCAACCACAAATATGTGAACTGAAAAGATATCTATAGGGGTATAAGCTAATAGGCTTAGTGAGAACTATTTCCATAAATAACTTCTTGTAACAAAAATTCAAACAAGTTGTTTAATCAATCAAATGGAATGCAACATACACGTGGGCAAACAAGGCATATAGTTTTCCGAGAACTATATGTTGAATGGATTTACGCCCTCCATTCGAGGCTTAGTGATACGCGACCTCAAAACAAGTAGTTTTAGTTAAAAAGATTTATGCTTTCGATCAATATTGCCAAGCATATGAAGTTTACTTGAAGTGAGCCTTGCTTTCGGATCTTTCGCTAAGCATTTCCTTCATGTCGCCAAGCAATCGCTTTTGGCCACTCCGCCAAGTGTTGCTTTCGATCTGAGCTACAATCCTTCTCACCCAAGGATAATAACCCAATGCAATGTGACTCACTTCATAGCATGCATGAATCCATTTATTTAGGATATCATAACATTATTATTATCGGATTTAAGGTGATCAAATGATCTCATACAAATCAAGTGTTATACTAAAACAAACATTAAATCAATTCCGGCCTCGATATTCTTAGGATTCTTTCAAAGAATTATTTTGCATACATATTCATTTGTCTTTTCTTAATTCTAATGCAACTAAATTACAAGCACAAACAAGTAAAGCATTTTAAGGAAATAAACTTACGATGCCATGTCGACTATTCTTCTACACGGATGAGTCGCTCACATAATCCTCTTAATCGAAATAATCCTTGGGGTATAGGTATTCTTCCTTGGAATCACCTAGCCAAAGAAAATAACCAAAATGAGTATTTCTTGATGATATTCTTGAATTTTAACAAAACAATGTCATGAGAACATCAAAGTTTTATAAAGGAGAATTTCAATTTAAAATGGCCATAACTTGGTCATTTTAACTCGGAATTGCGCATATAATATACCGATTGCTACCTACTCGAAAAGATATATCCATTTCTAAAACTATTTTTATCAAACTAAATCATTTAAGCCCTAAAATAGTGGTGATCAGATTCACCACGAATTTTCTATCTCAAAAACAATTTTGTTTCAAACTTTAAATCATTCAAGATTTGTTTGATAAATACTTAGTTATCTATATAGTTGAAAAATTCTCTTTTTATAGCTACTTAGCTCATATTTATTCATGCTCAAGTATTTATTGTCTAATCATGTTTCTTGAGTAAAACAATGTAAATTAGAAGTTTAGAAAAATATAGTTTACATGAATCTATTTTGTAAATCTTTTTAAATGAATATTTTGATTCTTTTTGTTTTCAAAGAATTACTTTATGTTTGACTTATTATTTTTCCTAGATGACCTTTTTTAAAAAGTAATTTTCTTATTTTCCAAATTTTCTACATTAGTGTTGTTTTTTCCTTTTTATTTTCTATAAAAAAAATTTTTTGCCCATTTGTTTGAAAAGATCTTAATTTGAAAATTTCTCATTCCTTTCTCATAAGGTTTCCTTTATTATAGAAATCATTTTTGTATCAAAATCATTTTTTTTAAATAAGGTGATATAGAAATGATTTAAAAAGCTTTTCAAACAAAAGTAGTTTCTAAAATTATAGTGAGTTTTTCTTAAAACTTGATAAGGGATAACTTTTACTTTTGTTAAACCATAGATTTTATACTTTATATAAACTTATTCCTAAGTGATAAAATTTCCTTTTTATCAAATATTTTTAGAGCTTGGAAAAATTTGTACAATAATCTTAATGGCATGATTTATGAGAAATAATAACAAGCAAAAAAAAAAAAACATAAATGATATATAAAGTCAAGTATTGGGAGTCTTAGCTTCTTCAAGGCTCCCGGGACTAAGAAGTAGACTAGTCCCAAAAGAAAAATAAAATGAAAGAAAGAAAAATTTGTTTTGACCTGATGAGGACAAGTCTAAGACTAGAGACTAGTCTTAAAATAGCAAGAATTAAATAAATTACAATGAAAGAAATAAATAAATTACTTTGCATGAAAATAAATAAATTGTAAGTAAGCTTATATGCTCTAAAGAATATGTACATAATAATACTTAGATATAATAATAATAACATGAACAAAATAAAACAATATATACATAAATGGATTTTCATGAACAAGAACAATACATGAACATAGTGTAGGTTCCATAACATTTAGTTTTTGGAAACTCATACCATGGTCATGTAAAGTTACATGACATGAGGAGAAGAAAGTTTGG
Organism: Combretum micranthum; assembly: GCA_024138025.1. Taxonomy (NCBI): domain Eukaryota; kingdom Viridiplantae; phylum Streptophyta; class Magnoliopsida; order Myrtales; family Combretaceae; genus Combretum; species Combretum micranthum. Next base: position 52,229 of record JAMXBD010000356.1, read on the forward strand.
AGAAATGTTTACCTAAAGAAGGTTTTTGAAGTGTTATATGGTTATGGGTTTTGTGTAGGTAGAAAGTGGTTTGATATTATTTTGAGAGAGTTTCGGGAGAAGAATTTGAGAGAGTTTTGAGAGGAGAATTTGAGAGAGTTTTTATAGAGAAATTTGTGAGTAGTAATTGTGTGAAAGAAGTGAAAGAGGAGGGGGGTATTTATAGGAAATGAGGAGTGAATTTTTGTGTGATTTAAATAAAAGAAAATTGAAACAAAAATTGAGATGAATGAATGGAGGGGGGGGGGGGGGGGGGGGGGGGAGGGGGGGGAGGAGGGTGCGACCATGCTTTGATAGAGGGAAGAGAGAGAGTTTTGTTTTGTATTTTTGTTAAATAAATGTAATATTAAGTAAGGTAGATGTGAAATAAAGTTATGAGAAATGTAAAAAGTAAAGGTTATAGGTTATGGTGTTTGTAAGAGTAGGTGTAAGAAAAGTAGAGATAAAAAAATAGTGTAGAATAGTAGTGAATAGTATAATATAAAATAGATATGAATAATAAAGTACCGGTAGTAAGAAAATACGCGTAAAATTGCGATATCTGTTATTTTATTTTTCAAAAAATTATAAAACCGATATTTTTGAAATCCTTATAGTTTTACGAGTCTAACGGTATATTTAGAATATTTTTACTATTCGAGCCCCAGGATACGTTTTCAAGAACTGTATCTGATCGGGTTCAAAACGATTCGCAGTTTTACTAATCTGATCTTTTTAAGCTTCCTTAGATAATTATGCACTATTCTACATTCCAAACTCTTACTTACTTTCTTCGAGTTGCTTATTCAGGATTGTCGAACTTAAGTTATTACGTCTAACTAGGGTTTTGTTGACTTTAGGGTTCCGGTTGACTTCCAGATTAGGGTTTTAAGCTAAACTGATTCCAAAAATTTGGGGGTTTACACTTTTGATGAAAGTAAAATGCATAAAAATTAATAAAAAGATGTAAAAGAAAGAAAAGAATTTCATGCAAGTGAAACAAGGGATACATGGGTTGTGTAGGGGGATCTATGACTAATTAGAAGCTTGCAATGAAAAGTTCCAATCGTACGCTACCCCCCTAAATGGGTCGTGTATATCCACTCGTGACTCCATAGTAGGCAAAATTCTTAAGCGCATAGATATACATGGGTTGTCTATATTCCCCTACAACAACATATTTTTGTAAATTGACCGTAACTTTTTCATCCGAACTCGAATTTAGGTGATTTAAGAGGTTATGGAATGCTTAAAATGAGATCTAAAACTTTTATGTTTTATATTTTTGGAAATTCTATAAGTAACAAGGCCCAAATTTTAATTGTTTCTAGCTGCTATAAATCTAAATAAAGTTTAAAACTTGTGTTTGCTTGTTAACTGTGTATAGTTAAGTATAAGATGAAATTAGTCAATAATCCTAGGTTTAACTTGACTAAATGAACTTAAATGAATTGAAACAAATTAGATTAATTAAATTTAATCAACTTAGTTAAGATTAAGTCAACATAAACTTAAGTTAATATGAACCGTAGATATAAAATGAACATACTTAATCAATTTAAGTTCAACTTGACTAAATAGACTTTAATAAACTAAAATGAATTGGATTGATTAAACTTAATCAAAATAACTTAGTAATTGGATTAAATGATTAATTCTAATAATTTTGGATAGGATTAAGTTAAAGTGGATTAATAGCTAATAATTGAATTAGAATGATATGTTGGGATAACCATAATTTATATGGGGAATATGTTATTTCAAATGTGTGCTTGCTTAGGAAATGAATGTTTTTGTATATGACTGATTGTTGATGCTTTTGTAATAATAAATTGTAAATAAAGAGAAAAGAAATACTTTGACAGACAATGGAGAACCATCCACATCTTGGCAGGGTGCGGGGCGATCTTCACAGCCATTATAGGGTTCCTACTTAGTGTCTGATCAAATAGGATCTTAAAATGAGTTCAAGACCTTGATAAATGTTTGCTTTTGCTATATATTCTCTTCAATAGCCTTTAGCCAACTTTTTATCCCTGTTTGGATTTCATATGAAGGATGGTGATGATTTAATGCTGATGATAATGTTGTTGATGATTGGATGATTGATGGGAATGGTGCTTTGATCTTCCTAGAGAATAGTTAAGAATTAGCTTGGATGCCAGGTGGGTAACAACAATCTCTTCACTTTGCTTGTGCTTGTAATCTAGTTGCATTGGAAATTATATAAATCTAATTAACTATGCATGGGGTTCAGGAAATCGTTCGCTACTTGATGATTGCATTTGATTAATAACTCACTAAACCATAAGTGAAACAATTGTGTGGTGTTAATTGTGATTTATATAATGTTGATTGTCTGAAAATGATATAGACATTAACTAATAAGGCATAATTCTTTTTTTACCTTTAAATGAATCGGTCATGCATCGTATCGTATCGTATCGCATGACATCACATTTGCATTGGTAGAGGTTTACGTCACGTATTACTATTCCGATTCTATAGTTGTGCTTGATTGGGACTAGTGGGTTTGCATAGAGGCTACTAGTAGGGTTGGGGTTGCCGGCTTTACGGGAACTTAGCAGGCACCGAAGAACGTTGCCTATGCTGGAGTCAACTTTAGGGATTAATACTTAGGGAGGGTAGGTTGTAAGCCCCTAGATTTTTCGATAATATAAGAAAACCCTGGAATCGGAAGTCAAAACGAAACCCTAAAATTAACCTAGTTCTATGTTTAGTCTAGTGAATCTAGATCCAGCAATTCCGTGTTCTTAAACCCTAGAAAACGAAATTGAAATAATCGTGGAATATGGTTCGCAATAATATAGGAAAGCTTAAAAATATCAGATTCGTAATTTTCAAGTGTCCTTTGGATCTAAACGAGATCAGTTTTCGAAAGCCGTGCCTCGGTGCACCGGATAGTGAAAATATTCCGACAACACCAATAGATTTGTAAAAATATAAGGTTTTCAAAAATATCAGTTTTAGAATTTTTCGGTAACTAAAAATATTAGATATAGCTTAATTACGTGTATTTTCTTTACTACTGGTATTTTAATTGTCTAGTCTACTATTCATAGTACTTTTCTACTATTCAATACTCTTCACCTATCTCTACTTTTTCTTACACTCTATTCTTACACTCTACCATACCTATACCTTATAATTTACCTTCCTCATACAACTTTAATCACATCACACTTTACACATTACTTCTTTTATTACAAAACAAACAAAATAAATCATTTTCTCCCCCCTTATCCTCTTAGAACCGGTGCCTATCCTCTCCCTCTTCCATCCATTTTATTTCAATTTCAATTAAATTTAATCACACTAATTTCCACCTAAAAATCTATAAATACCCCCTTCCTCTTTCATTCTTTCACATAACTTATTTTACTAAAAACTCTCCCAAAATCAGTCACAAAATCACTCTCCTAAAATCTCTCCCAAGCTCTCTTTTCATTAGAAAACCAAGTCCCACTTAATACTACAACCTATTCTTTTCTTCTTCAATCAACACGTAAACCTTAGGTAAAAGTTTCTTCCATATACTCATCATATTCATATAACTTAACATGAGTTTAGTATATGTTTCTTAGACTCATTGAGTTAAAGAAGCAACAATTTATTCATATTTTGTTTTTGTTCATGTTCTATTCTTTTCTTTATTATTATGATGTTATTGTTATTGTTATTATCATTTGTTCTAACCTAACTTATATAAAGTATTATGTATATTATGTATATATATTTATTTAGAGCATATAAGCTCATTTGTTATTTATTTACTTTCAAGTTATGCAATTTATTTAATTTCATGCAATTATTAAGACTAGTCTCTCTAGTCTTAGACTTGTCCATATATAAAGTCAAAACAATTTTCTTTCTTTACTTTTCTTTTCTTTTGAGGACTAGTCTATTCTTAGTCCTGTGATACCTTGATGAAGCTAAAGTTCCCAATACTTGACTTTACTTTTATGCTTTTATTTATCTTATTTATGTTGTTTTTATATTTCTCATAGTTACATGTTCTCATTCATACATGAATATATTGTTATTGCCTCAACCATAATGGAAATGGGTTTTCTTAAGTAATAAAAATGAGCTCTCTTTAAAAATAAATTTTATCACATAAGAAATTATTTTTTCATAAAGACTTAAAGTTTTATCTTAACAAATATTTTTCTAAAGTTAGATAAGTTTAGCTCTAGTTTTAGTAATTAATATGTAATTTCACCAAGAAATACATAGAGTAAAGTTATCATAAACTCTCTTTTTAAAACCAATAAAATAGGGAAATTTCTTAAACTTAATTCTTAATTTAACCAAGAGTTTTCTTAAACTCATTTACCAAAGTTTTCTACCACTCTCTAAATACTAAGTCTAGACAAGTTTTCCAAAATTATTAAAAATAACTTTTTTTAAGGATAAGCCTTACTTAGGAAATAAAAATAATAAAGAACTTATAAGATCATGATATTATTCTTTTAAAAGTGGATCAAAACTTTAGAAAGACTTTAGAATATATAACCATGAAATTTTAGGAAAAACTATGTTTTCCAAATTTCTAGAGTAAAATTATGAATTTTGAAAAGATTAAAATTACTTCTATTTAAGAAATGGAGTTAAAGAGGGAGATGCTCACTTATAGTAAAATAAGAAATTTTCTTAACAAACTAAATTCTTTACAAGTCTTAAGCTTATCTCACTTTCAAGACATATTATTATACAAGATCATTGTTGAGACAACACCACTAAATTCATGCATATGGTTTGAGTATATATATATATATATTATATATATATGTATTCAAAGGATTTTTCAATCATACAATTATCTATATTTTGTACAAAAGTTTTTGAATGAAGAAAGTTTGAAATTCTAGTTTTGAATTTTGTATCAATCTGTTCGTTACTATTCCGAGACCTAAATAACTTTTTTTGATAAAAATAACCTTAGAAATAGATAGATCTTTTTGAGTAGGTAGAAATCGATATATAATATGCGAAATTCCGAGTTAAATGAGCAAGTTATGGCCATTTTAAGTTGGAATTTCCATTTCTACGATTTTTACGAATTCCCTAAGATAGAATTATAGAATTTGAATAGATCTTGGATGAAATAGTCATGTTGGGTTTTCTTTTGTTTAGGTGTCGAGGATCACGATCTTGCCTTTCTCGAGGATTACTTTGACTCCTAGATCGCTATGGACGAGTGAGTTTCTTTTACGCTTATGTATTCGCGCATGTGCTCGTAGAATAGAGCACTAGATGTTAGGAAAAGATAAAATTGATATGCATGTGGGATATCATGAGAACTATGTATATGAATCGTTGTGTGCGATCAATGAACAATAAGTATATCGGAACCCGATTTATGATTGATATAAATGTTCCATGTATGTATTGTTATGTGTGCAAATATTGTTTGATCGCTTTAAATGATTTAATGTCATATTGAAATACTCATATAATAAATTGCTCATGCATATCACTTAGAATATCATTTCGAAATTTGCTACTACTCCTCAGCATGGGACCAGAAAGGTAAGCTGCCTAGCTACATCTTGAGGGTTAGGGAGTTCGAGGAATACGACCTCAAGGTGTAGCCGAGCCGGATTGATCGCTTTGGGCATGGAAAGCCCGGGGACTAGTAGTACGGTTTGTTGGAACCCCAAGACGCGCGTAAACTTTAAGGAGGTCGTTCAGAGCCTAGTTCAAAGCATTCCCTAACCACCGATGGAGGGGTAAATCTATCATACATACGAAACCGGATAATCGTATGTAATGTTTGGTTATGGTTGTTACATTTCATATGCTTGAATTAATAAACTTGGTTGATTGCTTGTTCTGAATACTATATTGCGTAAGGAATATCTCACTAAGCAAGTTATGCTTATACTCCTATAGACTTTTGATATTGCAGGATTATCTTTTGCACCCGAGACCACCTTGATTCCTCGGGTAGAATCCTTATTTTGAGAAGCTTTTGGAGGAATTCTATTTTGAATGTTACAGAGTAGATTTTTTCTAAAATCTTCTAGCTTTAGTTATTTTATCTTTAGTAGAACCATGTTGTTATATATTTATCGGGGGAATGCCCCTTAGAAGTTGTAAGACTTTATGTTTCTATGAATTATATTAAGTGATATTTTGTATGTTCCGCTGCCAATATCTTAAAATGTATTACTTCACCGATCTCCTTTTGATGTGAATGTACGCCTTGTACCGATATGGAAGCTTTTGAGTGATTGAGGTAGTCATTCTTAAGTTTTAATATTGCGTACGCAGGCTGTCACGTTTAGGGTATCCGCTGGGGCGTGACAATGTGGTTCTAAGGGAAGTAGAGGGTTGGTTGATAAAGTAAAATATTTTGATCTATGCACAAAATGAATTCAAAAGGAAGTACTCACTCTTTAGTTTTGTCTAAGGAGTAGTTAGAGGCTATTTTCTATAAAATGGCTTTCAAAGAAAATCCTCCCTCCTTAGCTAAGTCTAAGGGGAAGTTAGAGGTTATTTTTCAATAAAAAGTATTGAAAAATGAAATCTCCCGCCTTGGCTATATTCAAGAGGTAGTTGACGATTATATCTGTGATATAAAAGAAATCATTTTTATGTTAAGAAAGATATGAGCTAAAGGCTCAAGGTTAAGTATACACCCTCTTCCTTAGTTCATAGTTCTCATAGGTGTGAATAACCTGTATTTAGTCCTTCAACCCCTAAGAGAATGCATAAATCTCCATTGGTTTGGATTCCAATCATCCAAAATGTGCATATCATATGGATGAGTGTGCATTGCATATGTTTGTTAAATAAAAACTTGTTTGACATTTGTTTATAGTGTGATTTGGTTTTGTTATCCACTGAGGTATGATTGAGCTCACACTCCTATAGTGTTGTTGTAGGAATAGCTGAAGCATCGGTTTTGGGGATAGGTCTATATGGAGGAGAATCCTTAAAGATAGAAGACAGGTTTGATATGAGAAACAGATAGATAGTATAGTTTATTTGAGTTTCAATTCTTGTAAAAAGAGTTTAGATTATGGATTAGATTTGTAATGTTATAGTTTCAAGTCTGTAAAACGTAGATGATTTATTCTATTTTACTATTTGGTAGGAGATACCGAATCTCTACGGTCCTGGTGGACTGTAGGAAGTCGAATTTCTTTTATTTATTAATGTAATTTCATATTACATGTTTATAAAGTAATTTTTCTGGTAGAGCCTTGCAAACTCTAACTTGCAAGACGATTTTCATATTACGAGTTACACGTGATATGATAACTTCGGGTTATCCTTCTAGGCAGTTTTTAAGGTGTGACACAAGTTGCTAACGTGATTTCATTGATCATGTGTTTTTGGTTATTCACATAATGTATGTTAGATTAGGATTGTATACAAGAAAATCTATTCTAATTAAAACTATGAATATCTAATTTAGATTAAAAATCACATAGATATATGAGTTTTAATTCACTTAAGATCTCGAAATTAAAAAAAAGGATTAATCGATTAATCACTTTATTATAAATAGGAAAAGTTAAATGGTTAATCTTGACTAATTACTCACTTTGAGAAAAGGGGCTTCTAGTTGGTGCTTCAATGTTTGAAAACCCTAAATCCATTAGCAACTTGAAAATTGCAAGCATAGTGAGGGGTTTGATTAGTAGCATACTTATCAAATAATTTTTTAATCAATTGGCTCTGAACCAAATCAATTTTGGTGTTGAAAATCCCTTTTTTTTTTTTTTTAGAATAGTTTAGTTTTTCTTTTTCTTTATGAATCTCAAAACCAAAAATCTTTATTGACCTAGCTATGAATAAGAATGATATAGCTGGGAGTTAATCCTTCATTTTCTATGTTTTACGACCATAAATACTCTCGTTAGTTGTACATACACAATTGTACACTTGTCGATGGCTTTCAAACTTAAATTGATTTTTTTTTTAAATGTGCATTTATAGTTGTCTAATAAATATAAAGTTAGCAAGAGTATAAACACGATCAAGCACTTGCATGCCAAATTCTCGGTATGAGAACTATATGTGACATAAATAGCAAAAAATTATGGTTATCACAGGAAAGACACCAAAGAAGGTATTAGAGAGATTCAACATGAGTGAGATAAAACCTCTATGTTCTGCACATGTATGTCACTTTAAACTTAGTTTTCAGTAGTGTCCAAAAAGTAGGTAAAAAAGTGTTGACAACTAGCATTTATGAGTCCAATTTTGTGCCTAATTCTTAGGCTAAAATTTAGTCTTTAAATATAATAATTACAGTTGTACATAGTTGTGTATACTTCTTAGGCTAAAATCAGAGCCTTCCCTTTAAACTCATTAAAAAATATTGAATTACCTTTGAACCGAATTGTCATCTTTGAATCATGTCAGAAACACAATCATCCTCTATACTAACCAATATGTATAAACTAAAAAACTATATTTTTAATGTTGATATGACCCTTATGATTTAATTATGATATCTGGTCTCAAATCATGGAGATGCAAATTGTTGAGCGTGAAAAACTTGAATATATTATGGGTGAATTGAAACTTCCTCAAGAAACTGATCCATCTTGCACTAAATGATATGCTAAAAATAAAAAGGTCAAGGGATGGTTGTTGACATCCATGTCACCAGATATCATGAAACGGTCTATTCAATTGCAAATTGCATGAGAAATTTGGAGTACTCTTGCCAAAACATTCTATGATGGATCTAATGAAACACAACTTTTGCTTTGAATCAACATGCCTACTCTACCAAACAGGGTGGTCATTCTCTATCTACATATTATGGTGATCTTATTGAGATTTTTTAAGAATTGGATCATCGTGATGATGTTGTTGCACAAAAGAAATCAATTGATCGACAACGTGTGTATATCTTCTTGAATGGACTAGATGCTAAATTTAAGCAAATTCGATGTGAGATTCTTCTTAAAGATCCCCCACTTGAACTTGAAGAAACTTATGCATATGTATGTCGTGATTTTGTTTGAAGGACAACACTAAATAGTGAATATGTGTCACATGTTATGTTGGCTCATCAGACAAAGCCTCAACAAACGACTTCAAAATCTGGTCAAACAGATGTTCATAAATCTGAATTGAAAGATCATAGTCATACACGCTCTAAATGTGGGTGCACTCATTGTGGTGGAGAAGGGCACACTAAATCGCGATGTTATGGATTGATTAACTATCTAAAGTAGTAGGATCCTGCCAAAGCACCTCGCAAATGAAACTCCAAATCAAGTGCTTCAATTACTATTTTTGAATCACTTAACAAAGACGATGCGCCATCTAATGTTGGTGAAGTTGCTTCTGCCTTAGCAACTACCTTAGCCTTTTGGTAAGACTGATACTTCAGAATAGCTCTCTCATTCTTTGAACTATTAGTAATTATGCATGGATAATTGATTTAAGGGCTACTGACCATATGAGCTTTGACAAAGAGTGTGTTAAATCTATAAAATCAACCTCAAAACCCATAGTGTCTATAGCCAATGATACATCTTCTCCTATCGTGGGAAAAGGTTCTGTTACTCTTATAAAAATTTAAATGTGAACTCTATTCTGGTTGTTCCTACTCTTGGTCATGATTTACTATATCTTGCTCAAATAACTAATGCTTTACAATGTGCTGTGATTTTTTGGCCTAACTTTTGTGTTTTTAAGGACATTTAGACACAAAAGACAATTGGTTATGGTACTAGAAAGGGAAAGCTGTATTATCTCGATTTGAAGTTAGATAGCTTTAACCAGTTAACTCAAGCCTTTATGATAAACAAACCTGATTGTTCAAATAATGAAATTTGGTTATGGTATAGATGTCTCAATCATGCATCTTTTGGTTATTTAAAGAGATTGTTTCCAAAGTTTTTTGTTGATGTATCTATTTTAGATCTTAAATGTGAAATTTGTAAACTGGCTAATAGCCATCGTGTTCCCTTTCCATTAAGTATGAATAAGAGTTCTTTTCCTTTTATGGTGATTCATTTTGATATGTGGGGTCCTGAAACTATATGTTCTTTGAGTGGTGCTAAATGGTTTGTTTCCTTTATTGATGATCATACCTATATAACTCGGATTTGGTTGATGAAATCGAAGAATGAAATTAGTTCATTATTTCAAAATTTTCATAGAATGGTAGCTACGCAATATCAAGCCAATATATAGGTTCTTCGTACTAATAATGGTGACGAATTTGTAAACCAAGATCTCAAACACTATTTAAACTCCATGGTATTGCTCACCAAACAACTTGTCCTTACTCATCTCAACAAAATAGGGTTATTGAACATAAGAATCATCATCATCTTGAGGTAGTACATGCTTTATTGTTTGAAGCTTGTATGCCAACTAGATACTGGGGTAAAGCAATCACTATTGCGACTTATATAATTAATCACACACCATCCAGTTCCTTAGAATTTAAGACTCCTTTGCATATTTTTCATCAAGCAGTTAGTACTCCTCCTTAACCTAATTTTCAACCAAAAGTATTTGGGTGTGTAACTTTTGTTCATCTTCATAAACACTTGAGAAGTAAACTTGAACCTAGAGCTCTTAAGTGTGTGCTTGTTGGATATGGTTTAAATCAAAAAGGTTATCAGTGTTACCATCACCCTCTCAGAAGCTATACATTACTCTTGATGTTGCATTTCATGAAAATAATATGTATTATTACGTTGTTGAGTCTTCACTTTCAAGGTAGAATGAGCAAGAATTGCAGAATCTGAAATATCCAAATGAAGATAAGATAGAAAGAGGTGATGTACCAATTGACCAATTGTTCTCTCACAATACTTTGGAGGCTGAACAATTACAAGCAAATTATGAACCTAAGTCATCCCAGGAAAACCAGTCAGAATCATTAAAATCATCCCAAGAAAATTCTAAACCCAAACTTCCTAGTGACAATTTTGAATTGTCCTAAGAAAATTATGAACCAATCTTTGTTCTCCCAAATCGAAGCACTAGAGGAACCTAAATTGAATTATGAACCTCTTTTGAATGCTAAAGCCAAATATCCCATGAGTCAGTTTGTATCACATCATAGACTGTCAAAGGAAAATGAGTTATTTTTTAATCAATTATCTAATGTATCTATTCCTAATAGTGTGCAGGAAGCATTGAAGGATTCCAAGTGGAAACAAGCAATGAATGATGAAATGAATTCTCTATAAAAAAGTTCAACTTGAGAGATTGTAGACTTGCCAAAAGGAAAGAAGCCTATTGGTTGTAGATGAGTATTTACTATCAAATATAAGGTAGACGGAGCAATTAAACGGGTTAAAGCAAGACTTGTGGCTAAGGGATATGCTCAAACTTATGGCATTGATTATATGGAGAAATTTGCACCAGTAGCCAAAATTAATACTGTTCAAATTTAATTATCCTTGGCAGTGAACCTTGACTAGGACTTGCAACATTTTGATGTAAAGAATGCATTTTTACGTGGAGATCTTCAAGAAGAAGTTTATATGGAGTTAACTATGGGTTGTAATATGTAAGAAAAAAATAATAAGAAAGTTTATAGGCTGAGAAAAGCATTGTATGGCTTAAAGCAATCCCTTAGGCCATAGTCTGGAAGATTCACATGTTCTATGAAGTCATTTGGATATAAGCAAAGCAACTCTGATCATACTTTATTTTTGAAGCACGATAAAGGTAAAATCACTACTCTCATTGTGTATGTTAATGATATGATAGTGATTGGAAATGATCCTGAAGAAAGAAAGGCATTACAAGATCATCTTGCTCGTAAATTTGAAACGAAAGACCTTGATCAATTGAAGTACTTTTTTTTTGGACTGAAGTATTGAGGTCAAAGAAAGATATTTTTCTTTCACAGAGAAAATATGCTATAGTTCTGCTGTATGAAGCTAGAATGACAACATGCAGTTTGGTTAGTACTCCTGTTGAAGAGAATTTGTAGCTAGCTATATGTTCAGATCAGATTCCTACTTACAAGGAACATTATTAGAAACTTGTTAGAAGATTGATGTATCTTGCACACACTTAACTTGATTTGGCCTATGCATTAAGTGTTATAAGTCATTTATGCATTCTCTTAACAAGGAACATGTTATATTCTCTTGAAATAGGTTTTGACTATAACAAAAGGATAAAAAAGATTACTAATGAGTTTATTAAGTCTATACTTTTAAGTTAAGGAGAAAGAAGAAAAATGATGAATAGTATTAGGAATCCAGAGACTTTTCCAGAAGGTTGTCTGTGAGAAAAATGAATAGTATTAGGAATACAGAAGCTTTTCTAGAAGGTTATTTCAAGGATTAACAGAAATCTAGAAGGTTTCCTAGAAGGTTTCTACAACTTTTGACAGCAACTCTGTTTCCACGAGATTTCACTGTTCATCTTCCCAAATGAGATAAAAAAACATTCAAGATCAATATCTTGAAGGCCTAGGTCTGAGTAAATGAGCTTATTTGGGTAATATACTCATTTGTTTCACTAAAGTTGGTTTATATCCAAGGGGATTTAAAGTGTTCTTCAAGTTTCTCTCTCTTATCATCCATTAAGCTTAAAAAACAATATCAGATTTTGTTTGAACAGATGTTACACGAAATTTTCTCTTCAAGACAAATGGGTTATTAGTATCTACATCCTCCAAGATAAGAGAAAGTATATTACTTACCTATTTTTATGGGATTCTATCATAAGTTCAAGAAGGAACGTTATCTTTAAAAGCTTTTGGATTAGATAAAGAAGGAGATCATATTATGATGATTCACTTTTCGAATTTCAAATTTCAAATCAAGAAAATATCAACACAAATCAAGGAAAGCCAATCTACAAGAAGTTGAAACAATCTTATCTTCTATCCATTGAAGATAACAATAGAATTTGAATTTGAAAAAAGGGATAAGGAACTCAAGATACTACTCGAGATATTCTTGGAAACGTTCAAGCAACAATTTTTTTGAATGTTGAAGAATTGAATAATATATGAGAAGCTCTCCTCCTGGTCTAATATATAGAAGACATGAAAACGTGATTGATACAATGAAATAAAAAAAAAGACGTGAAAGAGAGATTGAATATAAGACGAGAAAAAGAAACAAAAAACAGAGAGGAAAAAGAAATATGAGAAAGACAAAGAACACTCTACTCTCCTACTGCTTCAAAAACAAATTTGCGCTACTTTGATCAGAATAAAGAAACACGCTGCTTTATTTATCCAAACTGTGCAATTTCAACTTTTGCATTTTTCACTACATATTTTCTTGTTCACAAAAGAAACGTCTTGTTGCCTTCTAGATTATTTGATTATAGGATTAGACTCTGTAGATCGATTGTTAGATTAAGGATAGTTGTGAGAATCGAGCATAGAGAATTGTATAATCTTGTAATTTGATTTGATTGGGTATAGTGGAACAAACCTGTATGATAACTAGGTCCCTAGATCGAAGCTGGAAGAGTAGACTGACGCACAAGGCAAAACCACTATAAATTGCTATCTGATTTTCTATTCCCTATCTTTTTAATTTCTGTAATTTATTCTCATATTTGTTTCGTTGTTTATATTATTCTCGCATTGGAATCTAAAGGGAAATATTTTTTAAAAAGTGAAACATTCTATTTTTATTAATAATCAATTCAACCCCCCTTCTTGATTATTTAAGTGGGACCAACAAAATATATGAATGTTGTAATGTGTATCCTACGTTACTTGAAATTTTCACTAGGCAAAGAAATTATGTTTGTTAAAGGAGAAAACTTAGATGTTAAATGATATACTAATACTGATTGGACTCGATAAATTGTTGATAGACATTCTTCGTCTAGATATTTTACTTTTATTGGAGGAAATTTAGTAACATGGGGGAGCAAGAAACAAGAGGTAGTTGCTAGATCAAGTGCTAAGACTAAATTTCGAGGAATGACTAAGGCCATATGTGAATTATTATGGATAAATAATTTGTTGCATGAATTATATGTTGATCAGAATAAGCCTATGAAGTTGTATTGTGATAACAAGGCATCTTGTGATATTGCTCATAATCCAGTACAACAAGATAAGACAAAACATGTTAAAGTTGATAGACATTTTATCAAAGAGATGTTAGAAACAAAAATCCTTGAAGTTCCACATGTTCAATCCCAAGATCAGCTCATTGATGTACTTATTAAGGTAGTGTCTAGTCAAGTATTCCATAATTGTCTCATGAATTTATGAATGTATGATGTTTATGCGCCAACTTGAGGGGGAGTGTTAATAACTAGCATGTATGAGTTCAAGTTTTTGCATAATTATTAGGCTAAAATTTGGTCTCTAAATATAGTAATTATAACTGTAGATAATCGTGTATATTTATTAGAATTCATGTATTATATTTTTCCAAATTAGGTTTGTACAGTGGCTTTATATATGCCCATCATTCTTTAAAAGAATACAACAAAAAAATTTGATTATAAGAAAATTTGACTCAAAGAAGACATGAAGACGATATCTTATGCTTCTAAGTTTTGTTTGCTCTTTGAAAGTGGTAAACCAATATTAGAAAGGTTTACAAATGCTGATACGGCACGAGATCTTGATTCTGGAAAGTTTATATTAGATTATTTGATTACTTATGCAAGTAAAGCAATATCTTATCAATCCAAGTAACATAAAAATATTTCATTATCCGGCATTAAAGTGGAATATATTACTATGTTAAAGGTTGCATGGAAGTCTTGTGGATGAAGAAACATTTAGAAGAACTCTTTCAAGAGTTAGGAAATTTACTGCCCATTCACTTCACTATACTTGCAATTCTATTATAGTCTTATTCCTCACAAATGGTTATTACGAGTTCACTTGACCATAATAATGATTCCATAAGAAATATCTATTATAAAAAACATTCAATAGTCATTCCTTTCTCAAACCTATGAATGACAATTGAATGCTGTGATTGTCTTTTTTCCAAAATAACCCAATTTAAATAAAAAATCAATAAAGAAAAATTTTATTATAACTCTATTCCATTTCTCAGTAATAGGAATTTCATTATAGCTTTATTCATTAAGCAAAGTAAATGGGCTGTTAGAGTTATATTGTGACAATAAAGTATTATACATCTTAATATAAATCCAACCTTCCATTCCAAATGAAATCACGTTGATGTCAGATATCATTGGGTTCAAGATTGATTAGAAACAAAGCTTTTAAAACTTGAAAAGATCCACATTAGAAACAATGGCTTAGAACTGATGACTAAAGCTCTATTAGAGACATACTCATCAGTTGTCCACAAATAATGAGTGCGATAGAATCCCCATATGGGTTGGAAGGGAAGATTACTAGGTTTATAGGTCCAAGTCATATGGGTTCGTAACAAATGAAATTGAAAATCCTAGTGATTATATATTGTTTATTACTTATGTGTTTAAAAGAAAGTATATTTTATTGTTATAACACTATTTTTTTCCTAATAAAATTTATAGTTTTTTTTTATCTAAAGTTGAAACTGACTGGTGTTCATTTCGTGTAATAATAATTCCATTACACTTTTATTCCTTATGAAGAGTTATTACAGTATTTAGTTGACATTGATCCTATAACGCCCTAAACTGAAGGCCTTACAACCCGCCATAAGCCTTCTCTTGAGAAGGACACATTGAGGCTATTAATCCACTAATCCACAAATTATAAACCATATAACTTCATACTCTCAAATAAAATGATACCTGTTTAAAACATCTCATATAATAATCATTAATAAAAACCTAGTTGGCATAAACCCAAAGCTAAGTTAAAACAAACCTAAAACATAAAGGGAAGTCTTAGAATAAAAACCAAAAACATAAAACTTTAAATTCTTAAAAACATATAAACTTCTTAAGTTCTTTGATTGTCTATCTCCAACAAAAAATCTATACATCAATAGGAAAGTTAGGTCTACTATCATCCTCCCCATAGTCTACATGAACGCATAGCCTAACAGATCAAAAACTACTAGATCTTCATTATTCTGAAGAAAATGAAGGAATGAACACAAAGCCCAGTATGTCATACCACATACACTTGATGAACAAGCATTAAACAATTTCACATACAATCTAAAATAATGTAGCAACCACAGATTATTATCTTTTATTAGCCAGCAGAAACAGTTCAAAAACCATTGTATAGTAGTCCCAAACTCGGAGTAGTCATGCCCATATTATTACCAATATACAAAATAAGTAATATACATATATTGGTGTTAGAAACATCCCACACACCCAGAGTAATGTAATCGTATCACTCCTAGACTACCGGAATCATCTCTATGGATAAGTTTATTCGGGATAACCTCGCACATAGATCATTAGGGCGCCATCCTAGTAGCAATGGTCCTCTTAATCTACTAAACCCAGCCATAGACAAGCAGCAAAAAAAATTTTAAAATCCGTATACCATTAGATCCATTTATAAAATTCTAATACTACCAATCACAAGCCGCAAAAAAGGTAAGGTTGTACCTAGAATAACTTTCTAGGAACAGGAATCCTAATTCACCAACCACACCTGATCATAAAATCAAAACTAATTCAAAACGTGTTTCCAAAAAACAATAATATCTTTATCATCATCGAAACCCTATTTTAAAAGGAACTATTTTCTAGGTTTACACACACCTTCCTCCTTAGATTATAATTCACAAATCTCAAATCCTTGATTTAGGTCTCCAAATTTCTTCTAAAACTTAACTTCCTATATTATAATTCAAGCAATACTTAGAAAATTTACTCTTTTATATCAACATAAGGATATAAAAGATTTACACTTACCTAGAATGTTGAATCTTGATTCTTCTTGATTGTAGAACACAAAATACCCACAAAACTTAGGGTTTTTCTCCAATTCTCCTTTCAAAATCCAAAGAAAAACTATAGGGAAAGGTCATTCCCTTTAAATCTTTAAAAAATTGAAGAGGATAAACTTACCTTGATTTTAGTTCTTGATCTTCTTTGATGCTAAGATCATCTATAGAGAGGTTTTAGAGAGAAATCTAAGCTTAGGAATGGCTTTGGAGAAGAGGAGAGGCTAGGTTATAAAGAAAACATGAAAAACCCTTTAATTTCCCTAATAGGAACTGGCAACTTAGAGCTCTCAGATCTAATTTTTCTTCATGTAGACCTATTGTATGCTAGCAAGGTTGTAAACTTCTACATTTTATGATAGGTTTTATGCATAAACCCTGGAACTAGAAATCAACTAGAACCCTAAATCATCGACTAGGTCATTAACTAGCCTAAGTGAATCTAGATTCGGTAATCCTGCACTTGAAACCCTAAAACATTAGAAACAAGATAATCTTAGATTATAGTCTGAAATAATGCGATATAACTTTCAAAGATTAGATTCATTTAAAATTTGATCGTTTTGGATCCTAACGAGATCAGTTTTTGAAAATAGAGTCTCGGCACATGAAATGGCAAAAATAATCCGATAACATATTTAGACTTGTAATAAGGTGAGGGTTCATAAAATATCATTTTCATAATTTTTTGGTATCTAAAAATAGTGGATATAGCTTTTTTACACGTATTTTCTTTACTACCGGTATTAATTTGTCTACTTTACTATTCAAGTTACTATTCATTACTATGTCACTATCTCTACGTTTTCATACCATCTACTCTTATAACCTTATATACTTATTTTTTACAATTTTCATTTCCAATACTACTTTATACATGATTTATCTTTCACATTACTTACTTTTCATTATAAAAATACAAAATTAATCAATTCTTCTCTCTCCTATAAGCTAGAACCAGTGCCTGTCTCTTCTCTCTCTATCTCTTTTAATTTCTTCTCTATTTAATTTTATTCACACTAATTTCCACTCCAAAACTCTATAAATATCCCCTCCCTCATTCATTATTTACACTACTTTCCAAACCGTAACAAAACTCTACCAAATTCATTCCACAAATCTCTCTCTTCTCCCTCTTTGTGTCACGTGCCTCTCTCCCATTCCCAAACCCATTTTCACAAATTTTTCTCTTCATTTATCTATCATCCACCATCATATACTTTAGGCAAATATCTAAACCCTCTCTTTTTTTTTCATGTTAATACAACATGAACACCCTATTTGTTTTGATTTTTAAAACCCATGAGCTTTATGCTAGGGAAGAAATCATGAAAACAACAATTTGTTCATCTCTTGTTCCACACCATGTTTATTTATAAATGTTGTTATGTTCTTGTTATATTTATGCTCCTAACCTAACTCCTATATATTATTAAGTATAAGTATGTACACACACACAGATATATATATATATATATATATATTCTTAGAGTCTAAGGCTCACTAATCCAACTTTTTTTTTATGCTTTCATTTTCTTGCACGTTTATTTATTTCATTTATATAATTAAGACTAGTCATTCTAATCTTAGACTTATCCTTACCAAGTCAAAACCTTTTAGGACTTGTCCATAATCTAAGACTCAAGAAACCTTGACAAGAATTTAAGACTCCTATGATTTCCTTATTATTTTCTTGCTTTCTTTATGGGACTTGTTCATTTCTAAATCCTAAGAAGACTTGAACAAAGATCTAAGACTTCCACAAATTTTCTTCTTTTTCTTTTCCTTAAGCTTTCTTATGTTTTTCTTTTCTTTTTATGGAACTTGTCCATATCTAAGTTCCAGGAAAACTTGATGCAAGCTAAGACTTCCATTTTTTTTTCTTATATACATATGCTTATTTAACTATCTATGTCTTTTATTTTTTATATGAGTTATTTTTTTTTTACATAGCCACAAGTTTATATTCATGCATGATCATAATGTTATTGTCTTAATAAAGATTTCAAAGAAATAAAAGGAGTTATTCTCTTTCGTGAAACTAAACTCTTAAGAAACATTATTTTAACACCTAGAAGAAATTTTCACTAAAATGTAGGATAACAATTTAACTACTTTAGTTTCAAATTGTTAAAGTAAATTTTTATAAATTTTAATGTTAATAATTCTTTGTTATACAAATTTTTCTTAAGAACTTATTTATAGGATTTATACCAACACTTTGAAAAACACTAAGAATCAAACAATTTTTCTAAATCAAGTTTAAAAGCAATTCTCTAATTAAAAATCTACTTAGGAAATAAAATTGTTAAACAACTTAAAGAACTGAATTTCATGAAGTAAATTTGTTTTTAAGAAGTTAAGAAAATATAAAAATAATAGATAAAGTGAGTAGACACTCCTTTATAACAAACTTAAGATTTTAATTTTCTTTTCAACAACTTAAAGAGAGATTTTTTAAACTTCATTTTTCAAACTCCTAAAATAATTTTTTTTATGAGAAATCATTGTTAGTATAGCACCACTAGAATCATGCATATAATATGAGTTTATATATATATATACATATATATTAAAAGGATTTTTCAACTATAAAAATATCTATGTGCTTTCCATAGAATATTTGAATGATGTAAAGATTAGAAAATTTTCAATTTAAGAGCTGGGATTTTCATGTCAACTATGTACCGACCCATTTTGGAACCTAAATGGTTTTAAATGGTAAAAATAACCTTAGGAATAGATATATATTTTCGAGTAGGTAGAAAACGACATATAATATTTTCCAACTTGAACTTAGCAAGTTATGATCGTTTGAAGTTAAAATTTCACATAATTAGAATTTTGACAAAAATTCTAAGATAGAATTAGCAAGTTTAAGTATAACTTCCACGAAATACTCATTTTGGGTCTTTCTTTTGTTTAGGTGATGAGGAAGGAGAATTTCCCCATCCTGAGGACTATTACGACTAGTGGATTTTCTAAATTATGGCTGAGTGAGTTTGTTACTTAATTTCATACTTATGCTTTTGCTTGTAGTATAGTGATAGTAGAATAGAAAAAGATAAAAATTGGAAAGTTCGTGTGGCTTAAAAGTATTGGTTGAAATTATACTAAGTATAGCGAGGCTTAAATTTTCAATATCCTAAATTGTTGTTTTAGAACTATATTAGAGCACCTGCAAATGCTATGATCACCTCTAAGATATTAATGCCATGCTTAAAGAGCTTGATTAAATGAATTCTGATAAAGACAAATTATACTCAATCTTTTATGGAATAAATCATTTTATTTGTTATGGATTTTATAGAAATCAAAGGAATTGGTACTTAAGTGTGCTTAAATGTCATATTTTAGGTCTTGAAGGAAAAATAATGTGAATAGAACAAGCTTAGACAAGTCTCATCACATTTGGATTCGAGCAGCAAAGCAACACCGATAAAAAACATGAGCAACACCATCGGCTTTCACTATAGATCAAGCGACTTACATACAATACAATCAACGCTAGCCATTGGACACAGGGAACATTGACGTCCTAGAAAATAGAGAACATCAGCTTCATTGCAGAGATCGAACGTTGGCTAATCAGGAGTCTACACCGCCGGCGTTGTGTCGGCCTAGCCTGTGTATAGGACCTAAATTTTAAACACTGCTTTAAATCGTCTCAAAGCTCACTTCATATGATTTCACCAGCATTTGATTTCAAACGACATATGTCGGTTCCTGAAGATTCAATGTTGCCGGTGTTGAAGCGGTGCAAACAATGCAAAGTAACAAAAATTTTAAGGCCGCTGTAGAAATCAATCGAACGTTGCCCGTGTTGCTTTGTCGTTATCCGGTGTCGATACTTTACGTCACCAACATACTTGTTGAAACCACCGGTGTGCAATGTAGTGGATCAAATTTCAAAATTTGCTCTACAAAATGTCCGATGTTGATTTGAAGCATATTCTTTCTTCTCCATATATTTTTAGATCATATCCAATATCCATCTTGTATTGGAAGATTTTCAAAAACCCTAGAGAGATTCTTATGGATTTGAGTGGCTAATTTGTATGTTCTAGCGAAGGGATAATTGCAATTTTGGTCCTACATGGATTGTGAGATCTAATTAAGTTATCTTGATTTCTTCTTTGTTTTTGGTATTTGTATATCTTCTGTTTGTTTTGTTATTATTATCTTGTTTGATTGATGCAAACTAGAGCCTGTTTGTTTGATTAGCAAGGCAATTTCTGCCAATTAGAATATCAAATCTGTAATTATTTGATATTCTAATGTTTGTGGTACAATAACATGATTGATTGTGAGATAGATTATTGATTTTGTTATGGAGATATATAATCTGGTTTAAATGAATCATGCATATGACTTGTTGACCTGAATTGGTGGTCTCTCTTGTTCTTAATGCTGTTGATAGATTAAACTCTAAGAGCTTGCTTAAGGTTGTTTAATTGATAAGGGAAATAATCAAAGATCTTATCTTGATTATCAAAGTAGTAAGGAGAGATAAGTTGTTAGAGCTTGTTGATAACTATAACCAATCTATCCAAGATAAAGAATGGAAATTTTTGCATCTATGATCAATCTTGTGAACTGAGTTATGATATACCTTTGGTTAAAAATTCTTTGATATTGAATTAACCTTTGTAAATTGTTTGTTAGCTTTAGATATAATTAGTTTTCTTTGAATTTCACAAACCCATCCATGCGCCCCTCCCCTCCTCCCTCTCTTCTTCATCTAAATCTCCAAATAAAAATAAATTTCACCACTCTTTGTGGATCGATCCTACTCACTGCTATAGACAAGTTGTATAAATTTTAAGAGTAGGATAATATATTTGGATTCGACACCCACCAAATTCATGTATATCACACAATGAGTCACATTTCATTCATTACTATACCCTTAGTGGGACAATAGCATAGTAGTGAGGTATGCAAGGGCCTGAAAATCTATATTAAAATTTTAGCGTGTAGGAGCCTATATGAAGTACTTTTTAAAGGTGAGTAGCAGCCCGAAAGAACTACAAAAATTTATTATTTGCGAACTATGGTCGTATGGGCCCAGCCCACCTGATTCCGAATGGAGTGCGTAAATCCATTCAACATATGATTTCCGATTAATCATGTGTATTATTTGCCCATGTGATTGTTGCATTACATATGTTTGTATAATTAACTTGTTTACATTTTGTTGTACGAGTACATTGTTATATAAATATTTCTCACTAAGCAAGTAAGCTTATAGTCCCTTAGATATCTTTTGCAGTTCCCTTATTTGTGGTTGAAGCCTCGGGGATACTTTTCATAGGTATAGACTTTTGATCCAGGAGCTTTTGAAAGAAGTTATGGCTTAAAAGTAGTCTTAGACATATAAGGAAAACTCCTTTGTAATTTATTTTGGAATTAGATTATAGAGCTTAAATATATATTTTGATGGGGGTATGCCCCCTTTGATTATTTAAGACTCCTAACATTTTGAATTAAGTTATGATGTTATAATTTCCATTCTTGAATGCCATTTCTATAACTTCTTAAACTACTTGTTTCAAAGAATGGTCATCTATAATCGTGAAAGTACGCTTTTATACCTGGTATTAAAGCTTTTGTATGATTAAGGTAGTCATTCTTAAGCTTTAATATTGAGTGTGGCGGGTTGTCACGTTTAGGGTACCCTTTGAGCATGATAGGGGTACAACTTCAATGCTAGCGGTGTTGGATTAAAGGCCAGTGACCTTTAGTCGGCCTTTGTCTTGTGCCCATCTGTCTTCCATTTTGTCTCTTTATCTTCAATCATGTATCTATCAAACGACAAAAATTTAATTATACTTTAGGACGGACTATAAAGCCCTCTCATTTTAAATCAAATCACACTTTTGCCTCATTCATTATAAATCATTGTTCTTTATATTACATCTCATCTCTTCCTTACTAAAAGAAATTTTGTCATCAAAAGTTATCTAAATTATTGAAAAGCTTGGGATACCTTGTCCTCATCTCCTCCTTTAGCTCTCAAGTAGCTTCCGTTTAGATTGATTAGTCCATTACACCTTTACGTATCTAATCACTCACCTTCTTAAAATCTGTTCTTTGGTGTCAACAATCTTTACTGACTTCTCAACTATAGAGAGATTTAGCTGCACCTCTAACGGTTCCAATACTACTACCTTCTCAAGATCCTTTACATACTTTCTTATCATTGATACATAGAATACATTGTGTACTCCTTCTAAACTAGACAATAAAGCTGATCTATAAGCCACATCGTCTATCCTTTCCAAGACTTCATAAGGTCCCGCATATCTAGAGTTTAACTTGCCTCTCAAACCAAATCTGATAACTCCCTTAGTTGGTGAAATCTTAAGTAAAACATGCTCTCCTACTTGAAACTCCAAAGGTCTCCTCTTCTTATCAACATAACTTTTCTATCGACTTTGAGTAACTTGCATCTTTTATCTGATCATTTGACCTTATCCATAGCATCCTATACCAACTCTGGTCCCAAAATCTATCTATCACCAACTTCATCCTAAACATACTTTACCCCTTTTGTGTCAGTCTGGTCAACAGGCTTGCAATCTTGGGAAAATCCTCTACAAATCTCCTATAGTATCTTATCATTCCGAGCAAACTTCTTATTCTTGACACATTTTTAGGTCTTAGCCATTCAACTAATGCTTTCACTTTCTCAAGATCCACTAAAATTCCATTTCCATCAATAATATTTCCCAAGAAGGACACTTGCTCTAACCATAACTCACACTTCGGGAACTTGGCATACAACTTCTCACTCTACAATCTACTCAAAACTAACTTTAAATGTTCTTCATGTTCTTCCTTTGTTTTAGAATACACCAAGACATTATCTATAAGGACCACCACAAATAGATCTAAATAATCTTTGAAGACTCTGTTCATAAGGTCCATAAAGATGGCTGGTGCATTAGTAAGACCAAAAGACATGACCACAATCTCATAATGCCCGTATTTGATCCTAAAAGCTGTCTTCTGTATATCCTCTACTCTAACTTGCAGCTAGTGATATCTTAATCTTAGATCAATCTTTAAGAATACCTTAGCTACTGCTAGTTGATCAAATAGATCATCTGTCCTTGGCAGAGGGTATTTATTCTTGATAGTCACTTGGTTTAGCTCCTTTTAGTCTATGCATAGCCTCATGCTGCCATCCTTTTTCTTAACAAATAGAACTGGAGATCCCTAAGGAGACACACTGGGTCTAATAAACTTCTTCTTAAATAGATCATTGAGCGGGACTTTAAGCTCCGTAAGCTCTGTTGGTGCCATGCGGTATAGTGTCTTAAATATTGGTGTAGTACCCGACACCATGTCTGTCACGCCCCGAAGGGTATCCTAAACATGACAGTCCTTCACATATAATATTAAGACTTAAGAATGACTACCTTAGTCATGTAAGAGTCTTGGTATTACATATAAGACATCTAACACGGTAATAGAAGACGCTTTTGAGAAGTGTAGTCTAAGAAGTAATATTGAACATACAAGAATCTAGAAATAAAATAGATCATAATAATAACAAACAAAAGTCTATTACATGATTCTTAGGGGCATACCTCCACTAAAACTCCAAGGATCGAAATACTTAACAATCTTTACAATAACTTAAACATTACATCAAAAGATTTTAAAGGAATTATAGTCTAATCTTTCAAGTAGATTTCCTTCAAAATCTTCCAAAAGAAAACTTATGCGGATATGAGGAGACCTCGAGTACAAGAATAAGTGATCCTATGAATACAAATATCTATAAGGACGTAAGCTTCACAGGCTCAGTGAGTATAATCCTAGTAATCATACTTAAAGCAAAATATCAACCAAGTTTGTTAGACAAGCAAATGTAATGCAACAAGCACATGAGCATACAAGACATATGATTTTCTAAGATCATATGTTGAATGAGTTATGCTCTTCATTCGAGGTTAGGTATTCCCGCCCATTACGACCATTTTTTCTTTTAAAAACCATATTTATAGATTTTACTGACTCCTATTCGCCATAAAAAATATGTAGTTATTACCGGCTCCTACTAGCCATCAATTTATATAGTTTTTACTGGCTCCTACTCGTCACATACATAATATACCGGTTATGCCAACCACCACTATCATACACTTGTCCCACCAAGTGTACAATAGCAAATGCAATGTAACTCAACTTATGAAGTGCATGTATCAACTTTTAGTTAGAGTCTAGCCATTAGTTTTCAATTTCTTGCAAGTGACTAACCAATTTCAAACACTTCAACATGCTAATAAACATACAATTTATTACAAACAATTCGTGGCTCAATATGCTTAATATTCTTTCAACATGTTATAAACACATGAATCTTCAATTTTATCTTTTCTTAAATCTAGTGCAACTAAATTGCAAGCACAAGCATGAGCATGAAAAATAGGGAACTAGACTCACTCGGCCATGACGATACTTCCTTAGTCGAAGTAGTCCTCGGGATAGTACATGTTCTCCTCCTCGGTTCTAATATAAGGAAATACCCAAAATGAGTATTCCATGAAATTTCTAGTCAAAACTTCTAACTATGTTTTCTAGTTTTGGTAAAATTCGTATAGATGGAAATTCTAATTTAAAATGGTCATAACTTGCTTATTTTAACTCGGAATTTCGCATATAATATACCGTTTTCTACCTATTCGAAAAGATCTATCCATTTCTAAGGTTATTTTTATGATAAAAGGTCGTTTGAGTCCCGAAACCATAGGGTACAGATTCACCACGAAAATTCTAGTTTTCAAAACTTAAATTTGCAAATTTTCCTTTATCCAAAAATACTTGTACCAAAATATAAATATAATTATAGTTGGAAAAATCATTTAGAATATATATATATATATATATATATATTGACTCATATCGTATGCGTGAATTCAATGAAGTTGTCTCAACCATGATTTTTGTAAAAGCAATGTTTTCTAGAAATTTGCAAAAGCAAAACTTTGAAAATTTCCACTTAGCTTGTTGGAAAATTTCTTAAATTATTCTAAGTGAGTATTCTCCCCTTTTAATTCTATTTCATGAGTCTTTCAAATTTCTAAAAAAATGAATTTTGTCTTTCTAAGTTTCTTAAAACTTAATTTCTAGAGGTTGAGAGGGTAGTTTCCAAATACTATTTGGGAGTAGTTAAAATTTATAAAGCTTTACATTTTCTTAAACTTTCCTAAAGTTTATTTCATTTAATTAAAATAATTTCCTAAGCTGTTTACTAATCTTATTCCTTAAGAACATTTTATTTCTATAAAAGAAACTTTCTTGGTGATTTTTCAAATTAGTCTATTACTTGATATTTTAAAGTATTGGTGAAACTTTCTTAATGAAGTTTGGTAAAGCTTTTGTTAATCAAGGGTTTGAAATTTTAATTTTTAAAGAAAACTTTTTCACTTTATGGTTTTGTAAAGTGTATGTATGATATATCTACTTTAGGTATTATCTAAAATTTCCTATGTTCTTTGGTTACTAAAAATGTATGATGAACTCCTCTAAATTTTTGGAAAAGATTTGCTAAGATAAATTCCTAAGTTTTATGGGAGAAATCATTTCTTACATGACAAAATTTATTTTGGAAAAGAACTCTCAATTTCTCTTTTTATTGAAGAAAATCTTATGAGACAACATCAATATGTTTATGCATGGAGAGGAATATGTAGTATAAGAATATGAAAATATAAGAAAGACATAATAAGCAAGTTAATATATCAAGTATTGGGAACCTCAGCTTTATCAAGGTAACCCGGTCAAGTATTGGGAGCCTTAGCTTCATCAAGGCAACCCAGAACTAAGAATAGACTAGTCCCAAAAAGAGAAAAAGAAAAAAAAAAAGAAAAAGCAATAATAATAGCAAGTTAGAGATAGTTAGTGAGCATTAGGCTCTAAAAATATAGATATATATACTTAATAATATATATAGAGTTAGATTAGAGTATAATAACAACAATAATATCATTAATAATCAACAAATATATAAGCATAATAATAACATAGAAAAATTGGAATTTCATGTACAGGAGCAAAACTTGAATATGTTGTTGCTTTTACTACTCATATGAGTTTCCAAACAACACCATGGTCATGCTAGTTACATGACATGAGTAAATAAAATAAGATTAGGAGTTTTACCTAAAGTGTTTATGGTGTAGGAAGAAGGTGATAGATGAATGTGTTATTATATGGGTAGTAGAAAATAGTAGATGGTTTGTGTATAAGGAGGATTTTGTGAGTGATTGGTGAAAGAGAGTTTTGGTAAAGAGAAATTTTTGTGGAGAGTGTTTGTAAAATGAATTTGAGAGAGTTTTGTTATGTGTAAAGATGGTGTGAAAGAAGTGAAAAGGAAAAGGGGGTATTTATAGAAATTTTAGAGTGGAAATTAGATGTAATAAAATAAATTGAAAAAGAAAAATAATTGATGGAAGAGAGAGGGGGTAGCTGTCACGCCCCGAAGGGTACCCTAAATGTGGCAGTCTGCCATACACAATATTAAAGCCTAAGAATGATTGCCTCAGTCACGCGAAGGCTTCCATACTGTGTACAAGGCGTCTAACACATGGAAGAGACACATCGGAGTGATACATTTTATATTGATACAGCTTGAGTAACAATGTAAAGGAAATACAATTTGCTATACTTCAATTACAATTTATCAAAAGATTTCACTACATAAAACTATTACAAAGCAATTCACAAAACCTAGCTAATATGTTCAAGTATTCTTACTTTCTGCCAAAATCCCGAAGTCATATTTGGCTCTAACCATCTCGATCCCCAGGTAGCATTCTCCCGTCAACCTGTTTATTCAAACAATTATTGGGGTATAAGCTACACTAGCTTAGTGAGAGTTTCCTTAATTTCGCACCATAACGAGCAAGTTATGAATCATCCATATGCTATGCATGAACAAACACATGAGCAGATAATTATGTATGGGTGACCGGAAACCGTACACAAAACGGATTTATGCCCTCCGTATCTAATGTTAGGGATGGTATTGAAAGTCTACACGACCTGTTGGTGCTCCCCAAGTCCCCCAGCTCATAGCAATCCAATCGGCTCGGCTCATACATGGGATGCATCCCCGGTTTGCTTTAGTTCCCTATGAATGAGCTTTGATACCGGGTCTCATTCTCCAAACATGACCTCGAACCATACCGATCTTCTTGCGTAGGAGTAGCATGCTACCAAATGTAACTCGACCGATGCAATGCATGACCAATTTATTTTTGCTTAGGTCAAGTTATTCATACATTCTTTAGAGTGATCAACCAATATCATACACATAAACAAAAACAATATGAACAGTGTAGTTATTCAATCGATTCATGGTTTCAATACACTTTAGTATTCTTTTGGCATACATACATCAAAGTCTCATTATCTATCCCATCCCATTCATATTGTTTTTTTTTTTATCTTGTTCCTATAATTCTAATGCAACTAGCTACAAGCATAAACAAGGTAACAAAATAAGAGGAAAACTCACATGTCCAATGGACTCCGATCTTTTAATCGTAATAGTCAGGTGGCAACGAATCCTCGAAAGCAAAGTCACCTAAGGAAAGTAATACCCAAATGAGTATTTCAACTCAAAACTAATCCATTCTATCTCATACAAACTATCAAATTCCTAATTCTCGTCCTAAGCAGAAATTCCAAATTAAAACGGTCATAACTTAGTCATTTTAACTCGGAATTTAGCAAATTATATACTGATTTCTATCTACTTCGAAAGATCTATATAATTATAATATCATATTTAAGTTTTGAAAACTTTTAAGCTTCAAAAAGATCTGATCAGTTCAGAACAGTAGCAAAATCCAATCTAGAAAAATTGATTTTGTGAAAGTTCATGAAGTTTCTACTATCCAAAGCAAGTATACATGCAATATGAACAAGTTACTATCATAAATGATATGTCATGAGATATATATGTACATGTTCTTGATTATATTTAATAAAAGAAATTTTTAGAAAACTTTTTCCTTGTAAGACTTTATGAAAAATCAACTTAGAAAGGCTAGTCTTGTATTCTTGACAATTCCCACTTGTTTTTAGAAAAATTCCTTAATAAAATTTATTTATTCTTGTTAAAATTAAGTCCTCATTATGGATATTCCTTAAGGCCTTTATTCTTCAATAAAAATTCCCATTTTACACTTTGTAAACATGATTTTAAATATGGTTCATCCCAAAATCCGAATTTTGTAAAATTTATTTTTGTGGTGATATCTTTAAGTAAACTCATTTTATACTTAGAAACTTAAGGCTCAACCATACCTGGCTGCTATGGACTTCATTTCTTTAATAAAACTTCTATTTTGAGTTTGGAAAGTAAGTGTTTTCATGCTACTACTCCATTATTATGAATTTCTTAAAACGACAAGCAACTTAAATTTTCCTACTTTATTTCTACTCCTTGTTTTACATATTTTCTTAGCAAATCCTATTTCAACTTATAAAAATCATTACTTGATGATATCTATGACCTATACTCTTCATTTTTCATATAAAACACAAGTTTTGGAGTTAATAAAAGGATTTTTAAGGTATGGTCTTGAAACCATCCGAATTTCACAAGGTTAGGATAAAACTCAAATTTTATACTTTGTAATCTCTTCCTATTTTGAGAATCTCTATTAGTAGATCTACCATTTACTTATCAAAAACATCTCTTATTGATACCTATTCCATAAGCCTTTCAGTTTTTAAACAAATCCTTCATTTTGGTGTTGAAAAATGGGTTTCCAAAATTGGTCTTGGTTGAGATCCGAATTTACAAAATTTGTTTTTGGACATATCTTTTGATAAAATCCATCTAAACTTATGAAAATTAATCTCTTACATATTCTATCTTAAGAGCCTTCCATATCTGGAGTAAAAACTTCATTTTTAAGTTAAAAAACATATTTTTAAGTTATGCCTTTGTCTAGATCTGAAAATAGAATTTTGTTTTGAAAAATAATCTTTGAAAATTACCTTTGAACCGTATAAAATGAAGTCTTGATAATATATACCCATTAAGCCTTCATTATTTCAAGTAAAACTTTCATTTTGACACTTAGAAAATGGTTTTTAAATATGGGTCTTGCCTAAATACGATTTTCATCATTTTTGTTTGAGTTCAAAACCAAGATCTACACTTACTATGAATATAAATATAAAAGAAATCCATGGTAGTAAACTATAAACTCATAGATCTAAACATTAACATAGTCCAAGTTACATAAAAGTTAGATCTATAAAATATAATCATTGCTAGCAAGAAAAATAATATTACAAGAGAATAATCATGGATAAGATGAGTGTTTCATTTTGACATCATCATCCTTAACTTTTAAGCTTATGGAAGGTAATTTGATGCATGAAACTCTCACTATACATCACCTATATCATCTATGGAAGCCTTGGATAAGAGTTTTACCAAAGGATCTTGAAGAAATATATGTGGGAGCTCAAATATAGAATAGGGGAAGCAAGTGTTCTTGCAAGAACAAGAACAAATGAAAGAGAGAAGAGAAAAAATAGAGAGGAAAATGCAAAGAATGATAAATGGTTAAATGTGTGAATGAGAGAGGGTATATATAGAAAGATAGGATGAGTTAAAGATATTTTAAATGAAGTAAAAATAAAATGACAGCAAGAATATCCTCATGGCTGGCGTGATTTATTAGAAGAGAGAGAGAGGGAATTTAGTTGGTTTTTAACTTGAAATTGTAATGTGTAACTAAGTTTATGTGTTGCTTATTAAAGAAGGATTGGAATAGATTTATTTTAATCAAATGGAGAGTATTTCAAAGGACAAAAGGCAGCAAAAGAGGTAAAAAATTCTACAATGAAGTGATACATGAAATGTAGAAAGAGTAAAGTGAAAAAGAAGTGATGTATGAAAAGTATACTATAGGTATGGGTTTGTAAGAATACTTTCCTAATAAATAAAATAAAAAAAAATAGAAAATGCATTCCAAATTTTTGTAGCAGAATTTTCATAATTAAAATAATATAATTAATTAATTTATTTTAGTGAATTATCAAATAAGTTACCGGTATGATTAAAATACACGAATATGAGCTATAATTGATATTTTTAAAACCCGAAAAATTATAAAAATTTATTTTGTGATATTAAAATATTTTTCAAATATTTTCCAATTTTTAAATTAATTTATTTTATTTTTAGCATCGGGTCTTAAACAGAAATTGATCCCGTAAAAATCCGAAATGAACTAAAAGTTTGGAAAAACGGAATATTCTATGATGTATAAAATATTTATCTAAAAATATAAGGATTTACAAGAATAGTAAATTTGTGTAATGAATGGTAGTGAATGGTGCAAAAGACTAGTTAATTATCGGTAGTAAGGAAATACGAATATAATCATAAAATCAGATATTTCTAGTTATGGAAAAATTATAAAACTGATATTTTTGAAATCCTCATGAAAATACGAGTCTAACAGCATTAATGATATATTTTTGATATCTCGAACCCCAGGACACGCTTTTCAAAGTTTGTATCCGAACGGGTTCTAAATAGGTCAAAAATTTACCAATATGATATTTTTAAGCGACCTTATATTACTAAGAGATACTCTACACGCTTAAACCATACCTCGGCCTCTAGGGCTAACAGCGCGAGATTGCCGGACTTAAACTACTGTATTCCACTTAGGGTTCCTTGGTGACTTTTCGGTTTAGATCTTTGCCAATTTGGAAACTGAGGATTTTTGTTTATACAACACATTTAGTTTGAAAAATTTATTTTAAATTTTATTTTTTTTTAAGTATTTAATATCTCTTAAGGTTTTTGGAATTCTTGAATTGGGTTTTATTTCTAAAGGTTTATCATTATTTACTTTTTAATAATTTGTGTCACACCCCGAACGGTACCTTAAACGTGGCAGTCCGCCATACACATTATTAAAGCCTAAGAATGACCACCCTAGTCACGCGAAGGCTTCCATACTATGTACAAGGCGACTAGCACATATAGGAGACACATCGGAATGATACATTTTATGTTGATACAATTGAGTAACACTGTAAAGGAAATACAATTTACTATATTTCAGATACAAATCACTATACTTCAAAATACAAATCATTCAACTTCGATTACATTCATCCACAGACTTCCCTACATAAACTATTACAAGACAAATCATAAACTAGCTGATAACTTCAACATTCGCATTCTTTGCCAAAATCCCGGAGTCATTCCCGGCTCCAATCAATTCAGTCCTCACTTTGCATTCTTGAGATAACCTGTTCATTTAAACAACTATAGGGATATAAGCTACACTAGCTTAGTGAGAATTCCCTTAATTCCGTATTATACAAGCAAGTTATAATCAACCACATGCTATGCATGAACAAACACATGAGCAAACAATTACGTATGGGTATCCAGAACCCACACACAGAACGGATTTACGCCCTCCGTATCTTGGGTTACGGATGGTATTGAAGTCTACACGACCGCTGCTAGTCCCCAAGCCCTCGGTTCATAGCACTCGCCTCGGCTAGGCTCACACATGGAATGCATCCCCAATGCGCCTTAGTTTCCTATGAATGAGCTTTGATCCCGGGTCTCATTATCCAAACGAGTCCTCGGACCATACCGATCGACCTGCGTAGGAGTAGCACACTACTAAATGCAATATGTCTGATGCGATGCATGATCAATTTACTTTTAGCTTAGGTCAAAATATTTATACATTCTTTAGAGTGACCAGCCAATATCATACACATAATAGAAATAATATGAACGGTGAAGTTATCCAATCAAATCGTGGTTTCGATATGCTTTAGTATTCTTTGGCATACATTCATCACAACCTCATCATATATCCCATCCCCATTCATATCGATTTTTATCTTATTCCTATAATTCTAATGCAACTAGCTACAAGCACAGATAAGGTAACAAAATAAGGAGAAACTCACTCGGCCATTGGATCACCGTCTTCTAGTAATAATAATTCGTGCAGGGAATCGATGATCTCGGGATCTCCTAAAAAAGAAGAAATACTCTAATAAGTATTTCATCACTTAACTAATCCAAACTATCTCATTCAAACTATCAAATTCGCAATTCGCGTCCTAAGCGGGAATTCCAACTTAAAACGGCCATAACTTAGTCATTTTAACTCGAAATCTCGCAAATTATATATCGATTTATATCTATTTCGAAAGATCTATCTATTTCTAATATTATTTTCAAGTTTTGAAAATATTTAGGTATCGGAACAGAGGGATCAGATCTGATCAGTAACGGTTTCCGATTCCAAAAAATAGTTTCGTAAATGTTTGTAATGTTCCTACTATATAAATTAGCTATACATGCAATATGAGTGATTTCCTAACATGAATGACATGAGATGAGTTTAATGCATGCATGATCTTGATGGTTTTTGCTAAAAGAAAATTTTGTAACTTTTTATTTTTGCAAGACCATAACGACAACTACTTATGAAAAGTCTAGTTTTCTAACTTTGATCATTTCCATTTGTCTTGGATTTATTACTTAGGAAAATATAATTATTTTTGCCAAAATTGGGTCTTCATTATATATATTACTTATGACCTTCATTTCTACATAAAAATTTCCAATTTACACTTTGTAAACATGTTTTCAAGTGGGGTTGATTCCAAAATTCGAATTTTACAAAAATTGGTTTTTTGAGTGATTCCTTCAAGTAAAAATCATTTGATATTTAGGAAATTAGGGCTCAATCATACATAACCATTAAGGACTTCATTCTTACACAAAAATTTGCATTTTACATCTTGCAAATATGTTTTCCAATATGATTTACTCAAAAATCCGAATTTTAGAAAATCCACTTTTTTAAATGATTCCTTTGGGAAAAACTTGTTTAATGCATTAAAATTTAAGATATGATACCTATTACTTAAGGACTTTATTTAATACATAAAACTTTCATTTTGAACTTGGATAATAGGTATTCTTATGGCCTTCACTCAAAATTACGAATTTCACAAATTGGTTACTAACTCAAAATTTTCTCATCTTGATTCTATTTCTTGTCTTATACATTAATTTCATCAAAACTCATTTCAACTTGTAAAAATCATTACTTAATGATACCTATTACCTATATACTTTATTTTTCACATGAAACATGAGTTTTGGAGTTGATAAATGGGTTTTAAAATTTGGTCTTGGCTGGGATCCGAATTTAGAAAATTCATTTTTGGATATTCCTTTTGATAAAATCTATCTAAACTTATGAAAATCCATTCCTTAACATATCCTATCCTAAGAGCCTTTAATTTCTTAAACAAAAACTTCATTTTTGAGTTGGAAAACATGTTTTTAAAATATGCCTTGGCCAAAATCCGAAAATGACATTTTTATTTTGAAAATAAGTTCTGAAAATCACATTAGATTCTTGTAAAAAGAAGTCTTGATGATATACATATATTAAGCCTTCATTTTCTTAAGAAAAAAAATTACATTTTGACACTTGGAAAGTGGTTTTTAAATATTGGTCTTGCTAAAATACGAATTTCATAAATTTTGTTCAAGTTCAAATCTAAGATCTACACATAATATGAACATACACCTAGATGAAACCCATGAAAACAAACTTTAAACTCATAGATCTAAACTTTGCTCATCAAAATTACTCATTTATGTTATATATACCCTAAGCGCTTCATTTTCAATGAAAAATACACATTTTGAAGTTGGAAAACCACTTTTCTAAATATGGTTTCATTTTCATCCGAATTTTCAAAAATGATTTTTGTTGAAAATAAAATAGATCTTGAGTTTTCTAACACATTCCTACTATCATCATGCTACTACAAGTCATCCATAAACATAAAACAAAGTCTAATGCATTTTATGAACTCAAAAGTCTAGATCTAGTTTTCTAAACTAGTTTTAAATGCATGAACACATGTGGATGATGGATCTATGTATAAATCATAAGAAATAACAAAAATAAAACTCAAATAACTAGATCTATGGTATAAATGAAAATCAAAGCAACAAAAAATTAGATCTACAAAATATATCAACTTTAAACAAGAAAATAATTGAAATACAAGATAATAAAAGTAGAGAAAAGGAGTGTTTCATTTTTGGCATCATCATCCTAAGCTTTTAAGCTTATGGAAGGTCATTTGATGCATAAAACCTTCGTTACACATACTTTACCACCTATAGAAGCTTAAGAAGAAGGTTTGCTTAAGAAATCTTCAAGAAATATGTGTGGGAGCTCCAAAAAAATATAGGGGCAGCAAGGTTCCTTGCAAGAACAAGAGAGAAAGAAGAAAGAAAGAGAGGAAAAAGAGAGGAAAAGAAGGAGTAAAAGAGATAGGGTTTTAAATGAATGAAAATGAATAAATAGAAGGCATTAAATGGAGAGAGAGGAGGGTATTAAATGAAAAAGAAAAAAATAAAACAAGAGCAGAATTTTGGGGGTGTTTCCACGTGAAAGAGAGAGAGAAGAGAGAGGCTTGTTTGAATTTTTGACTAAAAATTGAATTGTGTAATAAATGGTGTGTGTAGTTTCTTTAAGAAGGAGTAGAATACAATTAATTTAGTCAAAAATGGAGTAAATCAAAGGACAATGGCAGCCAAGGAAAGAAAAATCTGCCATGAAGTGATATAATAAAGTGTAAAAAGATTGAAGTGAAAAGGAAGTGATGTGTGTAAGGTGTACTTGAAAGTATGGGTTGTAAAAGTACTTTCTTAATTAAATAAATTAAAATAAAATAGAATTGAAAATTTTATTCCAAATATTTGTAGCAGATTTTTCATAATTAAAATTAAATAATTATTTGAATTATTTTAGTATTTTAACAATTATGTTACCGGTATGATCAAAATACGCGAATATGGGCTATAAAAAATATTTTTACAACCCCAAAAATTCTAAAAAATTATTTTATGAAAATAAAAATATTTTTAAAATATTTTCCAATTATTAAATTAATTTATTTTATTTTTAGTATCGGGTCTTAAACAGAATCTGATCCCGTAAAGACCCGAAACGAACTAAATTTTAGAAAAACAAAATTTTCTATAGCATATAAAATATTTATCTAAAAATATAAGACTTTATAAGTAAAAAACAAAATTTTGTAATGAAATAAAAATGAATAGTGCAAAAGACTAATCAATTACGGTAATAACGGAAATACGATAAATAGGTTATAACTGTAACTTTTATAACCCAAAAAATTATATAACTGATATATTTAGAAATCTTATGAAATTACGAGTCTAACGGTACTATTGGTATTTTTAATATCTCGAGCCCGAGACACGATTTCGAAGTCTGTATTTGAACGGGCTCGAAATAGGTCAAAAATTTACCAATCTGATATTTTTAAACAAACTCATATTACTATGAGCTATTCTACATCTTCAACTACACCTCGACCTCTAGGGTTAGGGGCGCTAGGTTGCCGAACTTAAGCTTTTGTATTTCGCTTAGGGTTTCCGGGTGATTTTTCGGTTTAGATCTTTGCCAAATTGGAAACTGATATTTTATATTTATATAACCTATTTAATTTGAGAAATTTATTTTATATATCAATTTTGTAAGTATTTATTATCTTTTAACGTTTTCGAAATTCTTGAATTGAGTTATATTTTCGAAAGTCAATTGTTATTTTCTTTTTAATAATTTGTTTTTGGGCTTGTTGCAATTTGGTTTTAATTTGGAGTGATTTTTAGGGTTTATTTTAGAAGTTCATCTTGGAATTATTTATTGAAATTTTCCGGAGCTTACAATTTGTTTTTAGGTTCTATATTACCCGACTTTATAAGTCAGAGTTAAGTATAGAATTTGTCATACATAGTGATTTTGGATTTAAAGACTGTTGAGTTCTTAATTTATTTTTAAGGATTCTCATTTTCTCAAGATTAAGAAATTTCTAGATTCGTTTCATGATTTAGGACTAGTCGAAGTTCGGTTTTAATTTTGAGTCATTTTTAGAGTTTATCTTCGATATTTATTTTAGAATTATTTACTGAAAATTTTCGGGGCTTACAGTATTCACTATCACAACCTAGTATTAGAGTTAAGTCTACTAGATGGGGATTAGTTTATACATTGTTGATTCTCTATATCTAAAGTTTTGATGATAACAAAAATGCTCAAAGAACTAACTACTCTATTAGTGTGCAGAATTATATTCATAACTTTATACAGAATATTAGTGAATTTGTTGAGCAAATATATAAGGTTGAATGATATTAAATCTTGGATCCTGAACAAGTTTTTAGATAAGTTAGACAAGAGTTGTTACAAGATATGATTGTTTCGGGTGTTGTTTAGAAAGGAAAAAGGAACACATAATGTTTTCCAGAAGGATAATTAAAGTATAACACATTTCCAGCAACACAAAACCTTTCACAGAACTTTTGGGAGAAACTCAAAACAATAATTCTAAGTTGAAGTTAGTTTCCATAAACACAGAAGTTTCTACAGAACCTTTCCAAGAACTTTCAATAGTAATTCTGAGTTAAAGTTAGTTACTGTTCATCTTCTCAAACAAGATCTACATTTTTTTTATGAAGAAGTTCAATGATTTTGAAGACCTAGCTCCGAGATAATAAGTATATTTGGATAGTATACTTATTCATTCCACTAAAGTTGAATTATATCCTAAGGGATTTAAACAATTTTCGGATTGGTTATCTTCATCGAAAAGATTTTCTGGAGATAAAACAGAAGTTACGGTTTATTATCTATGGATTGATTTCAAGATAGAGAAGTTATGTTTCTGATTTTTCTCAAGATAAAAACAAATTCGAATTGGATATTATTAAGAAAATCAAAACAAGAACCACGTTATCTTCAAGAAGATGACATACGAAGAGCACGTTGAAGACCGTGATATCAGCAACAATTTTCCAGATCTATCTCCAACAAGATCAACGTTATCAGAAGCTCTCAAACAAAAAACAAATGAATTATTTTAAATTACGAAATTCAAGCAGATCCTATCTTACTTCAGCGCATCAAGGATTCAAATTCAAATCTAGAATAGAAGTAAAAAAGAAGAACGAGATCTTCTTCTAGAGATATCAGCAGCGTTTGAAAATTAAAGATAAGAGGTTACAGATTTCTACCCGAGATATTTGGGATATCAATCTTATCTCGAGCAAAAAAATTTCTGAACGTTAGAAGGACAAAAATATATGTGATATGCGAATAGAGATAAAAAAAAAAAGAAGGAAACATAGAACTTTTCACTGTTAAAAGAAAAAAAAAAACCGAAAGCTACTTGACTTCATTCCTTGACTGAGAAAACTTAGAATTGAAAAGCACACTTCCTTTATTTTTTCTCCACGCGCAGAATTGTAGCAAATTTTACGTTATTACAATCGTTGCATTTTATTCTTTTATAAATAAAGCAACTTGTTGTTGGCTTCAAGTGAGTTAGTTCAATTACTAGTTTAGACTCTGTAGATCGATTGAAGCTAGTGTATAGCGTGAGAATCGAGCAGAGAGATTTGTACAAGCTTGTAATTGATTTTGTTGGATATAGTGGAACAAACCCGAAGGATATCAGGGTCCCTGGCTTAGAGCTGGAAGAGTGGACTGACCCACAAGGCGGAACCACTATAAATATCTGCCTGATCTTCTTATCCCTTCTCTATTTATATTTCCACAGTTTATTTTATTGTTGTTTAATTGTTCATATTATTCTCTCAACTTAAAATCAAAGGGGATTGTTTTTAAAAGGCAAACATTTTAGTTTTTTGAAATAATCAATTCAACCCCCCTTCTTGATTATTTTCGGGACCAACATACATAAACTTGAAGTGTTTCAAACGTGGCTGGTTCTGTAGTGGTTGTCCTCTATTAACTTCTTCCTCCCCAGCTCTTGAGAAACCAACATTAAGAACTTTCCTTCTAGGTGGCATTCTAATAGGTCAAACACAAAAAACATAAGAAAATGGGTATAACATGCAATAAAGATCAAAACACTATAGATACTATAAGATAATAACATATAAACTAGATAAGCAACCTTAACCAATTGCTATCCCTCTCATCATTGCTTTCCGTCCTAAGGATTTCATAACTTAGATCTCTTAAGATTCAAAACCTGGCTTTGATACCAATTGAGCTATAACACCTTAAACTGAAGGCATTAAAACTTGCCATGGGCCTTCTCTTGAGAAGAACACACTAAGACTATTAATCTACTAATCCACAAATCATAAACCATATAACTTCAAACTTTCAAATAAAAGGGTACCTATTTGAAACATCTCATATAACAATCTTTAACTAACCTAGTTGGCATAAACCAAAGTTACTTAAAACAAACTTAAAACATAAAAGGAAGTCTAATAATAAAAACCAGAAACATAAAACTTTAAATTCTTAAAAACATATAAACTTCTTAAGTTCTTTGATTGTCTATCTCCAACCTAGAAAATCTAAACTTCAATATAAAAGTTAGGTCCATTATCGTTTACTCCATAGTTTACATAAACGTCTTAGCCTAACATATAAAAAACTACTAGATCTTTACCTGTTCCTAAAAGAAATGAAGGAATAAGCACAAAGGCCTAGTACGCCACACCACATACACATGCATATGAACAAGCATTAAACAATTTCACATACAACCTAAAAACTCATGCAATAACCATAGATTATTATCTTTTATTAGCCAGCAGACAACATAGTTCAGAACCATTACATACTAGTCTCGAACTTGGAGTAGCTCATGCATCCGTAAAAAAAACCAGTATAGAAAATAAGTAATATACATATATATTCCCACACACCCAAAGTACTATAATCGTACTACTCCTAGACTACCAGAATTATCTCTGCGCACAAGTTCACTCGAGACAACCTGATGGAAATATGGCTCATGGATCAAGAGTAGACCCGCTTGTGATGCTACCTGGACCAACTTCAAGAACTCAGGCTAAGCGATTTAAAGAAGCACTCAACGAGTTTATTCAAAAGGTTCAAGAAGAGGAGTCGCATGTTCGTACAATCCGAAATGAGCCTAAACTAATCAATATCATCAAGGCGAGCTCAAGAATGAATCAAGACAAGTTCCAAGCGGAATGGACCAAAGCTAGCAAGTAAGTTGCCAACCTATCTTGGATCACCACCAGCCTATATGTGGTGGAAGCCAGCAATGAAAACCAAGATGTCGGATTGCCTATGCTGGAGTGTTTAATGCTACCAGCTGAAAGGGTTACATTATCGGTGTATGTGGGAAAGCCGCCGGCCTTTGTTCACATTGAATTTTATTTTCGAATTGAAATGGCCGCCAGCTTATATTTTATTATGAATCATTTATTATTTTATGTCTTTAGGGTTTCCTTTTCTTGTTTTATAAACTCTTTTAGTTTTATGAACAGATTATTAGACCATTGAATGAAAATAGAGATTTTCTCTTGGGTTCTTGACAAAACTTCTTTGAACTTATCGCTTGTCCGTGGCATTCATACTTTTGACTTATCAATCAAAATCTCCATATTCAATTGTAGCATCTTCTATCTAATACCAAGGTTCTTGCCTCCATATAGGGAATGGGTCACGATTTCCATACAAACACAAACGGTTGTGGGATTTGCATCGAACCTATTGGTATCGGGTTTCGTCATCCGATTGGTGGGGTTCATATCACAACCTCACACATAGATTATTAGGGCACCATCCTAGTAGCAATGGTCCTTCCAATTTACTAGACCCAGCCATAGACAAGTAGTAGAAAAAAAAAATTTAAAATCCTTATATCATTAGATTTATTTGTAAAATTCTAATACTACAAATCACAAGGAGCAAACAAGGTAAGGTCATACCTGAATGGCTTTCTAGGAATATGAATCTTAATTTACTAACCACACCTGATCACAAAATCAAAATTAATTCAAAACATGTTCTTATAAAACAATAATATCCTTATCATCATCGAAACCCTAATTTGAAAGGAACTATAATTCTAGGTTTATACACACCTTCCTCCTTAGATTGTAATTCACAAATTCTCAAATCCTTGATTTAAGGTTTTCTCCAAATTTCTTCTAAAACTGGACTTCCTTCAATATAATTTAAGCAATACTAAGAAAATTTACTCTTTTATATCACCATAAGGATAGAAAAGATTACAATAACCTAGAATTTTGAATCTTGATCTTTGTTGATTGTAGAACACAAATCACCCAAAAAACTTAAGGTTTTTCTATAATTCTCCTTTCAAAATCCAAAGGAAAACTTTAGGGAAAGGCCATTCCCTTTAAATCTTCTACGAATTGAAGTGGATAAACTTTCCTTGATTTTGGATGTTGATCTTCCTTGATGCTAAGATCATCTAAAGAGAGGTTTTGGAGAGAAATCTAAGCCTAGGAATGACTTTGGAGAAGAGGGGAGACTAGGTTATAAAGAAAACATGAAAAACCCTTTAATTTCCTGAATAGGAAAGGCTGTCAACTTAGAGCTATTGGATCTATTTTTTCTTTATGTAAGCTAGCTATACGCTGGTGGGGTATAGCTTTAAAGCCAACGCATAGGATTGAAGGTTGGCAGCTTTTCTCCTGGTCCATTTGTCTTCCATTTCATCTTTTCATCTTCAATCACATGTCTATGAAATGACAAAACATTTAATTATACTTTAGGACAAACCATAAAACCTTCTCATTTTAAATCAAATAACACTTTTGCCCTTCATTATAAATCATTTTC
This sequence comes from Combretum micranthum, assembly GCA_024138025.1. NCBI lineage: Eukaryota > Viridiplantae > Streptophyta > Magnoliopsida > Myrtales > Combretaceae > Combretum > Combretum micranthum. The sequence goes on from JAMXBD010000356.1 coordinate 93,825, forward strand.
CTTTATATTACATATCCCATAAGGAACCTGTATTACTAAAAATATTGAATAGTCATTCATTACTCAATAAATATTGGGATTGGTTTTTCCCTAAATTATTAATTCCTATTACATCTTTTCCATGTAATTCCATTAGAATCTTATCGTTCAGTAAATTAAACAAATAATAAATGAAAGATCAAAGCTTATAGTGAGCGAGTCAACTTAAGGAGATCATAATAGATAAATTGCTATCAAGCTTGAAAAGGCTATCTGTCACTTCCCTATCGGAGTACCCTAGCAGTATCGATGTGTTATGTATCAAACTAGAGTCATAGATATTTATATTAAACCATCTGAGGCTTTCAGAAAAGCACATGGGCATTATAAAACCAGAATGCCCCTGTGGTGTGGATAGTTATAACAAAATCGAAAGGTTAATTATGATAAGAAATATTGCATACATGTAGATCACATACAAGAATAACATTACATACCATTTGCGTTGAGTTCTTACTATGACATCAAAATGATACAAATATTGTTCTTAGATATTATTCTTTACACAAAATACTATGCTATTTCTTTAGTCCATATCTTGAATCCTTTGCTAACTTATATCAGCATCAAATTCTAAGTATAGATTAAAGATAATGATCCTTGTAACCAAACAAATCTATAGGATGGTGAGCAAATCACAACTTAGTGAATAATTATATCTTAACACTTATCACATAGAATCAAATAAGTTTATTTAACAAACATATGCAATGTTAGGTATTATTATCATATTTGCAGCGGAATTTTCCTTTAAAATTAAAACCCTAATTCTAGTATCCATGTGTTTTTGATAAGATACAAAAACGAAAATAAAAGTTCAAGTTTTAATACTTTTTTCTATTTCAAAACTATTTGATGATACGGATCTGTAGACGTTGCCACGTTGCGAACGTTCTCTACGGTATCCACACGAGAATGACCTTGATTTGGATTCTCCTCTTACGTGCTAGCGCAATCTAGAACGCTTCTAGATTTGGTTTCGAAGGGGCTCCTAGAGATACGAATTTCTCACACACTCTCTAGGGTTTCGAAAATTTCTTTTGACAACACATGTCATTAACCCTAGGAGAGCGTCTTATGTTCTATTTATACTAAAGTCTATTATTCATGCGAATAATAACTTTAGTCCCCTAATCTTATTAGGGATAATAATAAATTATAAAATAATTTACGAAATAAATTATTAAATAATTTATAAACATAAGAATTATTAATCCATTGGGAATAATCATTTTATTGTTCTTAACAAATTATAAAATGAAAATATCAAATATTTGGCCTTGGGCAAAAACACTAACAATCTCCCACTTGCACTAGGCCAAATAATTATTTATCAATCTTAACAAATTAAGATTAATAAATGACTTTATCATTCCCATCAGACTTATTTATATCAAGTCCCTGATCCTTTTAGTTCATTCTTTTGTGTGTGACCCTGTAGGTTCACTTAATGTTGCAGTAGATCAAAAACCCTTTTGACCTACGAGACATAAGCGGCCTCTAGCAAGACATTATGCCTACCCAAATTAAGTGAAGATCGGTGATCCGATTTTACCTTATAGACAGTTAATTATTTAGTCCCTTTGTCACATGATATCTTATGATTAAACATAAGGTGTGGATCAATACACACTTATATTGTTTAATCACCTATTTCTTGAATCCAGAGTTTGACTGACTTAAACAAATAACATTGATAACTCCTTATCAATTCATTTGAGCACGGCCATGCATATCTCAGTCTTACTCAACAAGGGGCCCAAAAGATATCTCTCTCAATTTAATGAGAGGGACAAATTCCTCATGAACACTCACATTCCTCCACATAACTTATTCCATATCCAATATCAGTCTTATAATCATCTGATTAAAGATGATAAAGAACTGAATTAAAATATGGAGTTTGTTATGTAGGAATCTATGGTGTCATCAGGTCAAAGGACTTAAATAATTACTGTAATGAGAAATACTTATCATATTGATCCATATAGTATTCTCATAATTGGTCATTCCAATACAATGTACTCTTACATGTATCTATGTGCTGAAATGATATCTTATATCCATGATCAGTAAAACATGACCATCATCCAGCCTACATACTAATCTTAATTCATTATTATTCCATATAATGAACGATTAGGGATAATTTAGAATAAAGTTATTTATTCCTTTATGGTTTTACTATTAAAGTCACATACTTTAATGACATAAGGAATAACAAAATTACTCATGGAATTATTTTATCAAGGTAAAAAGGCTAATAATAAACCTTGAAAAATAGAATGGCTTATAAAGATAATAAATATCCAAATGACATAAAATCCATATGTGCTATGGCACATCACTAGCAATCTCTCACTTGCATTAGCTCTACTCAATCATAAGTCTAATGCCCAGTGCTCTAGTATGACTATCATGTTTAGACTGGGGAAGAGGCTTAGTCAATGGATCTGCAACATTGTCATTTGTGGGTACTCTGCATATCTTAACATCTCCTCTTTCAATGATTTCTCGAATGAGATGGTAACGCCTGAGTATGTGTTTGGATCGCTGGTGTGATCTTGGTTCCTTAGCCTGTGCAATGGCCCCATTATTGTCACAATAAAGGTCCACTGGATTTGCAATGCTAGGAATAACTCCCAATGCACTAATGAACTTCTTGATCCAAACTGCTTCCTTAGCTGCATCCGATGCTGCTATGTACTCAGCCTCCGTAGTAGAATCTGCAACTGTGTCCTGTTTGGAACTCTTCCAGCTTACAGCACCTCCATTCAAACAAAACACATAACCAGATTGCGATCGAAAATCATCTGAATCAGATTGGAAGCTGGCATCTGTGTAACCATTTACTACAAGATCACCTTCCTGACCTCCATATGTCAAAAACACATCCTTAGTCCTTCTTAAGTACTTTAGAATGTTTTTACTGCTATCCAGTGACTTTCACCTGGATCTGATTGGTACTACTTGTGATGCTTAAAGCATAAGCGACATCTGGTCGAGTGCATAACATGGCATACATGATGGAACCAATAGCTGAGGCGTATGGAATCCTACTCATGCGTTCCCGTTCTTCTTTTGAAGTGGGACATTGAGTCTTACTCAATTTAATTCCATGTGATACTGGCAGAAATCCTCTTTTGGAATTCTCCATACTAAACCTTTTTAGTACCTTGTCAATGTATGCACTCTGACTTAGGCTAATTATCCTTCTAGATCTATCTCTATAGATCTTGATGCCTAGAATATAGGCAGCCTCACCTAAGTCCTTCATTGAGAAACAATTTCCTAACCATGTTTTGACCTTTTGTAATGTAGGAATATCATTTCCAATGAGCAATATGTCGTCTACGTAAAGCACCAAGAAAACTACTACGCTCCCACTAACTCTCTTGTAAACGCAAGGTTCATCTTCATTCTTGATAAAATCAAACTCTTTGATTGCTTCATCAAAACGAAGATTCCAACTTCGAGATGCTTGCTTCAATCCATAAATGGACCTTTGAAGCTTACATACCTTATGTGAATTCCTCGAATTAACAAATCCCTCGGGTTGTGTCATATACACATCCTCAATGAGGTTTCCATTCAAGAAGGCTGTCTTGACATCCATTTGCCATATCTCATAGTCATAATACGCAGCTATGGCAAGAAGAATTCTCACAGACTTAAGCATGACTACAGGTGAAAAGGTTTCATCATAGTCTATACCATGAGTTTGTTTAAAACCTTTTGCAACTAGTCGTGCTTTGTAGGTATGCACATTGCCATCCATGTCAGTTTTCTTCTTAAAAACCCATTTACATCCAATAGTTTTCACACCATCGGGTGGATCAATCAAAGTCCATACTTGATTGTCATACATGGATTGCATTTCAGATCTCATGGCTAATAACCATTTCTCAGAGTCGGGGCCCATCATTGCTTCCTGGTATGATGTGGGCTCATCTTGGTCTATGAGCATCACATCGCGATTGTCAGTAACGAGAAATCCATATCTCTCAGGCTCGTGACGAATCCTACCAGTCCTACGTGGGCCTTCAGTTAGTGGTTCAGGCTCAGCAACTAATTGCGAGTCTGATTGAACATCTATCATGGGTTCTATGCTAGTTGTGGTTCTCGAACTTCTTCGAGTTGAATCGTACTCCCACTGATTCCTTTAGAGACAAATTCTCTTTCTAGAAAATGACCATTACGAGCAACAAACACTTTGTTCTCAGATTGGTTGTAGAAGTAGTATCCTTTTGTCTCTTTAGGATATCCCACAAAGAAGCATTTGTCAGATTTAGCTGCTAGCTTATCAGACACCTGTCTTTTAACATAAGCATCACAACCCCATATCTTTAGAAAAGACAAACTAGGACATTTCCCATTCCATAACTCGTATGGTGTCTTTTCAACCGATTTTGATGGAACCCTGTTCAATATAAACGCAGCAGTTTCTAAGGCATATCCCCAAAAGGATATTGGAAGATCTGTCTGACTCATCATTGATCGAACCATATCTAATAAAGTTCGATTTCTCCTTTCAGAAACACCATTCCATTGTGGTGTTCCTGGAGGAGTCAATGTGAGATTATCCCACAATCCTTAAGATAATCAGAGAAATCTTGGTTAAATATTCACCACCTCGATCTGATCGAAGCGTTTTTATATTTTTGCCAAGTTGATTTTGTACTTCATTTTTGAACATTTTGAACTTTTCAAATGATTCGGATTTATGCCTCATTAGGTATACATATCCATACCTACTAAAGTCATCTGTAAAAGTAATGAAGTACAAGTAACCTCCTCTAGCAGGTGAACTTAATGGTCCACATACATCGGTATGTATTAGGCTCAGTAAGTCATTAGCTCTCTCACTTTGTCCTGTGAAAGGAACCTTTGTCATCTTTCCCATCAAACAAGATTCGCATGATTCATATGATTCAAAATCAAATGAATCTAAAAGCCCATCTTGATGAAGCTTTGATATGCGTTTCTCATTAATGTGGCCTAAACGACAATGCCAGAAGTAAGTTGGATTCAAACTGTTAGATTTGAACCTTTTGGTATTAATGTTATAAATGGACTTATGATCAGATTCATCAAAGTTTAGAATATAGAGACCATTCATCAAATGAGCAATACCATAAAAGATGTCTCCACGATAGATGGAGATTGTATTATTCTCAATAATAAATCTAAAACCATCCTTGTCCAAACATGAAACTGAAATAATGTTACTGCTCATAGCAGGCACATAATAACAATTATTTAAAATCAGAATAAGTCCAGAAGGCAAAGTTAATTCAAAATTTCCCACAGCTAATGCAGCAACCCTTGCTCCATTTGCTACGTAGGTCCACTTCACCTTTAGCCAACTTTCTACTTTGCTTAACCCTGCACATTTACACAAATGTGAGACCCACATCCAGTATCTAATACCCATGATGTAGAAGTATAGATTGACTTGTATAACATAAATACCTGAAGCAGTAGTCTCACTACCCTTCTTCTTTCTTAGATCTCCAAATAGTTGCAGTTCCTCTTCCAATGACCTGGTTCATTGCAGAAGAAACAAACCCCTTCCTTGGGTGGTTGGCCTTAGGTTGAGGCTTGGGCCTTTTTGCTTTGGTATGACCTTTTGCTTTACCCTTGCCTCTACCATTGGCATTTCTCTTTTTGCCTTGTCCCTTTTGAACCATCAGAACATTGTTATTTGTTTTAACATTTTGTTCTGCATTCTTAAGCATCCCATGCAGCTCCATGATAGACACATCCATTTTGTGCATGTTGTAGTTCATCACAAACTGGTCATAGCTAGGAGGCAAAGAGCCTAGGATCAAATCCGTAGCCATCTCCCTAGAAACTGGAGAGCCAGCTTCTCAAGTCTATCAATATAGCTCTTCATCTTGAGTACATGTGTACTCACAGAGCTACCTGGAGCCATTTTACAAGAATTCAGCTCCTTGGTGACTGCAAATCTCTCATGTCTTGCCTGTTCTTGGAACATTTCCTTTAGGTGTACGATCATATCGTACGCCTCCATGTCTTCCATTTGCTTCTGAAGCTCAGGTTCCATGGTGGCAAGCATAATGCAGGTCACATCCAATGAGTCTTCCTTATGCTTACTAAAAGCATTTCTTTCAGCTCTTGGAGCATCAGAGCAGGTTCATCAGGGATTGCCTCATCAATCACATACAACTTCCTCTCGTGCTTAAGAACAATTCTTAAGTTACGATACCAATCAAGGAAGTTTTTACTATTCAGCTTATCCTTTTCAAGAATTGATCGCAAGGTTGTGTTGTTGGTTGCCATGATCTACATATAGAGGTATGCAAAGTTAATTATCTTTATTTAAGCCATTTTCATAGTCCCACTATTTTTATCAAATTAATAACCCTCTAGTATTAATTTGGAAACCATTAAATAAAGTTTCTTAGTGGGTCAAGATCCATATTTCACTAAACCCTGAGTCAGCTATGGCATGACACCCAAAATTTAGTTATTTAGGTAGGAAACCCTTTCCAATTACATCAAATGTAACTCTCGTTATGGGATTGACATCACATGTCCCGGCCTACTAATCCCATCTAATGCCATAGGCCCAAAACCGTTTTGATAGCCTATTTAAGTCTAACCATTACGACATTGGATAGCACCATTATTCACCTTGTGACTAGGATAGTCTATTGCACCCTGCTTTGGCAGAACCTACAATTAGACGATCTAAGTCTTGACAAGTGTCGAACTATGGAAGGCAATTAATATTATTTGAGGATTTAAAAGGGTGATATTTTATCTTATTATCACATGTAAAGGATATTAAGTATATGGTTGTAAACATGGTATCACATACATGTCAGCATATTATCATGTTATGCATAATATAAAAAACGTGTCATAGCATGGCCCTTAATCTATATGATCTTCATAAGCCAATATGAAGACCAATAGCACGATCTTAAGGTAAAGATCCATCAACATGGATCTGAGTTGAAAAACTCCTTGTATCTTCATCAAGGCTCTCACTTCTCCATCATCAGGATTGGGAAAGGTCTTCATTACATCTTCATGTCTTCCATTACAATGATGAAAAAGATACAAAATCCTACTACAACTAGTAAAATTAAATTACAATAAACAAAACGACACGCAGGTCGTATTTATAAAATTATAACCCATGAAATGAATAAATAGAACCTGCCATTCAGATAAGTCCTAGGGCCATGCTATGCACCATACATATAACTAAGCACTCACAAGAACATGTAACATAAAACACTTCAAAACGCATTAATGTTAAGTGTAATTAAGTCGAATACTTTAGGGGGTTCAAGGGGGCAACGCCCCTTGCGGGGTCAGGGGCAGCGCCCCTGCGAGTTCAGGGGCAGTGTCCCTGAGGCGGCTCACTACCAGATAGCGGGCGGTCTGGGGCAGCGCCCCAGAAGCTAAACGATTTTTATAAATCTATATTTGCAAAATCATTCAACGCCTTAAGAAAAACGTCCTTAAAATATACATTTCCTAGTACGAATATCCTTGAATTTTTCTGAGAAATTCATATGTCTCATATATCGACATAATTCTGGACTGTCCAGAACTTACTATTTCTCAGGGCATACTCGTGGTAAGTCAATGTATATGTTACACATTCATCAATATCTGTGTATTATATATACATTTTTTTTTATTTTGCAAGGACGTTATTCTGTTTTGTCATAAACATCTATATGTTTCATGGATTATGTTATGTCATACATAACAATTAGGGTTTCTCTCCAAGAACCCTAGTTTTTATTTCGACTTTCTCGAATAATTAACCCCACTGCCACAAACCTCTGTCAATCCAATTGACAACATCGTGTGGATAAAATTTTTATTAATCTGTCGACACATAACATTAACGACCAAAACAGATTACATGTTATCTAAACAAATTTTTAATCCGTGTACCACATAGATTCGATCTTATCGAATTTCAAACAAAAACGATTTCATATCATCACATACAATATATACAAGATTCGATATCAAATAAAACGATTTATGCATATCATCATATTCAATACATAAAAGATTCGAATTTTCAAATAAAACAATTTCATATCATCATATGAATAGAATACGAATTCAATCATAAACAAGAAGGCAATTTATATTCGCATCACATGCAAATCATAACATAATTTCGATCAATAAAAAACACAAGCGGCTCTGATACCACTGTTGGGTTTATTATCAATTTGCAGCGGAATTTTTCTTTAAATTAAAACCCTAATTCCAGTATCCATGTGTTTTTTTATTAGATACAAAAATGAAAATAAAAGTTCAAGTTTTAATACGGATCTGTAGACGTTGCCACGTTACGAACACCCTCTACGGTATCCACACGAGAATGACCTTGATTTGGATTCTCTTTTTGCATGCTAGCGCAATTTAGAACGCTTCTAGATTTGGTTTCGAAGGGGCTCCTAGAGATACGAATTTCTCACACTCTCTCTAGGGTTTCGAAAATTTCTTTTGACAACACATGACATTAACCCTAGGAGAGCGTCTTATGTTCTATTTATCCTAAAGTCTATTATTCATGCAAATAATAACTTTAGTCCCTAATCTTATTAGGGATAATAATAAATTATAAAATAATTTACGAAATAAATTATCAAATTGTTGGTCCCAAATATGCAAACAAGAGGGGAGGGGTGAATTGTTTGCTTTTTAAAAAAATTTTGAAACACTTAGTAAATTATAAAACTTTGGAAATTTCTTTTAACAAATAATTTAGAGAATCAGATTATAACTTAGATAATATTGTTGTTGTAGAACTTAATAAGAAAAATGATTTGAACAACATATAAACAATTTAACCAATAAAAATTGTAGAGTAGTAAAGTGCAGAAAATTAAATGAGCCCAGAAATTTATAGAAGGTTCCTCCTTGCGAGTACTCCTCTCTTCCAGCTTCATTGCTGGGGCTCCGGTTTCCAACCGGATCATTCCACCAATCCAATTAATCAAAAAAAGATTAAACCACCAATCGAATCTTGTTCGGTCTCACAAGCCTATATCCAATGGCTAAACACAGACTACAAGATTATTTGTAATCCTCTCAACAACTCTCAACACACTCAATACAAGAGTAGAGAATCTTCAATCAACAGTTACAATAGACACTCTAATTATTTGAGCACAAGAACACAGAAGAAATAAGTTTTGGAGCTTTGCACACAAGTGTCGACTAGTATTTGACTAGTGTCTGACGGAACGTCTGATGAAGTAGAAGTATAATATTGAAAGTAAAATTTCAGCTCGAATTCTGGGTTTTTCAATCTCGTATCTTCATCTTTTTTTCACCTGAAACAATTATACATATATATATATATAAAATATCCTGGTCTTTTTCCTTAGTTCAACGGACTTCAACAACTTCATCCTTATCCATCAAAACAAAATTTGCCATTTGAAGAGTTAAATGATATCCGTAATATCTTCAAAAATACAACTTCTGGTTGGTAAAAGGATACGAGGAGAGAGATAGATAGAAGAGAAATTATTTCGTATTTTTGAAAACAAATCTTGAGAGAATTCTGTATAAGGTTCCTTGCTGGGATATTTTCTTGATACGATTTAGAACAGATTTGAAATTTATTCAAATCTTCCACAAAATCTGAGATTTAGATATGTATCTTATCTAGAAAAATCCTCAGCTTGATACAATTCACGTGATATGAAGAAGTTAGAAGAAATCACTGCACGTATGAACCAGCAAGCTTTTGAAGAAGATGAACAGTAAAAAAAAAATTAACATCTTGAAAGTTCAAAAACCCCATGAATTTTAAATCCTCCTTGTGGAACGTATTAGATATATTCTCAAATATCTAATAAAGTGAAGCTAGGCCTTCAATCAATTACTTATGCAAGAATCAATCCTAATAAATTCTGATTTAGAAAAAAAACTGATCTGAACTTGACAGCTTCTCTATACAGCTTCTTTATATACTGTCTGATGAAGAACCAGAAAGTCTAACTTTCGTCTGATATATTAATATTTCACCTGAATTTTCTTAGTGTCTGATGTTCAAAAGATCAGAACCTTACTTTGACTTACTCTCTAAGAATCTGCACACTGCACACTAATAAATCTTATTATTTTATTCTTCTTTTGTTATCATCAAAATAAAATACAGAGAACCTAACATTCTCCCCCTTTTGATGATAACAAAACCTTTGAAAAAAATTTTGTAATTCAATTAAACAGAGATCAGACATTTTATACATTCGATGTAACCATAAATCAGACATTTCAAATTTTATCAAAACATCATCTCCCCTTTTTGTTATCAACAAATAAACTCCCCCTGAGCAGATGCTAAGAAAATAACAAGAAAACATCACTTTCATTAATTAAACCACAACTGAAGTTCAAATACACACTAAAAGCAATTCTATCATCAAAAGAAATTTAGTTCAGCAAAACTAAAAAAAAACTTATCAATTAAAACTAAAAAAATTAAAAGTCTTCATTTTTCTTGTCATGTTTATCCTTATCAGCATCTTTTGAAGTAGATTTTGAACTAGATTTTTTCTTTGAAGAGACTGAGCAAATCTTGACAGCAGACCTTTTAATCCTTGAATGAGTCACCTTAGGAGGAATTCCTGTTGAGACATAAGAATCAGCAATCCTTTTAAAGCAAAAGAAAGATCCTCTTTTAGAGGTTGCCTGAGGTGATTCTTGTACATCTTTGAACAGAGGGTGAAAGCTTTGAGATGGTGTAGAGTGAACATTTTGAGCAATAATCTTGGATAAATCCAAGGGCCTGTGAGGAATGATGCTCAGCATGGTGTAGGATCATGTTTAGTCTGAGAGATATCCTGTGTAGGAGATATAGTAGGTTCAACTAATGGTGCAGGTTCAGACATTTTTGGAGAGGATGGAAGAGGCTGTTCACCATGAGATTGAGGAGAATTAGGTTAGACAGACTCAAAAGATGGAGAGACAACAGGAATTTTTAGATGCAGCAGCAGGTGTTGGTGACCGTGAAAGCAGTTGAGAGAGCAACTCTTTCATTGCTGCAAGATCATTTTCCATCTTATTAATCCTCTCAGCATCCTTACTAGTTGAAGCCGCAGGATCTACTGTCTGATGGTAAATAGGAGTGTCTGATGAATCAGACTCAGTGTCTGATTGTCTTTGACAGTGTTTTTCTTTAATTTCTACTCCTTTTAGACCAGACAAAGGATCACTTTTCTTCTTCTTCCTTACTTCCTGAGGTGCCTTCCCTTTCCTTTTCTTGTCAGATTTTCCAACATTTTTATCTGACCTAACATCTGAAACAGCTTTGGGTCTGTTATCAACAAATACTCCCCTGTTGAACTTCATCCAAGATGGCAATTCCCTTGTAGTGTGTCTAGGATCAAAATACACTGCCATATCATTGGAGAACCACACTTTTTCTTGGAAATAGATTCCCATGTGATGCAGTGTGTGTGCATCTACTTTTTTTATCTCAATATGATGGACAAACCTTTTTGGAAGCTTGAACTTCTTCCATTTCAGCAGACTTATTATCAAATGTCCAAAAGGTTTGCTTTTTGCATTTGTCAGAGCATGACACAAAAGTTTCCCAGCAACATCTACTTTTTTCTTTTTGGTCATTCCTAAAATTATTTTTGCTTCATCCACCGAAATAGATGTTCTACTTCCTTGCTTCGGGAAAATACAGGAACAGACTATCTTATGGAGTAATCTGACAATCAATGGAAATTGTAAAATAAAAACATCTCTTTTAACCTTTGTTCGAAATTATCATTCAACAAATTGAACAGTTGTTGTCTTCCAAGTAATGCTAGTTCAACTGAGTCCTCACAATCATTCAACCCTAAAAAGTTTATCAGATCTTTGCGAGTAAAAGTGACATCTTTACCGCATACCCTAGAACACAATTTGTTCTTCTTTTTCAGATTAAGATTCCTATAGAATTCTTGAACAATTTCTCTATAATCACAGGTTTTGAGAGTACACAATTTTTTGCATTTTATTTCCTCAAGAAACTCATCAATGTGTAACCCTCTTTCTACAAAGAAGCTGATATCAATGAAATAACATTCCCCTATTTTAGAATTTTCTCTCACAAAAATTCGAAACAAGAAGAGAAAACGGTTCCCTCCTTTTTTTTTTTATATATGAAACTTTATTTAAAAATTTTTTTTAATAACAACGTCTGACACATTGTCTGACACAAGATTGTCTGAAAAAAATTTAATTCAAGCAAATGGATTACACACACCAATTTCATTTCTAATAAATTCAAATCTTGTTTTATCCAAAGGTTTAGTAAAAATATCAGCAAATTGAATATTAGTTGGCACAAATTCAACTTCAATATTACCATTTGAAACGTGATCTCTAATGAAATGATGACGAATTTCAATATGTTTAGATCTTGAATGATGAACCGAATTTTTTGTTAGATTTATGGCACTAGTATTATCACATTTGATTGGAACTTTTTCAAAACATAAGCCATAATCACTCAATTGTTGTTTGATCCATAAAATTTGAGCATAGCAATTTCCAATAGAAACATATTCTGCTTCAGCTGTTGATAGAGCAACAGAGTTTTGTTTCTTGGAAGACCAAGAAACTAACTTATCACCAAGAAATTGACAAGTACCGGATGTGCTTTTTCTATCTATTTTACAGCCAGCATAATCAGCATCTGAGTATCCAATTAGGTTAAAATTATTATTTTTTGGATACCATATGCCCAACTTTGAAGTGTTTGAAAGGTACTTGAAAATTCTTTTAACAGCAGACAAATGTGTTTCTGTTGGAGCACTTTGGAATCTTGCACACAAGCATACACTAAATAGAATATCCGGTCGTGAAGCAGTTAAATACAAGAGAGAACCAATCATACCTCTAAAAAGCTTCTCATTTACCTTTTTGCCAGAAATGTCAAGATCTAACTTTGATGATGAACTCATTGGAGTTGAATTTTTTTTGCACTTTCAAATCCATATTTCTTGACAATTTGATTTGTATATTTCTCTTGATGGACAAAAATTCCATCAGATGTTTGCTTGATTTGCAGACCAAGAGAGAAGGTTAATTCACCCATGAGAGACATCTCAAATTCACCCTGCATTAACTGAGCAAATTCTCTACAATGATATTCATTATTTGAACCAAAAATAATGTCATCAACATATATTTGGATAACTAATAAATCATTATCAAGATTTTTGAAAAACAATAGTATCTATTTTCCTCTTTTGAACCCATTTTTTTATCAAATAAGTACTCAGACTTCATACCAAGCTCTAGGAGCTTGCTTTAAACCATATAAAGCCTTTTTGAGTTTAAAGACATGATCTTCCTTACAAGGATCTTCAAATCCTGGAGGTTGTTCAACATATACCTCCTCTTTAATATAACCATTTAAAAAAGCACTTTTAACATCCATTTGAAATAGTTTAAAATTCTTGAAGCATGCAAAAGCAAGCAATAATCAAATAGCTTCTAATCTAGCAACAGGTGCAAAAGTTTCATCAAAATCAATTCCTTCCTCTTGTGAGTAACCTTTTGCAACTAAACACTTTATTTCTTACAACTTTCCATTTTCATCGGCTTTGTTTTTGAAAACCCATTTAGTTCCAATTATACTTTTCTCTTTAGGTCTAGGAACCAATTCCCAAACTTCATTTCTTTCAAATTGGTTTAATTCCTCTTGCATAGCGTTAATCCAATTACTATCCTTCAAAGCATCATCAATAGAAGTAGGTTCAAAATCAGCAAGCAAAGCAAAGTGGTTTTCAAAATCTTTAAAACTTGATCTAGTTTTAACACCACTTCTAATGTTACCCATTACTTGTTCAGATGGATGGTAAGGTTTAAATCTCCAAGATCTAGAAGATTCTGTTTCAACCTGTGAAGGTTCTGCTTTACCGTCTGACGCAACGTCTGACTGAAGTTTAGAAGGTTTTTCAGCTTCATCTTTTATCCTTTTTTGAGAGTTTAAACTTTCATCCTTGTGTTTAGATTTAGGAGAATCATCAAACACATCAATCACAGAAGAAACAATAAATTTAATATTAATAGACTCTTCCACAATCTTAGAGGATTTATTAAAAACACTAAAAGCTTTACTTTTCTGAGAATACCCAAGAAAAATTCCTTCTTCAGCTCGCTCGTCAAATTTGCCCAGATTTAATCCAGACTTTCTGATGTAACACTTAGCTCCAAAAACATGGAAGTAGGAGACGTTAGGCTTCCTTCCTTTGTATAGCTCATATGCTGTTTTCTGTGTTAAAGGTCTCACATAAACTCTGTTAATAATATAACATGATGTAGAAATAGCTTCAGCCCAAAAATATTGTGCAATGCCATTTTCATTTAAGAGACTTCTAGCCATTTCCTGAATTATTCTATTATTTCTTTCAACAACTCCATTCTGTTGTGGAGTATATGGTGCAGAAAAATTATGTTTAATTCCATTTTCTTCACAGAAAATCATGAAGCTTTCATTTTCAAATTCCTTGCCATGATCTGTTCTCAAGCTAATGATTGAGAAACCTTTCTCATTTTGTACTTGTTTTGAAAATTTTTCGAAGACTTGAAAGGCTTCATTTTTATGTCTTAAGAAAAATACCCATGTAAATCTTGAAAAATCATCGACAATTACCAAACCATATTTATTACCTCCAAGACTTAAGGTGCGAGTAGGACCAAAAAGATCTAGATGAAGAAGTTCTAGAGGACGCTTTGTGGAAATCAGATTTTTTTATTTATGTGATACTGAAACCATTTTGTTCTTTAAACATGTATCACATCTTACTTCATTTTTTATAAAAATTCTTGGTAAACCATGTACAAGATTTTTCTTTGAAAGATTTTCCAATTGAGAAAAGTTGACATGGCCAAGCTTTTTATGCCAGAGAAATATGTTATCATGCATGGTTAAAAAACAACTTTCAGTTTCCACTTTCGCGGGCTCTATCATATATATATTCCTTTTTCGAAAACCTTCAAAGATCTTTTCACCATCTTGATTAAAGGCTTCTACTTTATCCTTACCAAAAGTCATCTTGTAGCCTTTGTCACAAAGCTGACTAATACTCAAGAGATTGTGTTTAAGACCTCTTACCAGAGAAACATTTTCGATTGTGGTTGGAGGAAATCCGATAGTACCAGTTGCTATTATTTTCACCTTACTATTGTCACCAAATTTGACATATCCTCTATTCTTCCATTCTATTGTTGTGAACAGTGAAGCATCTCCAGACATATGCGTGAGCACCCACTATCAAGATACCACATTCCTTTAATTTTGCTCCATGTTCCTGCAATCACAGAAGGAAGGGTCAAACTGTAAACCCCGGTTTTTCAAGTAGCTAAGATAACCCTAGAACCGGAAACCCAAAACCCTAAACCGGAATAGCTCAAGCCTGGAGTGAGAACTAGGAACCCTAATTCCGGCTTTTCCTCGGTTTCCAATTAATAAACTTTTCTAAGAAAATTTACTTTTGATTATAATTCTTGAATATATTTCAAACTAAGAAAATATTTGATTTCAAGAAAATTTCAATTCCGGGTCATCCCGAGACCCATTATAGAAAAACGTGCCCCGGAACTAGAATTTCAAAAATATTATGAGTACTCATTAGAACCGAAATAAAATAAGGATTTCAAAAATATATTTTTCATAATTTTCCGGTTTATGAAAAATACAGTTATAGCCTTTTTATTCGTATTTCATTACTACCGGAAATTAAAATTGTCTTGTCAACTATTCTTACTATTCATAAAGTACACCTACACTACCTATTAGCCACCCTACAAGCCTAAACCTTACTAATCACTCAAATCAAACCCATTCTTCCATAACTTTTGTCACTTCATATCTTACAAAGTATGACAAAGGAAGCAAAGATCAAATCAAGGCCAAATCAAATGGAAAATCAAGTCTTTCCCCCCTTTTCTTCCAAAACCGGCGCATATGGCCCCCCCCTCCCATGCAATTTGATTTTTTTTCTCATCCATTTAACCTATTTCACTTCCTATATAAACTATCTTATTCTCTCTCTCCTCATTCTTTCTTTTCCAAAACTCACAAAGTGTGCAAAAGCTCTCTTCCTCTCCTTATTTTTCCCCTTTGGCCGAAACTTGTGGAGCCACACACACACTCTCAACTTCTCATTTTCTCTTCTATCTTACATCCATTCAAGTAAGTTATGCTCCACTACTTCCAACTCATAAAACTTGTTATGGCTAAGTGATTTTTGGATATTCAACTCTATGTTCCCATGATCTTTAGTAGGAACAATGAGATATCTAAACAAAAATCCCGAACCATTACAAGTAGATCTATCTTTTAAAGGAGTTTCTATACCAAAAGCTTTACTTTTATCCATCAAAAAGTCTTTTAAACAAAGGATCTTTTATAAAAATATGGTTTTTATGTTTTTAAAACTCATTTAAGCTTTTGATAAAGTAGATCCATCATCTTGTTACTCATGAGCATGTAGGCATTTATAGTTTCATTATTATTTTGTTCATATGTGCATAAATAGTCTTTAACACTTTTGTCTTTAGTAAATGACTTTCTAGTGTATAGATCTATATATATATGGGTCCATGAAGTCAAAAAGAAAAGTACTTTACAAGAAAAAGACTTTTGAAAATTCGGATGACTTTGAAAACCAAGGTCAAAAACACTTTTAACAACTTCTAAACTTATATTTTATAAGAGAAATAAAGCCTATGGGTAATAGATAATGATTAGTGGTATTTTTCATGAGTCTAAAGGAGTTTTTACTAAAGAAAATGTTGAAAACAAGAGATGAAGTCCATAGGAGTTTTGAGTTAAAAGTTATGAAAAACCAAATTCGTAATAATGGATGAAGGGTTAGAAAACACTATTTTTCCAACTTCAAAAATGATATTTTCTTAAATAAATGAAGTCCTTAGGATATAGGTATAATAGATACTTAAAGTTTCAAGTATAAAATATATTTTTCCTAAAGGAATCAACTTGAAAATGACTTTTGTAAATTCGGATTTTTGGAAACCCCATAGTAAAAGACCCACTTAAAAGTTTGTAAATGTAGATTTTATTAAAGAAATAAAGGCCTTAGGATATAACTAATATAAGGATCAAAATTTCTTTAAATAAAGTAGAGTTTTTCCAAAGGAAATCCATGTAAAATGTAGATGTGGTCAAATGTAGTAAACTCATTTACTAAATATTGAGAGGAAATGGTTTCTAAGGAAAGTTTGTTTTCTAAAATCATTAAATCTAAAAGTTATAAGAACATAGACTCTTAAGGTTCACATCATGACATTCATGATAGGGAAAATCATTTCCATTGCATTTAGCATCATATTACACTTAGGAATCTCAAATGCATTCATGAAAACCGCATTTTTGGAATTGACACCCGCTGTACAGATCTGATCCCTCAATTCCGAGGCTTAGATATTTTCAAAACTTGATTTAAACTTCATATTTGGAAAGCTCTTCCGAAGTAGATAGGAATCGGTATATAATTTGCGAAATTCCGACTTAAAACGACCAAGTTATGGCCATTTTAAAACGGAACTTCGGAAATGACGCGAATTCCGATTTCACTAAGTTTCCTTAGAGTTTTAGTGTCCTAAGTGATAGAATACTTATTAGGGTAATTTCTTATATGAATAGGTGAACCCGTGGACGGGACGAGTTACCTCCGGACTATTACTACTAGAAGACCGGAGTACCGATGGCGGAGTGAGTTTTTCTTCCCAATTCATTTATTGTATGTGCTTGTAAAGTAGTGCACTAGAATGTAGGTCAATTGAATGGAATATGAATAATGGGGATTATTGGGAAATTATATGATTGTTGATGATATGAGAAACAAATTAAGAATATCGAAACCGGGTGATAAACTTTGATTGTATAGTTAGCTATGATGGATTGTCTGATAAATTGATTGATCGCCTAAGTAAATTGGCTTAATCAACTACTTGAGTAAATGATAAATTGACATGTGCATATCACAAGGGGATGGAGCATGAGCATTTGTAGGTTAGTCGTGAACCATAAACGACATCGAATAATCGTAGGTTAGTCGTGAACCATAAACGACATCGAATAATCGTAGGTTAGTCGTGAACCATAAACGACATCGAATAATCGTAGGTTAGCCGTGAGCCATAAACGGGATATTGTCGTACCGCAGGATTCGTTAATCTGCTAACCCGGGATGGAGGGCGCAATTCCATCCACATATGATTTCCGGTTGGTCATATGTATGTTGAACTCATGTGTTTGATGCATACACTTGCTTGATTAATAACTTGGTTGAATTGTTGTGATATAAATGTTTTTGTGGGAGATTACACTCACTAAGCTAGTTAGCTTACATCCCTACAGACCATTCCTTTTGCAGCTTACGCATTTATGGCTTAGGCGAAGAGACCCGGCTGAACAGGTACAGAAGCTAGGAGTTTTCCCTAGAAGTTATAATTTTTGTATTAGACTTCCATAGAAAACTTCTAAGACTTGGATGACTGTAATGGACCGCTAAATATTCTTTTGCGGGGGAATGCCCCTTAGAATTATGTAATATTCATTTATGTTCATGAATTATATCCTATTGCCCATGCATGCCAAATTAAGCTTTTATCTCCATTCGGACTTGTACTCTATTGTGTAAAGGTACGCCTTACATCTATATGAGACTCTCGAAAGACTAAGGTGGTAATTCGGGAATCTTATATGGCATGTGGCGGACTGTTACATTTAGGGTACCCTATGGGGCGTGACACAAACCTTCTTAGGAACCCAAACTAGTTTGGGTCCACTAAAACTCAAGCTCATAAAATTTAAATTTGTAGCTTGTTGTTTACTGAGCTTGTAATTTTTGTAATAGCAATGTTTCTCAATATGTATCACCTTGTTACAAAGGAAACAAGCATAGGAATTATATCTTACCGTTTTCTTTTGAAACTGATTTGGGTATCTTCTGTCAAACTGTCTGACGGACTGTCTGAAATACCGTCTGACTAGATAATGGTTATTTTGTTGATCATATTGTCTGACATACCTTTTTTCTTGCACAAAGGATTTAGGATTCATAGTAATTTTACCAAAATTAATAGGTATTTTACTTTTTGTTTCTTCTCCGCTAACAAAAGCAGTTTTAATTTTATTTTGGTTTGAAGATTCGGCTTGATCAAAACCTAAACCAATTTTTGAATTACCAAGTCTTTGAGAAGAAATCAACCTTTGAAGTTTTTCATCACTTTCAGAAAATTTTCGAAAAGTAGAACTTAAATCTTTTGAAATGTAATCCATTCTTTCCTTAAGTTCTTTAATTTGTGAGTGTAACTCAGAATTTTCCTTTTTAAAAATATCTTGAGTAATGCGTAATTTTTCATTATCACTTTGTAAAACTTCAATATCATTTTTGAAGATGTCGTTTTCTTCTGCTAAAAGTTGATTTGTTTGACTTAAAGCTTCTTTCTCATTTTTCAGAACTTCAATTTTCTCATTTGCTTTTGAAAGGCCCTTCAGTAGTTTTTTAAATTGCCTTTGGATACTTTCCGGCATCTCATTTTCAGAATCAGAAGTTACCTCAGATAAAGCCATAAAGCACAGATTAGCTTCTTCTGTATTGTCTGACGCATCGTCTGACTCAACGTCTGACTCATCTAAGTCACTCCATGTTGCCATAAGTACTTTCTGCTTTAACTTGTATTTTTCCATTTTCTTCATAAGTACTGGACAGGCATACTTCATATGTCCTGGTTTTCTGCATTCGTAGCACACAATTTCTTTCTTCTCTTTCTTCTTTTCTTTCTTTTCTTCTTTCTCATTAATCAGATTTCCTGCATCACTTTTAAACCGATCATTAGCATAACGATGACTTCGGTTAGAATGCTTACCTTTCTTCTTGAAGAATTTTGAGAGCTTCCTAGCTAGCAAATTCACATCATCAACTTCATCATCACTGTCTGACTCTTCGTCTGATAATGGATCTTTCTCAACCGATGCCTTAAAAGCAATAGACTTCCTAACTTTCTCTTGTTCTTGCTGATGTTTCAGCTTGGATTCATAGGCTTGAAGCTTTTCTCTTAGTTCACTTAGACTTAGCATGTCCAAGTTATGAGCTTCTTCTATCGCATTTGTCTTTGAATCCCACGAACTTGGTAAGATCCTTAGAATCTTCCTTACAAGTTCACTGTCATCAAATTCCTTACCAAGCAATGCAAGTTCATTAGTAATTAGAGTAAATCTATTAAAGCCATCAGAGATACTTTCACTGGTTTTAAATCTGAATAATTCATAGTCATGCATGAGAGCACTTCTTCTAGTGTCTTTGATCATTATTGCTCCTTCATAGGTTTCACAAAGCTTGTCCCAAATTTCTTTGGCATTTTTGCATGATGAAACCATTGCAAACACAGATTGTGATATGCTCATCAGGATCATATTCTTGGCTGCATTGTTCATCTCAAGCTTCTTTCTTTCATCATCATCAAGTTCACTCTTGTCATTGAGTATAACTTGCTTGTCGCCATATTGAATAATCTGCCAAGATGAAAAATCAGTGGCTTTGGTGTAGGTTTCCATTCTACATTTCCAATAGGGAAAATTAGTTCCATCAAAAAATGGAATTCGATTTGAAGCAATAGTAATAGTGTTTTCCATAGTTGATCACTTTTTTTTTAAAAAAAAAAAAACTCTGCTCTGATACCAAATGTTGGTCCCAAATATGCAAACAAGAGGGGAGGGGTGAATTGTTTGCTTTTTAAAAAAATTTTGAAAACACTTAGTAAATTAAAAACTTTGGAAACTTCTTTTAACAAATAATTTAGAGAATCAGATTATAACTTGGATAAATATTGTTGCTTTGTAGAACTTAATAAGAAAATGATTTGAGCAACAATATAAACAATTATAACCAATAAAAATTGTAGAGTAGTAAAATGCAAAAAATTAAATGAGCCCAGAAATTTATAAAGGTTCCTCCTTGCGAGTACGTCCTCTCTTCCAGCTTCACTGCTGGGGATCCGGTTTCCAACCGGGTCGTTCCACTAATCCAATTAATCAAAAAAGATTACAACCACCATCGAATCTTGTTCTGTCTCACAAGCCTATATCCAATGGCTAAACACAGACTACAAGATTATTTGTAATCCTCTCAACAACTCTCAACACACTCAATACAAGAGTAGAGAATCTTCAATCAACAGTTACAATAGACACTCTAATTATTTGAGCACAAGAACACAGAAGAAATAAGTTTTGGAGCTTTGCACAAAGTGTCTGACTAGTATTTGACTAGTGTCTGACGGAACGTCTGATGAAGTAGAAGTATAATATTGAAAGTAAAATTTCAGCTCGTGTAATTCTGGGTTTTTTCAATCTCGTATCTTCAGTTCTTTTTTTCACCTGAAACATTATACATATATATAGATATAAAATATCCTGGTCTTTTTCCTTCAGTTCAACGGACTTCAACAACTTCATCCTTATCCATCAAAACAAAATTTTGCCGTTTGAAGAGTATAATGATATCCCGTAATATCTTCAAAAAATACAACTTCTGGTTGGTAAAAGGATACAAGGAGAGAGATAGATAGAAGAGAAATTATTTCGTATTTTGAAAAACAAATCTTGAGAGAATTCCATATAAGGTTCCTTGCTGGGATATTTTCCTGATACGATTTAGAGCAGATTTGAAATTTATTCAAATCTTCCCACAAAATCCGAGATTTAGATATGTATCTTATCCAGAAAAATCCTCAGCTTGATACAATTCACGTGATATGAAGAAGTTAGAAGAAATCACTGCACGTATGAACCAGCAAGCTTTTTGAAGAAGATGAACAGTAAAAGAAAATTAACATCTTGAAAGTTCAAAAACCCCATGAATTTTAAATCCTCCTTGTGGAACGTATTAGATATATTCTCAAATATCTAATAAAGTGAAGCTAGGCCTTCAATCAATTACTTATGCAAGAAATCAATCCAATAAATCCGATTTAGAAAAAAAACTGATCTGAACTTGACAGCTTCTCTATACAGCTTCTTTATACTGTCTGATGAAGAACCAGAAAGTCTAACTTTCGTCTGATATATTAATATTTCACCCTTGAATTTTCTTAGTGTCTGATGTTCAAAAGATCAGAACCTTACTTTCTGACTTACTCTCTAAGAATCTGCACACTGCACACTTAATAAATCTTATTATATTTTATTCTTCTTTTGTTATCATCAAAATAAAATACAGAGAACCTAACAAAAATAATTTATAAACATAAGAATTATTAATCCGATTGGGAATAATCATTTTATTGTTCTTAATAAATTATAAAATGAAAATATCAAATATTTGGCCTTGGGCAAAAACACTAACATGTAATGCAACAATCAACCATATTTAATAGGTACACGCTTGGATAACTAGAATCCAAAAAGGTGTTCATTTAGGCCCTCTTACTAGGGTTTCAAGAACCAATCAACAAGTAATGCACGCGCAAGAGAGACTAAGAACTTAGAAAGGAGGAATATCGTTTATCTTCTCCTTTTGATTTATATTTAAGTGTCTTGGAACTCAACTTAACCTTAGAACTTAGAAACTCCACTAAGCATTAGCTATTTCACATCAATACCACAAGCAATGTTCCTTTAGGTGCCTACTTAGTTCCTGTAGAATCAAACAGAATAGTGGTAACCTTATGTAGAACTACGATTTCATTTCTCTTACTGGAAAAAACTAAGCATTAACTTAAAATCAAAATGCTAGTATGTAACATGATTACCAATAAATGTAATTTATACAGTCGTGTAATGTATGTCCATTTAGTTTAATAGTCGAATATGATTAAGTCTAATTATTCAATGACCATAAAAATCACAGACAATTCTCCTTACACATTTCACAGTTATTATACACAAATGGTTGTCACTCTTATTATTGGAATTCCTTCTAATCATCCAAGCTTCATATAGCATTCATAATTCTCCCCATACAAAGCCAATTACAATTGTAATTAGAATGTATGCCACTAATTTACACACACAAACAGTTGAAAAGATCAAAACTACTCACCTGTGCATCTTTCCTTAGTTGTCGTAATAGTCTATGGGAAAATTTTGATCTTGCTTTATGTCGCATCTTGAAAGTTTATTTAGTAACAATCCTACTGTAATTACCAAGCATTTATGGAGGTTGATATATGTATGATTCATAATCATTTGATAATTACTAAGCTCACAAGATAATACCACGCTTAAGAGATATTTACAAAAATGAGATTCAAT
This sequence comes from Combretum micranthum, assembly GCA_024138025.1. Taxonomy (NCBI): domain Eukaryota; kingdom Viridiplantae; phylum Streptophyta; class Magnoliopsida; order Myrtales; family Combretaceae; genus Combretum; species Combretum micranthum. Next base: position 117,166 of record JAMXBD010000356.1, read on the forward strand.
TAAGTCTTTATACTTACGAGTATGATTCTAAACATTTTGTGTTGATTTCTTAGGAATTTCCTGCAAAACAAGCTATAAGATAGTGAACAAATTAGTGATCAAAATCTCATGATATATTTTAAAAGAAACCAACAAACAATTTTATTAAATGTATACACGATCAATCAATATGCCATCCATATGATGTTGACCAGTTCATCATGAGATTAGAGAAATTAACCCGACTCTAATATGGGTTTCAAGGACTTTGACACAAATACATCTTCCATAAAACCAGAAATGTGCAATGGACCACTGTTCTCTGAAAAACTATTTAGGACTATCCATGGATAGCTTGTAGCCTTAATTGTGACCCTCTCTCCTGCCACTTAGTTCAATAAGGATTAGAAGAAGAAATTCTATTGATTTCTTACATAAATTAGCAGTTTTGATGGAAGCTAAATGTTTGACGTATCGCGTACTGTGATTTGTTTTTGTGAAGATCCAGGTAGATTCTTAAAGTTTCATGTTTATTTAAGTGATCACTCAACTTCTCATATCACGTCAAGTGATCAAAATACAATCAAACAATCAATCAATCACATGCATTTATTTGCTAATTACAATCACCATCAATATATCGAATTAAGGATTCTTTAAGAATAGCTGTAAAGCCGAACCACTTACCAAGAGGGTTTTGGTACTAAGTAGATTGCTGTGAAGCGGCACTTAAAAGAATAATTTAAAGAGTGAATTAGTATTATAGTGTGGAATTTGTTATTTATTTTAATTCGATCATTTATAGAGTATGTTTTAGTGTTATAATCTTTAATTATTTCAACTTCATTATTTGATTATTTATAAGATTAGTGTTTGTTATGGTGTTCCATTATTACCTTATATAGGTATAATTCTATTTATCTAGTGCATAGTTTTGTAATGTAGTATAACCAAATGTTAACCTAAGAAGCATTAATTTGTAATTACTATGGATATTTAGCAATTATTATACTTATCAATAGATGTATTTTTAGTTGTTTCTTTCAATTTAAAATGGCCATTACTGCATATATGTATATTATTATGAAATTTCCATTTAGGAAGTAATATAACATAATCATTTGAATAAATATAAGTTGTAAATAGCTAAAATATTAGGAAAAAATAGTTAAAAACTTATAACTTATGATAATAATGGTATAAATATCATATAGTAGTGATATGGTAATTGATGATTTTTAAGATTTGTTTGAGCAATTTATATTAATTATTTCGATTTCGATATTTGGGCATTATATTGGCTATATTTGGACAAATTTTTAAAATACCAAATTTTCATGAAAAATTCTAGAAAAATTTTATGTTATAACTAATATTAGAGTATAATTACTATAAAATTTTGAAGCTGAAGGAATAAGTTTTGATGTTACAAATTGGCCTCATTAGATTCTAAGCGACCACCACTAGTGCCACCACTAGACGGTTGTATCACAACTTCAAGCTTGTCGGATAACCTCCTCCCACTCTCAAACCTCTAAGTTTTGAATTTCATGATTTTAAGTATTTGGATGTATGTGCAGTGATTTTTCCAAGCTTTAGCGGGTATTTATGGGAAAAAATTAGGGGTTCTTGATTTTTTTTTTTTTAATATCAGATGTCAAGATAAATTCATGCAAAATTACCACATCTAGCTGACATTTCACACATTCATTCTGGAAGCTACATTAATTTTTGAAAAATTTTACATAATTTTTTTTTTCAATTCTTGACACCTAATTGCATGCATGCATTGATTTTTATACTTTTTATTTAAAAGATTATGAAACATGTTCCTGCGGTTTTTCCTAATTTTTTTATTTTTATAGAATTCCGATTGATATTTATGTCTTTTTTCGATTGCATTTGCCATTTTGTTTGATTATTTTTGCCTTTTTATGAATAAAATGGTAAATATTTGAATTTTTCCCTAATTTTTCCAAATTCTTGAGTTCTAATTTTTCAGGTGTGATTTTGATATTTCATTATGCATGAAATTCTTTGTCTCTCATATTTGATATTTTGTGGCTTAATTTAGGAATTTCCAGTTAAATTATGGGTACTTTAGCACTTTTACTATTTTAGTTTGACCTTATTTGATAAATTCAACTCTTCTATTCATTGATTTTGACTAATATTTTCATGTGTTTACCAATTTACAAGTCATTTTTATTTTTACTAATTACAATTTACTACTTTATTATTTACTATTTACCTTTTACTAATTTACTATTACTACTTACCATTTACTTTTTACTAATTACTTTTATTATCTACCATTATTCATTATTTACTTTCTACTTAAGAAATTTTATTTATTTTTTTGAAATTAAATTCACTTTAGTTTAACTTTTAAAGTAATTCTTTATATCAGTCTTTGTTTTTGTTTGATTAAGTGCTTGTTTTGAATGATTTCTTTTTTATTGAGTTCTCCATAATTTTGATACTTTCTTTCCTTATTACTTATTCTACTCAATTCCAACTATTACCTAAATTTGATTCTTGTTTTACTAACTTGGATATTTCAATATTGATTTAAGAATAATTTCACATCTACTGAAATTTAAGGTATCACATTTCTACCCCCCCTTAAATTAGGTTTTGTCCTCAAAACCTTTAAGAATTATAAATATGTATATACTAACCTTTATATATCTTGTTTTATACATCAATGAAACAACTAGGGTATTTTTCTTTCATAACAGTTTTTGGTTCTTAGGTTAAGGTTTCACTATCATTACTCTACCATTTCACTTTAACATATTCAAATTCCTTATTCCTTAGTTTCTAGGTACAAGTATCCATGATACATATAGGCTTAACTTCATAAGGTATTATTATAATTTACATGTTCTAGCTCCGCAACCCCATGTAGACTTGCCACATACTTCTTAAGCGTTGATACATGGAAAAAGTTATGGTAATTGAAGAGGTTGGGTGGTAGTATTAGACAATATACCACATTACCAACTCTTTCCAATACTTCGAATGATCTCATATATCACAGGGTTAATTTCCCTTTCACTCCAAAGCGGTGTAGACCTTTGAATGGCATGATTTTTACATACACATAGTCTCTTATGCCAAAGACCATCATTTTCCTTTTCTAATCATACCAGCTTTTATGGCGGTCGTGAGCTTCTTTTATCCTCTACCGTATGATCTCTACCTTATCATTCATTTGTTGTAGCATCTGCGGTCCGATTGTCGTTTACTCATTACGTTCCTAGTATAAAGGTGATCGACACTTGCATCCGTACAATGCTTCATAAGGAGCCATTTGGATCATAGCTTGATAGCTATTGTTATATGAAATCTAGATTAATTGAAAATGATCATGCTAATCTCTTGAGAATTCTAATGAGCAAGCCCACAACATATCTTTTAGTGTCTATATGGTAAGTTCTAATTGATCGTCAGTTTGTGTATGATTAGCTGAGTTGAAGTTGAGTTTGGTGCCTAGAGATTTATGTAGACTCTCCCAAAATCACAATGTAAACCACGCTTCTCTATCTAAAATTATATCGAGGGGAATGTTGTGTAATCGTACAACTTCTTTGATATAAGTTTTTGCCAATTTATCAATAGAATATTCGGTTCGTAGTGGCAAAAAGTGTGCGCTTTTGATCAAACGATCAACAGCTACCAAAATCATATCATGTTTGCTTTTGGTTTTAAGTAATGTTGTGATAAAATCCATTGTGATATGATCCCATTTCCTGAGGAATGCGTAAAGGTTTCAGCAATCGACTCAGGTGTTGACATTCTTCTTTGACATGTTGATAAGTAGTGCATCCAGCTACAAACTCAGTAATTTCATTTTTCATTCCTGGCCACCAGAAATTCTTCTTCAAGTCTTAGTACATTTTGGTCATACCAGGATGATTAATATACCTTGAATAGTGTGCTTTGGTCCGCAAAAAATGAATAGATAAAAATAGGTGTGAATACTACTAGCAAGTATATTGGATCGAATCAAATAATACAATGCTGAGCAGAGTACCGTTCCCATAAGGATCAATTAACTATTAAATAGTTATTAGTTTCCACTAATATTCGAGCAATCAATTTTAAAACAATTAAATGACAAACAACCTTTAAACCTAGAATATTAATTATCACTAAGAAATGAGAGTGTTTTCACGAAAGATATATATCAATTGAATGTGGGAAAAATAGATTATTAATTATCACTAATCAACTTGCCATCCTATTATAATAACAATTAGGTTTACGGATATTCATATGAAATTATCAAGATCTAAAAATCTTTTAATACCACTAATCAAACCATTAGCTTCCACTACACAATTTAACTGTGGAATCGAAAATACAAATATGAATCTTCTAATTCTACATATATCTAATGCTTTAAACCAATTTTTCCTAATTCCTTAGTGAAAAACTGATTTAAAAACGTTGCATTAATCTCAATTGCCAAATCAGACTAAATCACGTCACTTCCACAATTGCAATTTAACCTAGATATAAGAATTTCTACTGAACCCCAATTTCCCTTATGAGTTATCAAAGTTCCTATAAACCTAATTTAACAAGAAACACGATTTATAATCGAAATTGCAATATGAATATTTCATAAATCTAATAATTCTATAATAGGACTACAATAATCATTTTAGTTATCTAGGGTTTCATTAATTTCCCACAATAATAACTTAAAAACTCATGGATTAAAACAAACAACAACAGATCAAAGTATATGCAACAAAGGAATTCGTAGTCACAATCAATAATTGAAATTGCATAAACAAATAAGGTCAAAATTCACCAATTTCAATCAAAAGATTTTTGTTGCAACACTTCAAACAAGTCTTCAATCCATTCTCCAAATCGATTGCACAACTTCAATTGACAATCAATTAAGATTTAAAACAACTCTCTAATAACACTATTCTAGGTTCCTATACTATTTTAAATCTAGAGGAGATGATGCTATCTTTTCATGTCTCTCTCAAAATGAACAAACCCTAGGATTTTATAAACAAAAGCCATGGAATTTGAATCGTTTCAACTGTATACCGATAGTTATAGATTCAATGATGGCGGCATAGACTTCTATACCGGTTGAACACTGGCAGCGTTAGCAATGGCTTTAATATTTTCAGTTCTGTTCTCATTGAACATCGGACCAATACCGGTGACTTTGGAATTGATATAGCCGACATAGGATGAAAAACTTGAACACTATCAAGATCCTCAAATGTACACTAGCAGTGTACATGCCAGCCTTAATAATTTGCATTCTAATCATGAGCAATATCAGCAGAATGTCGGTGGCGTATATTAGAGATTTGCCGGTGTACAGTGTAAAATTCCAGCGCTGGTGACTTTTTTTCTTCTAAGCTGGCAGTGTTACTTTGGCTTGTTGAAAGCCGATTGATCTCTTTTCAAGGACAATGGTGTTCTTCTTTGAATGGCTGGTGTAGGTTGAATTCTTCATTAAATTTACACAATTCTCCTTCAAACTTCGTATATTTGCAATATGAGTCCTTATATGACCTGAAATAACAATTTAAGAAGAATTAAGTATCATTTCCTTAGATTTCTACAAAATCAATAACAAATTATCACCAATTTGTTTTATGTAAAGCATATAAAATATGACTTTATCAACTCTCCTACACTTGAACTTTTGCTTGTCCTCAAGCAAAACAACTAAGAACATAATTTGAAATCTGTCATAGATAGTACAATCTTTCTATCAATCATATTTCAAGCATCTTTTGTATTCATTGTTCATGACTTGCTTTGTTATAACTTGCAATTCTGGTGCCTATTGCTCTAACCAAATTGATTACATGTAATTAGGGTATTTTAATCAAAATTTAGCAGCTAATCCAAACAAAACAAGTTTTAATCCAAGTGTTTAACAAAAGAATCTTCTATCCAAAAGTAGATACAAAGTCCACTAAGGAAAAATACTCATTTAAACTTCACAGGACTTTTAGCATGCATATACTCTTACTAACAAATAGTGCAAGCATATGGCATCTACTTTTCCCTTAGATATCCCCTTCTTTATTATAAATCTTATTTCAATTAGTTTGCATTCTTTTCTTTTTCTTTTCATACAAGCATTTATTCTATTTTTGGGATGTTTTTTGCCTCCATCTTTTTGTTTTTTCAAAGTTCAACAATTTGAACTTTTGCCTTTTCTCCTTTCTCGTCATAGCGAGTTCATTGAGTCGGCACATCCCGAGTCCATCACTCAAGTGACCTGGTTTTAAAGGACCCCTAACAACTCTTCTTTACTTTAACATTCAAGGTCAAATACTCTTAACTCAATTACCTGAGTCATTGAAGTAAAGGCTATGCTTACTTCTTTCTTTTCTTTTGAATGCAACACAAACTTTTGACTTTTTATAGAGGATCACTAAGTTGAAAGTTTCATCTACCTCTTTCCTTAAGTGTTAAAAAGTTGTAATACAACTCAAAAGAGTTTATACGGACTAAAAATTCCTAGAAGTAGACCTGCTCATCTTTTACAGAAGGACTCGACCTACTCTGAAATTTCCAATTCTAAAGCTAAATACAAAGTAAACTTGTTCCTTAAAGATTTCACTACTTAATTTTAACTAAGTATTCTAATCATAGCAGTAGGTGAGTAAGGCACTTAAGCAAGCCATTTTCCATTCTTTTTCAAATGCTTTTAACAACATTTATTGTACAATCTCAAGATTTCATGAAAATTTTGAAAAATTTTGGCCTCATTTTGTCAGATAATGCTTTCGGACAAAAAATTCAAAGTGTATAGGGCATAAAAATTCAATACAGTATAAATTCAGATGTCACATGATATTCAATCAATCAACACTTCAGACATCAAAGTCATATTCATATCCATTTTATTTACCACTTCAGATTATCCCTTCCCTTACACTTAAATCAAATAGTGACCTCACTGTTTCTAATTCATCTCAATTAAGAGGAAAGTTATAAAAGTAAAGTAAAATTGATACTTTCCTAAGTTCATTTTGTTTCAAAGTCATGCATGATATACTAGTAGCAAGAGTTTTTCAGCCCTATAATTACTACGAAAGAGAAAACAAAGAAAAACAATAGATTAAAAAGAAAAGGAAATTACTATCTAACTGTACAGACCAGAAGCAAATATAAAAGTTTACCCAAATAGGTGATTAATAAGTACAAGCCATTATATAAATAAAAAGCAAATAAATATCATAAGAGAACTAGTAAGATCTTTAGCTTTCTAGCTCTATACCGGATTTGGACTCATCAAGAGATGTCTCATAAGTCATCCCCTCAGTAGCTGAGGGATTAAAACAAGAAACTGTTGTCTTGATCATATCAAAGATCGTGCTCCCAAATTTTTTGTTTTTCTTTCCTTCCTTCTTCTGTTCCTCCTTCAATTATCTAATATCTTGTATAAGTCTATCATAGGCACTCATAGTAAAAGGAGGATGAGGCTGAGATGATGATGATGATCTATCAGTAGGAGCTATAGATGGATTGGGGGGAATCTACTGAATATTATCCTGTATCTGCTCCTTAGTAGGCTTAACTGGAATAGGAGTCTTAATCAACCCCCAAGATCTGAATGGTCCTATAGAAATTCTTTTACATCTGATTTCCTCATCTAGCAGAAATTATTTTGAAAACAAAGAATTCCACAATCATTATGTGAAAGATCTGTATCTACTTCCCTCATTTATTGGCCAAATCGTATCCAAGAGTTGTCTTCCTTCTATTTTTCTTTGATATTTCTATTAAGGTAGGTTGTATTTCCAAGTTCTTTAATTTACTCTACTGTCTGGGGATTACAAATTCTATTCTCAATTGCTTAAATGCTTTAACAAACTTCGTTTGAGAAGAAAGTAAAGCAACCACCTCATTGTTGCTTTTTCGACTCAAGGCATCAGCGACTACGTTGGCTTGTCCAGGGTAGTAGTGAATGTCAAGATCATAGTCTTTGATTATTGCCTAAATTTGATTCATGGTTTACTAACTTAGATATTTCAATATCGATTTAGAAATAATCTTACATCTATTGAAATTCAAGGTATCACACTTTATAGTTCCTATAAAATAACAAACATACTTTACTGAGTATATAACTAAATGAGAATTTTCATTAGTGCCTAAGTGTACTAGACTCCTATTGTAATTTTCTTTGTTTATTTTTCTTCAAGAAATTTTAAGGTGCTCTATATAGGTAGCTACGGCGATTCTGCTAGCCGATTGGTGGATAAAAGTCAAGGGACAACATCCATTGCAAGGTTTTAGGGATAGCACCCTAAAAAGCAAAATGAATTTGAAAATCTGGTTGAAGAAATCCCTTAGAAAGGTTACAGTTTTAATCACAGGATAAATTGTGAGCATTACTATGATTGTTGTAAAACAGGGCAAAAGATTGTGGTTATTCATATATCTCACAGCTTAAACCACGGGGTCAATTGTGGGCGTGATCCATGCCTTAGTTGAAGTGTAAGAATTTTCTCTAAATCTCCCACTATTAATTATTATTGTAGCATACATGTATTGATCGCAACCATAATTATCTTGTTTTATGTGTATGTGTGATTGTCACCAGGTCTTCCTCTCTTTCTCCTACTCAATTGATGGCTTTCAATAGGACTAGCCAACTTGGGTTTCTTGTTGTTACTCTTATAATCCAAGAGGGCCCTCCCATTACAAGCTAACTATTGGGCTCAAGGCCTATACTAGCCATCGAACTACATATTTTGAAATAAGGTGTAAATGGATTTAACATATAATTGATCAAATAACTAAATAAATTTAGCCTAACTAATATATCTTATCAAACTGTTATTATTTAACCATAAATCCAGACAATTAATTACAGCCCAATATATTGGAAATTTTCCAATATTATCCCACTTTGGCAACATTAATTTTAATCTCAAATATGTTAAATAACATAACTCAAATGTAGCCATAATTATCTCTGTAAACCCCTAATTTTTAGGGTAATTTCAAGCTTAAACCCTAAGCTAAAAAGTCAATTGGAAACCATAAGTCAACAAATTCCCAGGAAACCCTAGCAGTTTAGATCTGGCAACCCCGTGTTCTTAAACTAAGAAGTCGAAATATGAGCAGAGAGTATAGATTGGTTCGTAATAATATTAAGATGCTTAAAAATATTATATTAGTAAATTTTCAACCTATTTCTAACTTGATCGGATACAGACTTTGAAAAGCGTGTCCCGGGGCTTGAGATACCAAAAATATGTTATTAGTACCGTTAGACTTGTAATTTCATAAGATTTTCAAATATATCAGTTATATAATTTTTCAGGTTATAAAAGTTATAGTTATAGTCTTTTATCGTATTTTCATTACTACCGGTAATTTAATTGTCTAATCTACTTTTTGATTTCTAATCACACTATCCACAAGTACAACCACCCATACCCTATTCTTACATCCTTACAACCTATTCTTATAATATTACATCATTTTCCTAGCATTTACTTTTCCAATACATTTTATTACTTAAATTACTTTTAAATTCGAATTTATTACACAAAACAAATATAAAACATCTCTCTCTCTCCTCTTTTGTCAAATCGGTACCCCACCTTGCTCTCTCTCAATTTGTTCTATTTTTCTTTCTTTTATTCTACACAAACCTTAATCCACTTTTCTATAAATACTCCTTTATACCTTTTACTTTTCATTTTCTCTCTTTTCTCTCTAAAACAAACCCTTGCAAATGTTTTTTTTTTCTCTTCCTCTCTTCCTCTCCATGCCATGACCCCTACATACACACACACACACACACACACATTCTTCTTCTTTAGTTTCTTGTTCCAAACCATCTAATAGGTAATAGATCTACACTTTATTACAATAAAACATGTAATGGCAAGATCTTACATGTGTGATTCCACTCAAAATCCCCATGAGCTTTATGCTAGGGATGTGGAAACACTTAAACATGAGATCCACAATGTTGTATGTTGGTCCCAAATATGCAAACAAGAGGGGAGGGGTGAATTGTTTGCTTTTAAAAATTTTGAAAACACTTAGTAAATTAAAAACTTTGGAAATTTCTTATAACAAATAATTTAGAGAATCAGATTATAACTTAGATAAATATTGTTGCTTTGTAGAACTTAATAAGAAAATGATTTGAACAACAATATAAACAATTATAACCAATAAAAATTGCTGAGTAATAAAGTGCAGAAAATTAAATGAGCCCAGAAATTTATAGAGGTTCCTCCTTGCGAGTACGTCCTCTCTTCCAGCTCCACTGCTGGGGATCCGGTTGCAAACCGGGTCGTTCCACTAATCCAATTAATCAAAAAGAGATTACAAACACCAATCGAATCTTGTTCTGTCTCACAAGCCTATATCTATTGGCTAAACACAGACTACAAGATTATTTGTAATCCTCTCAACAACTCTCAACATACTCAATACAAGAGTAGAGAATCTTCAATCAAGAATTACAATAGACACTCTAAATATTTGAGCACAAGAAAACAGAAGAAGTAAGTTTTGGAGATTTGCAAAAAGTGTCTAACTATTATTTGACTAGTGTCTGACGGAACGTCTGATTAAGTAGAAGTATAATATTGAAAGTAAAATTTCAGGTCGTATAATTTTGAGTTTTTTCAATCTCGTATCTTCTGTTTTTCTTTTTCCTGAAACCTTTTACATATATATAAAATATCCTGGTCTTTTTCCTTCAGCTCAACGGACTTCAACAACTTCATCCTTATCCAACAAAACAGAATTTGCCGTTGGAGCTGATTCAAAATTCAAAATAATTCGAAGAACTGAGTATATTGATATCCCATAATATCTTCAAAAACACAGCTTCTGGTTGATAAAAAAAAATACGAGGAGAGAGAGATAGATGGAAGAGAAAATATCTCGTATTTTGAAAAACAAATCTGGAGTGAAATCCGCATAAGGTGCCTTGCTGGGATATTTTCCTGATACTGTGGAATAAAATCTTGAACAACAATATAAGTTGTTGCTGTAACTGAAAAGATATCACATAGTTCGAAAGGATCCATATCCTTACCGATTTAGAACAGATTTGAAATTTATTCAAATCTTCCCACAAAATCCGAGATTTAGATATGTATCATATCTAGAAAAATCATCAGCTTGATATAATTCACGTGATATGAAGAAGTTAGAAGAAATCACTGCACGTCTGAAACAGCAAGCTTCTGAACTTGACATCTTGAAAGTTCAAAAATCCCCATGAATTTTAAATCCTCCTTGTGGAACGTATTAGATATATTCTCAAATATCTAATAAAGTGGAGCTAGGCCTTCAATCAATTACTTATGCAAGAAGTCAATCCGAAAAATCCGATTTATAAAAACCTGATCTGAACTTGACAACTTCTTTATATTGTCTGAACCAGAAAGTCTAACCTTTGTCTGATATATTAATATTTCAGCCTTGAATATTCTTAGTGTCTGATGTGCAAAAGATCAGAACCTTACTGTCTGACTTACTGTCTGAGTATCTGCACACTTAATAAATCTCATTTGTTATCATCAAAATAAAATAAAGAGAACCTAACATTGTAGATCTTGTTATTTAAGTTGTTTTGCTATTATTTTGCTTTATTACTGTTTTATGTTGTTAATATTGGTGTTTTGTGCATATATTCATTATTTAACCTTATCTACATAATGATCGTAGTGCATTTGTATTTATGACTTGTATAATAAACTAGATCTAGTTTTTTTGAGTACATAAATGCCTTAGATTTTTGTTTTATATACATAAAGTATTTGTAGTGGCTTAATAATAGTGGGAAGATGTTAGAAAGTCTAATGGATAAAAAAGGAACCCTATTTAGAAAAGCTATTTTTCAACTTCAAAATAAGTATTTTACATTAAAAAATGAAAGGCTTAGGGAATGGGTATTATAAATGAGTGGTTTTGATGAGTAAAGCTTAGATCTACTAAGGGATATTTTCAAAACAAGAAAAGTTTACAAAAGTTTTGTTAGCATTATGTTTCAATCTCAACAACAAACTTAAAATTAGTAATAAGGAAAGCTTGATATATGAACACCTATTTTTCAACTTCAAAACAAGATTTTGATTAAAGAAATGGAAGCCATAAGGGGTAGGTTTGATTAGGAATTGATTTTAGAAAGACTGAATGAGATTTACACAAGAAACAATCTCAAATATAAATTTCAAAATTCGGATTTAGAAATAACCACTATTTAAACACCTATTTCCAAATGCCAAAATAAGGATTTTAATGGAAAAATAAAAGCCCTAGGGAATACATGTAATAAAGACCTAACTTTGACAAGGATAAATGAAATTTATCAAAGTATAATCCTAAAACAAAGAAAGAAGTATAGATTAAACAATGTTTTCATTCATTAAAAATTTGTAAAATTCGTAACTAGGTAAACCCATATTTAAACATCTATTTTCCAACTCCAAAATGAAGAATTTTATTAAAATAATGATGGTGTTAGGCATATAGGTCATTAAGGTTGAGTTTTGATAAAAGCAAGTGTGATTTTGGAAGGAGAAAAACTAGTTTTCTTAAATCTAGTAATTTCAAAAGTTTTGCAAAGTAAAAGTTTCTAAAATAATCCTTTATATCATATATCATTGAGGAGATACATATAGATAGCTCATCTCATGACATTCATGATAATAACTTGTAGGTAAGGCATGTGCATATAATGCACTTGGTAGAAACAAGCTAGGAAAATAGTGTCTTACACATCCCATGGAGCATTGTCTAAGTACATGAGGAAATAGATTGACCAACACCCATGAATCATGCATGATATTGAGTTATTTATGTATATAAAAGAGTCTTTCAAGGTATAATGATAGCTAAGTATCTATCAAAGATTTGGAATGATGCTTGGATTGAAATTAAAAATTGATTTGTGGGATGGGAGACTTGGGAGATGGACTAGACCTTCCCAAGGACTATTACGATTAAGTGAATTTTCGTACCATGGCAAAGTGAGTTCACTATCTTTAAATTTCATGCTCTTGATTGTGCTTGTAATAATAGTGGCATTAGAACTAGGATAAGATAAATTGAAATGTGCATGTGAATTCGGTTTGATTGAATTGATGATAAGAATATCAAAATGGGAATTGTTATAAATATTTGTATGATTTAGTATAGAATTGAAGTGTATGAAATATCTATGATTGTCTATAATTCGCTTAATAATATGCCATGAACTTATAATTAAATTGACCATGCATACCATATGTTGAGTCACATTGCATTTGTTATTATACATTTGTGGGAAAAAGGCATAATAGCTAGGCAACAAGTGGGCCTGAAAACTCGAATGTTGGCATGGAATGACATGAATTAAAATGGAAGTAAAGTAGGCACTTGAATCAACCACAAAATTAATGACTGGGTGGGTACCTGAATGAACCACTATATAAATGAGAAAAATTGAAATCTATGGTTGTATGGGCCTGAAACACCTAACCTTGAATGGAGGGTGTAAATCCATTCAACATAGGACTCCCGGAAAGTCTTATGTATTGTATACTCATGTACTTGGGCATTTCATTCGATTGTTAATATAACTTGCTTGCCCTATTGTTTGATGAAGTATTCAATTTGGTAGTGAAACTCACTAAGCTCGTAAGCTTATACCCCTATAGTTTCTTGCTGTAGTACAATTATTTATGGCTATCCCCGAGACGCCACTTTTCTCACGTACAGCTTTTGGAATTTAAGGAGCTTTTTGAAGAAGTTGGGACCTAGACATTAGGCATAGACTTCTAGTTAAATCTTCTTAATCTTATATATATATATATATAATATATGTTGTTGTAAGAGACTTTTGGGAACCTAAGGATGCTCGATATTTTGACAGGAGTATGCCCTTTAGATCTTTGTAATAGATTAATCTTGGTTATAACTGTTATGATTTATATTCTTTTCTCTATGTAGTTTTCTTAAGCTATTTCGATTCAAAGTAAGGTCCCCTATATGGTGAACATGAGCCTTACGCCCGATGTCTAAACTCATGAATGACTAGGGTTGTCATACTTGGGTTTTAATATCGAGTGTGACAGACTGTCGCGTTTAGGGTACCTTTTGGGGCATGACAATCTCTAATATAGTTTGAGAGTACACCTTAAACACAATCAAGTCCAACAAAAATCACATATATTGAACCATGGTAGTTGTCATGTACTCATTGTTACTGGACATTCCATGATCACAAATATTAGAACTAATGTGGACATGGATTAAGATGTGGTATTGTAGCAGGTAATAACATAAAAAATAATCCAAAAATCATACCATTACTTTTCCATCCTTTCACACATGATTTCTCAACACACAAACACTTCAACAATAAACCCTAATGAGAAATTCATAGGTCGATAAAACTTATTATTCATGCCTTTGAAAGAACAATAAGACATGTAAATTCAAACATATGTCTTTATCGCAAATGAGATATATATTAAAATGAATTATTTTAAATATGATTTTGATAAGAGTAAAAGCTATAAAAAGATATTTGATAAAATTATAAAGAAATATGAATATATACATTTGCCTTGTGTGTATATGTGCAATGTTTTATGCTTACATGAACAGCATTGGTGAGCTAGTGTAGGTTAGATCGATGAGCTGGTCCAATGACTTCGAGCACAAGAGCCAGTCAAGCCCTAAATCAAGACGCGGCAAAAGGCACGAAGAGGCAAAACTTAAAGTACGAATTGAGAGGTCGCACTGTCAAGCCAGTGCATATGGGACTAGCAATCCAGTGATTCAAAGCAAAAAGGTAGTCGAGTCCTAAAGCAAGGCATGAAGAAGAAATCTTGAGGTGTGACGTGTGAGAAGCTTGGATTGGCGAGCTGGTTTAGCCATGGATTGGTGAGCTGATGTGCGTTTTATCCTTGACCAAATTTAATTAATTTATAACCTATGATCTATTCCTATGTATGGTCAGCGCTAGGCAAGTGCACCTATCAAATTATAGCATAGGACTTAATTATAGGGTCGTATTCCACGGGGTCGTTAGCAAGTACCACTACTCGCCCTCTTGTTTATTATCTAGCCAATTGAATAAGATTGAGTTAAGTGGCTTAAACTTATAATTAATTGCTAATTATATTAATTACAAAAATTCACTAACAGAACATACAAAACAAAGCTTTACTATAACAATATCACAATCAATTACAATAGGTTACTCCATCATACTTGCATGAATTAAAACCAATTAATCCTATTAATTACTTATCTGTTGAAATTCTAAATTCATAGTCCTTATTCTCATAACGAACTAATTCTAATCCTGAATGCATCTAATAGAATTTCTTCTAAGTAAATGGACAATTCAGAATTGCTTTATTACGTTCTTTTATCCTTAAATTTCCTAAACTATACAGCAAGCTTCATGATAATATCTCTATTAATAGGAGTAGCTTGTTCTAATGACTTAGATCTACTTGATGGAATTATTTCTCAACAATTTCCATCAAGATCTAGTGTAGAATCTTATCGTGCACTACAATTTCCTAACTTTTATGAAGACCCATCACAAAAATTAGTAATTAATTGGATTACTAACTATTAAATACAAGTTTCATGCTAATATGACTTCGTAACCCAAGAATCTACTCACACATGTTAAAATACGAATACAAACTTATTAACAACATGATTAACAATGAAAACAAGATAAGAGATAGAGAGAAGAAGAGAAACCCCTTCTTATTATAACAATAATGGTAGAGTCACAAACACAAAAACACTTGATTCCAGTAGTCTCTCCCTCGTTTTCTTCCAGAATCGAACAAAATATATTCACTTCATGAACAGTTACAAGATACGTTGATGATAGAAACTACGAACAGGTGTGTAGGTATGTAGAATGAATTCTATATCAATTCCTGAATGGGTATCATCAATTTATACCTACTCTCTTTCTAAAGGGGTTAAGAAATGAAAATATACAATGTTTACTAATGGATGTACTGTTTGGACGAACGGTTGTAAAAATCATATTGTTGCTTCTCAATTAATCACGGTCGTGACTCAAGTTTCATTCTAATTTCATGCTTCACAAGTTGTCAGTCACGGTCGTGGTCTTAACCAAGGTAGGTACTAGCTTTGATAAAGACTCCTTTCCTCCTCATTCACGACCGTGATTCCACTCTTCATAGGAAAAATTGTGGTCCTTGCTTCAAGTCACGGTCGTGATTGGCTTCAAGGTAGGAAAATGACTTTGCTGCTACTTGAATCACGCTCGTGACTTTAAATCCTTTGGCCAAATTTCTTCTTTAATTTCTTTTAATCACTCCATTAGGTTCTAATTTGACCTGAAATGAAAATACACACTAATTAAGTATCAATTCTAATACAAAATCTTATCATTAAACTCAGAATTGGACTTTATGAATAGATATAATCCATGATTATCAAATATCCCCACACTTAAGCCTTGCTTGTCCTCAAGCAAGAAGCTGCTAAAACAATTGAAAACAATAAGGGATTCTGGTGTTAATTCTTTTAGTGCTGGAATTAAAAGATTTTATTTTATCAACTCTTTAGTGTCCATTCCTTAAGCTAGAGTTCTAAAGTTAATCAGAATGAGTCAGCCTTTACCCTCACCGTTTAAGTTGGATTTTCAATCATAAAAGTAAACATACAACCACAAGTGATAAATAAAGAATATTTAATTACTTCCTTTCTTACATTATTTGCTTTCAAGTCAATCGATACCACTAATTATTAAGTTAAATCTTTTAGTGAAAGCATAGACATCAACCAACCTCCTGATTTTTCTCTCTTTTACTTTTCTCTTCTTCTTTGATTATTATTATTTTTTTCGGTCCTATAACCCATGTAACGAACTTTCAACCGATAATCCTGAGTTTGTCACTCAAGTTAACAGACGTTGTTCCCTTAAAAAGGGCGCCCCTCGGATTTACCTATTCGAGTTATAGGACTTATTGAACTCTTTATTATTAAAGTGACATCCTTGATCAATCAATCCCAGGCCGGACGACCTTAGGTGATTAGGTTTTAAAGGGACCCAATCGAACCTCAATCACTTCAAATATTTTTTTTTTTTTTTAGAAAAAGAAGAGAAACAAAATTTGAGAGATCATCAAGTGATTAGTATCCTTTGAACTTTACACTAATAGTAGTTCATTTCATTCTTCTCTTCATGCTAATCAATTATAGTGGTACTATTGAAAATATATCCTGAACATCTTAAACGTATAGTTATATGATACTTAAATGCAAAACTCCAAATTAAACAATGAGTAAGACTACCGCATAATGATTTCACCTTGTTACCATAACCTTAGGAACATTAGACACTTAGAGCCTCTTGCATTGGATATCTTGTATCATTCCAGCACTTTTGAAATTCATTGAACACCAATTTACACCACATCATACCCAAGCATCTTGTTCAGAAATAAGGATAAATGTGATAAGCATTCATTATCATCATTCAATCAATTCAGCACATTCCATCTAACATGCTTGCATGTACCCTTCCCCACACTAATTTGAGACATTGTCCCCAATGTCTTAATAAATCACAAAGTAGGAAAGGAAAGAAAACTATCAAAAGAGAATTGAACTCCCCTGGTTAAATGTAGTTCAAGCTGAATCCAATAGCCTTTCCTTCCATTCATATAGTTCCATTGTCACATAGTCACATTGACCATAAAAGAAAACTGGATGTTCCTTTTGCACCAAATAACCAACAAGAAAAGTTAACCAAAAAGGAGATAGAAGGAAAGTTAACTAAAAACCAACCACATGAGTTCGGCAAGTATATAATCAAAATCATCTCATGAAACTAGGTTGTCTAAATCAACAAAATAAAATTGAGTTAGTCAGCATCTGAATTGCTTTCTGCATCTGAGTCATCACTTTCCTTGTCACTTGGTGATTCATTATCAATCGGATCATCCTCCTCTTCTTCCATCCTTGCTACTGGTTCGTCCTCTTCATCCTCCTCCTCACTAGAGTAGTATGGTTCACCAATCTTCAAAGCTTGTAAGTCAAGTGCCTCAAATTGTTCTTGTGGTTCCATGAGTTGCTGTACAACACTTATGCTAGGGGTATTTCGGGTGGTTGCTCCCTAATAGGACTGTCAGTGAAACATGAGGATATGTCTACATTTGCCGCCTCAGCAGGTTTGGTCAATATCTTAAGGAGAACATTCTGTTTCTTCTTCATTTCGACTACCTCAGCTTCTAAACGAGCCACTGAACCAACTGAAAAACTGGAGGAGACTTGAAGGGGAGGAACTGAACCCGGTGCTTCCACATCATAAGTGGGATTTGCCTGAATTCTTTGATTACCCCATGACTTAAATGTGCCATGAACTATTGGACTTGAGTTAGCCACACCATCTTGAGGTATCCGAGAAGCTTTTGTAGGCCAGTACTTGAGATTTTTCAGAATTCTTGTAATCATTTACCCCACATAAATTCCTTTCATCTTTTTCCCAGCTTGATGTTTAATAGCGAATGCAACCAGTAAACCCACATTTACCCGATAGTTGTTGACAACACTATATAGAGGAAGGATATCTTCTTTGGTGACTGCTCCCCCACTCTTTTGTTTTGAGTTTAATGTTTGTCCTAAGATGTGGTGAAATAATCTATGGCTTGGCCAAAAGAATGTGGAGGCTTTTGATTTGCAAGGCCGAAATCGCACATCTCTAGAAATTGAAGCCCATAACTCTCCTTCAGCAGCTCCATAAGGTACAATAACAGGCAACTTTGCAAAACCCGGGTCTTGTATTTCCTCCTTTGTATAGAGTCCCATTGCTTTGATAAAGATCTTCATGGTCATCCTATGGTTTCACCCAAAAGCGTAAAAACTGACTTTGTAATCCATTGCATTGGCAATTCCTTTCATCTCAATCTTATAGGATGCCAAAAATGCTAGAGTTGTCCCTTTGTAAGCTACCTCCTCTAGACTAAACAGTTTCAACCATGCCGGATCTCTTAACAATCTCCTCATTGCTGGAGCTAAACCATATTCAGACAGCACTAACCAATAAAGTATTTTATTAGGAAGGATTACCTTAGATTTATGGAAATTTTCAAATTTCTCATGATGTTGTTCCCATAACCCAGGTGGTATTATCACTGATGTACTTGATGATCCGCTCTCTTTTGAAGCAGTTGGTCTAGCTCTTTTTCCTTTAGTCTGCATGGGTTGTTTCCGCTTCCCCTTTGATGAATCTTTCTTTGGAGCCATATCTATCAATACAATTAGACAAAAAGGAAAAACAAAACAACACCAAGATGATTCAATTTTATAATTCAGAAATTTCTCAAAAGTCATTCCAACAAGCCTTGTATCACTTTTTTAAACTAAACATGACAGTCCTTATCTATAGTGCTTGTTAACAATCTTACTTTATATGCTTTTCATGTAACTCATTTTAGTGTACAAGATACACCATGTAACATGATTATATATAAGCAAATGGCATAGGTTATTATCTTGTAATCTTTGAAATGACCTAGATTTAAATTCTATTTGAATTCCATGTGTTTATTTATTTATTTTAATTGTTGAATTAATGAGCATGATGTTGGGATAGTTGTGTTAGTAATAATCTAAATGTATTATTTTGCATATGTATTGGAATTAATACTTTTGTTTTATATGCATTAATGAGTGTGTAGTATAGTTATTAAACTATGTCTTTTATACATTAAGGTGTTAAGTTAAGTTAGATTTATAAAATCAATCTTGGTTTTCTATAAGATTAGTTGATAGAGTTTTCTTTAATTAAATTAGCAATTATGCCCAAATGAAGCCTCAAATGAGACTCAAATTCATTCAAAATGCAAATTAAAGTTGCATATGCCTTCAAGGGTAAATTTGGAATATGTTTAAGGCTTAATTTTGCTCAATTAGACCACTTTTAGGGGCAGCCATCATTTTATCCTAATTTTCTCTTTTCTTCCTTCCTTTTTTCTTCCTCTTTCATTTCCATTTCCAAGTCCAAACCAAAAACATTAGCAAGCTTTGATAAATCAAGGTTCTCCTCAAGACAAGGTATATATATATTTGAATTGATTTAACTATGATTGTTGTTTTGTTTTTCTTTCTTGAAGTGGTTGTATGAGTTCTTGAATGAAATGAGTTTAGTGTTATTTAAATTGTTTGTTTATGCATTGAGATGAGCTAGGAATGTGTTTTATTAGTGTGTGAGTTTGTCTATGCATTGTTGTAGTGATATGAAGTGCTTGAAAGAAACAAAGATAGTTTAGGTAGTTAAAGTGGAGGATGGTGGAAGTAGGAATTGGAAGTGTTTAAATGTGTTGATTTCTTGTTTTGAGTTGCTAAGATTGAGTAGTGTAGATAGGGTCAGTATATGAGGTTGAAAATGAAGTTGAGGATGATTTGAAAGTGTTATAGGATAGAATTTTCGAAGTAGAAAAACAGGGATTCGGGTTTTGTCGTTTAAGCCTATTTTTAAACGTACGCTGGCACCTGGGAATTCAACGCCGCCGGTGTAGAGGCAGCGTTGGATTCAAATTTCTTAACGCCGCTTTGCTACTCCGCCGGTTTTTATGATAAAAATTGCCAGCGTTTGTTCTTCAGAATGTACGCCGGCAATTTAAGTTTCTACGTCGCCGGCTTTCACTAGAAAAGTCAGCCGGCATTCATTCATTCATATTGTACGCCGGCCGCTGGGAATCAAAACCGCCGGCGTATGTGTCAAAGCTGCCCGCGTATCTGGGTAAGCAGGGCTTAGACCTCTCTGAACGTTTTGAAAAATTTTGAATTTGGATTCTACGCCGGCTCAAGGCCCCCGGCGTATGATGAAAGGCAGTCGGCGTACCCTTGAACATTGCCAGCGTTGGCAGTGTTGATTTCTAGAGTATCGAACACCGGCTCAAAGCCGCCGGCAGCTTTTGAATTTTAAAAACTTTTTCTAAAATTTTCCGAAGTTTGTTATTTGACCAAATAAGTATGTATTAAGCAATTTAGGATATAATAGAATGATTAAATGCTTATTTATGACTTTGTATTCAATTATTTGAATTTCTTTGATTTATTTGTGATATATAGATATAAAATGTATGTATATTTGTGAGAGTGAAATCTGTATTTATTGATTTATTGATTATTGTGATATTCCTATTTCAGTTAAGGATTCTTCGGTTAGTTCATCACCGAGAGATCCTAGTTATATACTAACGGGTTCAGGTACGCAATAACTTGTCTGATGATTGCTAGGAATAGGCATTCCTAATCTGATTTAAATTGATTTGACTTAATATTTGAATTAATTTGATATCTATTACGCTGTTTAATCTGGTCCGAGGAGCAGCAAACCTGTCATGATGCAATGACATGTTAGTTAGGTGCTTAACCAAGTCATGATGCAATGACTTTACCATGATGCAATGGTACGCTATGATGCAATAGCGATTCTTTTTTGTTAAGTGGGTAGCCGATAGGGGGGAATAGTATCTGAGTAACGTTTGCTTAAACTTAGGGGGAAATACCATGACTTAGTTCAAAGTTTATGGGAACTTGTGAACTAGGCTCATGTTATGGACTGAGTTTAAGTAGAGTCGGGGCAACGGCTTTTAAAACCTAAATGAAGCTATTATCTTCATGAAATAGATATAGGAGATATAAGTATTCGGACTGCTTATATCAACCCCCTGAGCAGCTATCACGCCCCAAAGGGTACCCTAAATGCGACAGTCCACCACACTCGATATTTAAACTTAAGTATGGCATCCTTAGTCATCCCATAAGTTTATATATTGAGTGTAAGGTGTACTCACACAACTTTTAGGATCACACTTTGATTCGAGTAGTCTTAAGAAAGCATACATAGCATTAAGAATATAAATCACAACAAGATAAATAGTTAAACTTTACAAAAGCCAAGGGAGCATACCCTGCCAAAATAATAGAGTCTACATCGTTTAGCTCCATTTACAAATTCTGAATCTATTAAAGAGATTTTCCTAGAAGTCCACGCCTACACTAGGTCCCGACTTCCTCAAAAGCTCTTTAATTCCATGTGATAAACCTGCACAAAATGTCCTCTCGGAACATCCAAAAATAGGAATACTGCAACAAAAACTGTTGGGGTATAAGCTAATGCTTAGTGAGATTCATTTTCTTCAAGTAACATGCCCGACCAAGCTAAAATATCTATGCAAGCAAGTTATAATTAAGCAACCATATGAATGCACAAGCAAATGAGCAAGCAAGCATATGACTTTCCGGTAGTCATAAGTGAATGAATTTACGCCCTCCATTCGGGGTTTGGGGTAGTTCATAAGTCATGCAACTACAATTCCAAAGTTGGTCCATAAGACATGCAACCATAGTCCCAATCTTAAGTGGGGTGGTCCATAAGACATGCAACCACAATTTTTAATGTTGGTCCATAAGTCATGCAACCATAGTTTCATTATTTGAATGGGGTGGTCCATAAGTCATGCAACCCTAGTCCCCTTCATTAAAGACCCGCTGCCTCCCGAATACACCTTTGTCCCACCAAAGGCATACTCGACAATGATATGCAACTCACTACGTGATATGCATGTACAATTTATTCATATAATCATGGTATATTAATTAGACAATTTAAAGGTGACCATACAATTTCAGACATTCCGAATCTATTCTAGCTCATACAAGATTATTGCAACAAAGCTTGCCTCAATATACTTATCGTTCATTCATGCAAGTTTAGATCACCATTCAATCACAATTTTATCTTTTCCTAAGTCTAATGCCACTACTACTACAAGCACATCCAAGGGCATAATTTATTGAGAAATGAACTCACTTGTCCATGTAGTGAAAATCCACTAGTCGTAATAGTCCTCGGGAAGTGGTAACCCGTCCTCCAATTCACCTAGGTACAAAGAATACCCTCAATAAGTATCTCTTATGAAGTTCTATTAAACTTAACAATTTTATTTACTAAGTTCGTCAATTTCCGCCTAGATTGAATCCTTAACTTAAAAAGGTCATATCTAACTCATTTTAACTCGGAATTTAGCTTATAATATACCCATTTGTACCTACTTCGAAAGAGCTATCCATTTCTAAAGTTAATTCAAACATTTAAGATCATTTAGGGGTCGGAAACATACTGTACAGTAGGGTTACGAAAATTCCAAGATTTGAGCCTTTGTGAAAAATTGCCATATCTACTCTATTTAACTACTTAGACCAATTTATTTTAGTCCTAAGCTTGCAAGGGGATTCTCAAAACAAAATTAAGAGATTACACACTTATCTAATACCAAACATAAAGTTCAAATGAAACTTCTAAGAATCCATTTTATAAAACCGAAATTTACAAGTTGAAACTCATTGTCTTGTTTTGAGTAATTCCTTTACTAAAACTTACTTAGTTCAATGAAAATAATTTTTCCTATATTATATATCATCAAAGCCATTTTCAATATAAAATACTTGTTTTGAGATCAAAAAGAAGGTTTTCAAAATTGGTCTTCCCATAATTACGAATTTCCACTTTGAAGTTACAATGAAAACAAGACCTAAATATTGTCTTCTACAAAGCACTTGATTTATGCAATACTTTTAGGAAAACCCATTCAAACTTATGAAAATCCATTCCTTAAGATATCTATATCAAGAGCCTCTTATATTTTTGTCTAAATCTTCATTTTAAAGTTGAATGATGGGTTCAAAAATAGGTCTTGGTCTTGATCCGAATTTTCATAAATTTATTTTGGACATATCTCTTGAGAAAATTCATCAAAACTCATGAAAAACAACCCATTACATATTATATCTCAAGAACCCTTCATTTCTTGAATAAAATCCTCATTTGTGAGTTGGAAAACATGTTTTTATTTTGGATCTTTGTCTTGATCCGAAAATACAATTTTTGTTTTTGAAAATAAACTTTGAAAATCAACTTTGATAAGATGAAGCCTTGATGATATACATCCATCAAACCTTCATTTTCTTAACAAAAGCTTCCATTTTAAGACTTGAAAGAGGGTTTTTAAAATAGGGCATTGACAAGTTACGAATTTTTCTTTTTCATTCCAACTTGAATCTAAGATCTACTCAATATATAACCATGAAAGCATAAGAAAAACTTAGTAGTAGCCTTAAACTTCTAGATCTACACATAAACATAACTAAAGCTTGATAAAACTCTAGATCTACAAGCTATCACAAAACAAGAAGATAAACAAGCCTTCCATATAACAAAAATACTAACAAAAGAGATCATCATCTAGAGGAGTGTTTCACTTCTTGGCATCATCATCCATAGCCTTTTAAGCTTGTGGAATGTCCTTTGATGCATGAAACATCCATGGTATCATCCTAGAACATCTTATAAGAGCTAAAAGGAAAGATTACCTCAAATAATTGCAAGAAATATATGTGGAAGCAAGAAATAAAAATGGGGCAGCTTGTTTGTGAAGAAGACAAGCCAAGAAGAAGAGAAAAGAGAGGGAAAAAGAGAGAGGAAAAATGTAGGGTTTGTAAAGATGAAAGAGAGAGGAATAAGATGTTAAATAGAGATGTGTGTGTTAAATAATTTAAAAAAAATAAAACAGCAGCTGCAAGGAGGGGGCTGGCGTGATTTGAGAGTGTGGGGGTGGTTTAGTTTGATTTAATTGTATTTTGAAAGTGTAACAAGTTGCATCCATTCAACTAAAAGAGACTTTTAAAATATCAAATAATTGATTAAAAATAATGAAAAGTGGCTAATTTTGGGGAATGGGCAGCTGCAATTTTGGGAAGAGGAGTGTAAGAAAAAGCAAAAGAAGACATAATAATGTGTAGTAATGATAATGTATGTGTACTTGAGATATGGGTTGATAAAGTGGCTTTTTGAATAAGAAAATATAAAAATAAATTAAGAAAAATATTTTTATTTAAGTGCAGAATTTTTATGATTTAAATAAAATAATCAATTAAATTATTTTTAGAAATTTAACAATTAAGTTACCGGTAAGAGTAAAATAAGCTTATATGAGCTATAACTGATATTTTTAGAATCCGAAAAATTCTAAACTTGATATTTTTGAAATCCTTATAAAAATACGAGTCTAAAAATATTAAAGATATATTTTTAATTTTCCGAGCCCCGGGACACGCTTTCCAAAGCAGTATCCAAACGGGTTCGAAATAAGCCGAAATGAACCAATCTGATATTTTTAATAATTCAAATATTATTACGGACTATTCTAAACACTTTAATTATTTTTCGACTCCTCGATTTGCGAACTCGGGTTTTCAGGATCTAAACTGTAGGGTTTTACTCAAGATCGTTGACTTAAGGTCTCCGGTAGACTTTCCGGCTTAAGGTTTAGGGCTTAGAAAACAGGGGTTTACAGCAGCTGCTGTTACTCAGGATCCCTGAATTCCCGTAGCGTGACTGGGGTTTGAATACCCTCCTGTTGATTTGTGCAAGAAAACGTAATAAAGATAATCACCTGTCTAATGTTGCATTACATCAATTTGATGAATTGTGTTTGCATTGGTTATTGTGTACTGGGCCTCTAGCTCACTTTTGCTGCCTTGTAGGTATTAGAGACGAGTTTTATGATGATTTGGGCTATGGGTCTGATTTCGACAGATTTCTGGATGAGTGGGACAAATAGGATCCGATCACCCTGGACTTTTGGGAAGAATTTTTGCTAAGGAAAAAGTTATGTATAGAAGGCTTGTTAGTTAAGCCTATTTGTTGTAAAGACCTTAAGATCCTCTAGGGTTCTTTTGTTTAAGCAAATATGTAATTTTTTTTGTAGTGTCTTGTATTGACACTAAACAGTGTTTATAAATGTAAATGTATGTATAGATTGCTTTTGTAGCAATCTTGTTTTTGTTTAAAAGTTCTTTATAAAGTTATAGTGATTTTGATCAAACAATATTCATAAACTGTTAGATTTAGGACAACCTTACATATAATGTGAAAATGTTATATGTGGTTGGAGACTCGGTACTCTAAGTCTCGGGATTTAGAGGGTCGGGTCTTTACAATCTTGGAAGACAACCAAAAACAATAAGCAAGAATAGAATAATTATGTTTCATTCAAGCATTTTATCAAACACTATACATGCATAATTAGTAAAAGAGGGAAGATATCACATTCAACCTTGTTTCTTATCAATTTATATTACAATTTGCTTCACCATATTACTCAATTATAGAATCATCGAAGTTAAACTAAAGCCCTAAATTGCTACTCCCCGAAATTGGAATTTCAATTTTTAGGGTTCTACACTTCCATGCAATTAACACATCCCATCATTGTTACACCAACACGTAATATATATATAAAACAAGTAACTAACATCAATGGTGGAACAAATAAGAATATATAAACAGAGCATGATAAATCCCAATGCACAGACTATAACAGAAGAAGCGAAATAAGGAAATGGGGAAAAGAAAATCATACATGTTCTT
The DNA here is from genome assembly GCA_024138025.1 of Combretum micranthum. Classification (NCBI taxonomy): domain Eukaryota; kingdom Viridiplantae; phylum Streptophyta; class Magnoliopsida; order Myrtales; family Combretaceae; genus Combretum; species Combretum micranthum. The sequence goes on from JAMXBD010000356.1 coordinate 143,618, forward strand.
GAATGCAGGGGATGTGATGGAATTGAGTGATGACAATTGATATACAGTGTGGTGAAGTTCTTGAGAATGTTTAGGGCAGCCGCAATTTGTTATTTGTTTTAAAATGAAGTGAAATGGAAGAGAAGAAGAGGGATATTATTTATAGGGTAGGGGACTTACCTGGAACCACGGTCGGGATACGAGAGAGAAATAAATTTTGTTCATGCTAGTAAGGAATCACGATCGTGATTAGCCCCCAAGTAGATACTGGTCAAGTTTTATACTTTACATCTGCATCAGTCATGACCGTGATTCATGCCCAAGTAGCTACTGAGTGCATTTTGTAGGTTGGATTGACTCAGTTCACGATCGTGAATTTCTCCTAGGTAGCTACTGTGGGGTTTCTTTGATAATTGGGAATACAAATCACGGCCGTGACTTTTTAACCCTCCATAGCAGCTTTCCACTTTTCCCGACCGTGATTTATGTTTTCCATGTAAAATAAATATTTTTTTATTATTGTTTATATATATATTTATATATTTACCACATGCATACTTATATATATATATATATATACATAAACATACATATATCTATATCGTCATACGCAAATAAATACATAGAAAATCTACTAAACACACATATAAAGAGATAATATAGAACTTAGTGTAACAATGAGTATAAATATGAAGTCATGAGCAACATCCATATAACAATAACAATACATGCTAGTTTATTGTCTCTAGCTTGACAATTGTCAATACTTCACAAACAATTTTCTACTTGGAGAAGCCTTAACTCCTCCCTGCCTTCATCCATGTCAAATCTTTTATGATAAATTTTCAATCTCTGACCGTTGACCTTAAAAGTTCCTTTCTCCGGGTGTGTGACCTCTACTATTCCATATGGAAAAATTCTTTTGACAATAAATGGTCCAGACCACCTAGACCTAAGTTTGCCTGGGAACAAACCTTAATCTAGAGTTGAATAACAATACTAAATCTCCCTCTCTAAACTGTTTAGGACACTTTATACGAGAATCATGCAATTTCTTTATTCTTTCCTTATAGATCCTATTATTCTCATAGGCTATAGATCTCCATTCATCCAATTCATTGATTTGCAATCTCCTATGCCTACCAGCAGCCTCCAAATCCAAATTTGCAGCCTTAATCGCCCAGTAAGCCTTATGTTCAATTTGTACAGGTAGGTGACAAGCTTTACCATACACTAACCTATAGGGGGTAGTGCCTAAAGGTGTTTTAAAGGCTGTTCGGTATGCCCACAAAGCATCATCCAACTTCTCAGTCCGATCCTTGCGATTATGAGCCACTGTCTTCTCTAATATTCTTTTCAGTTCCCTATTTGAGACTTCTACTTGGCCACTAGTTTGGGGGTAATATGGGCTGGCTAGCCTATGATGAACACCATATCTTTTCAGCACCTTCTCAATTTGACTATAACAAAAGTGGGTTCCCCTGTCACTAATTAAAGCCTTGGGTGCTCCAAACCTTGAAAATAATCTTTTAAAAACTTGAGCACTACCCGGGCATCATTGGTGGGTAAGGCTTGAGCCTCAACCCACTTAGAAACATAATCTACTGCTACAAGTACATACCTATTGCCATAGGAGCTAGGGAATGGTCCCATAAAGTCAATCCCCCAGACGTCAAATACCTCGCACTCCAATATGTACTTTTGGGCCATTTCATCCCGCTTTGATATGTTCTTGGTTCTTTGGCACCTGTCATAAGTTAAAATAAATGTATTAGAATCCTTGAAAATACTTGGCCAATAAAAACCCGATTCTAAAACTTTTTGTTCTGTTCTATTGGCACTATAATGGCCTCCAGTGGGACCACTATGGCAATGGAACAAAATCTGTTGCCCCTCTTCATGTGAGACACATCGCCTAATAACCTGATCTGCACAAATCCTAAAAAGGTATGGGTCTTCCCAAAAATAGTGTTTTAGCTCCGAAAAGAACTTTTTCTTTTGATAAGAATTCAAGCCTTGGGGAAGGACTTTCCCAACCAAATAGTTCGCTATATCAGCAAACCATGGTACTCCTTGATCTTCCATTACATGTATAGCGAATAAACTTTCCTCTGGAAATTTGTCATTGATCTCATCCTCTTTCAACTCTCCCATATGTGGGTTATCTAACCTAGATAGATGGTCTGCTACTAAGTTTTCTGCTCCTTTTTTATCTCTTATTTCCAAATCAAATTCTTGGAGCAATAACACCCATCTAATCAATCTTGGTTTAGCATCAGATTTGGAGAGAAGGTACTTCAAAGCTGAGTGGTCAGTATATACTACCACTTTTGATAAGATGAGATATGATCTAAACTTGTCAAAGGCAAATACTATAGCAAGCAATTCTTTTTCTGTTGTGGTATAATTCTCTTATGTGGGTGCAAGGGTTTTGCTTGCATAGTAAATTGGCTGGAAATGCTTCTCCTTTCTCTGTCCTAACACAGCCCCCATAGCGGAGTCACTTGCATCACACATTAACTCAAATGGTAAGTTCCTATCGGGAGCTACCATTATAGGAGCGCATGTCAACTTCTCTTTCAAGAACTCAAAAGCTTCTAAGCACTGCTCATCAAAGTGGAATGTAGCATCCTTCTCTGACAGCTTAGTCAAAGGTCTTGCAATTTTTGGAAAATCCTTGATGAATCTTCGATAGAAACCCGCATGTCCAAGGAAGCTTCTTATTGCCTTGACAGATGTCGGTGGTGGCAACTTGGAAATCACCTCTACCTTTGCCACATCCACTTCTATCCCCCTCTTTGACACCTGATGACCCAACACTATGCCTTGTTGTACCATAAAATGGCACTTTTCCCAATTCAACACCAGGTTAGTCTCCTCACATCTCATCAAAACCTTCTCTAAATTTAACAAACACTTCTCAAATGAATTTCCAAACACCAAGAAGTCATCCATAAATACCTCATCACATCCTCCACTAGATCCCTAAATATAGCTAGCATGCATCATTGAAAAGTCGCGGGTGCATTGCATAGCCCAAATGGCATTCTACGGTATGCAAAAGTACCGTAGGGGCAAGTGAAGGTAGTCTTTTCTTGATCTTCCGGTGCTATAGGTATCTGGAAATATCCGGACATTCCATCCAAGAAACAATAGAAATCATGACCAGCTAATCGCTCCAACATCTGGTCAATGAAAGGTAGTGGGAAGTGGTCTTTCCTTGTAGCATCATTAAGCCTTCGATAATCAATGCACACCTCCAGCTATTACAGTACGCATTGGGATCAATTCATTGCTCTCATTAGGTACAGCTATCATGCCTCCCTTCTTCGGGACCACTTGAACCGGACTTACCCATGAGCTATCAGAAATTGGGTAGATAAGTCCTGCGTCCAACAACTTCACCACCTCCTTCTTGACTACTTCTTTCATATTAGGGTTTAGTCTCCTTTGGCTGCACAACCGTCTTATATTCATCTTTCATCAGAATCTTATGGGTGCAAAAGGATGGACTAATCCCCTTAATATCCGATATCTTCCATGCTATTGCCCTCTTGTGTTCCTTAAGCACAGATAAGAGTCGCTCTTTTTGGCTTGGGTCAAGCTCCGATGATATGATTACTGGAAGTTTAGAGTTTTCAGCCAAAAATGTGTATTCTGGATAAGAAGGCAATTGCTTCAGTTCTAATTCAGGCGGTTCCTCAACTGAAGGTTTCAACCTAGCAATGTTGCTTCGGTTGAACTCCTCGACCCCAAAATCCTTCTTTTGTTCAGCCCGGACTTCTAACTGGGCACTAATTTCCCTTACTTCCTCTATACCATTAGCTTCACTTCCTTTTGCTAAACATAACTCCAAAGAGTCTTTACTCAAGGTATCCTGCAAACAATCAGAAACAGTTAGCTCTAAAGAAACAATAGCAAAACAAGTATCATCACCGCTCATTGGCTTCTTGAAAACATCTGACATTCGGATGACCATCTCTTCACCTCCAACCTGGAGAACTAATTTTCCATCTTTAACATCGATAATGGCACTAGCTGTTGCCAAGAATGGCCTTCCCAATATGAGTGGAACTTCAATGTCTTCATCCATGTCTAGTACTACAAAATCTGCAGGGAAGATAAAGTCTTGAACCTTTACTAAAACATCTTCTACTACTCCCCTTGGAAATCTCATGGATCTATCAGCAAGATAGATGCTCATTTTGGTGCTCTTTGGTTCTCCCAAGTTCAGCTTTTTAAACAAGCTATATGGCATGAGATTTATGCTGGCACCAAGATCTACCAATGCCCTTTCAACCGATAAGTTTCCTATCAAACATGGAATGGTAAAGCTACCAGGATCCTTAAGTTTCCTAGGCAGCTTGTTCAAGATGACTGCAGAGCATTCTCCCTAAGAGTAACAGTAGAGAGTTCTTCCAATTTTCTTGTTTGACAAGAGTTCCTTGAGGAACTTAGCATATTTAGGCATTGGCCTAAAGCTTCTGAGCGGGAGGTTGATGTGCAACTGCTTGAAAAGTTCCAGGAACTTCTTGTAATGTTCCTCATTCTTCTCCTTCCTCAACCTAGATGGGTAAGGCAATGGTGGATGATATTCTTTTGATTTTGTAGCAGGTAAACTTTCTTCCATTGATTCTCCAACCTTCTCCACCTGGTTCTCACTTCCCAATCCGACTTCCTTCTCACTTCTGGAGCTTTTGCTGGAGCTTGTAATTCCTTTCCACTCCTCAGTGTCACAGCCTTGACTTGCCTTAGGATTAGTTTCCGTGTTACCCGGTAATGATCCCGGAGCCCTCTTAGACAACATTTTAGCCAATTGGCCAAATTGTTGCTCTAAATTATGGATAGACCTCTTGCTTCCGATGACGTGCATCAGAACTTTGAATAAATTGTGTCAAAGCATCTTCAACATTAGATTTCTTCTCAGGTGGTGGTAAAGCGAGGCGTTGCTGCGGTGCTTGTAATTGTTGAGGCTGTGGCTTCTGAAATCCTGGTGGAATGTTTGATCTTTGTGAATTCTGATCTCTCAGGAAAAGTTAGGATGGTTCCTCCAACCGGGATTGTAGGTGTTACTATAAGGATTATAATTCCAGCTTCTCTATTTGTTCTATTAATAAAATTCAGATCTTCATACTTGAACTTTCTTCAAACATAAAAGTCTCCATTGAACTCACAAAGAGTCACTTTGAGGTAAAGCTTCCATACTTGCTTTCATTTTACTCATCTGGGCTGTAAGTGATGCTACTTGTGCCTTAAGTTGAGAAACCGACTCGGACTCATACATTGCAGCGACGGGTCGAAGATTGTTCCTTTCACTATGCCAACTGAATGTATTCTAGCCAATTCTTCAATCAAGTCATAAGCCTCAGGAGCACTTTTCTTCATCAAACTCCCACCAGCTACAGAGTCGATCATCGTTTTCTTTTGATCTCCAAGTGATGTATAAAATATCCTGACTAAGTCATGCAATGAAATCCCATGGTGAGGACATCGAAGAAGTTCTTTAAACCTTTCCCACGACTCATAAAGTGATTCTCCTTCATACTGAGGAAGGAAAATATCTCATTTCTTAATTGAATCGTCTTATTGGGTGGAAAAATTTCTCTAAGAACCTCTGGGCCACTTGATTCCAACTTGTTAATGAATGAGGAGGCAATGACTCCAACCAACTTCGCGCCTTGTCTAAGTGAAAAGGAAACAATAAAAGTCGTATTGATTCGTTTGGTGTTCCATTGGCCTTTATAGTAGCACATATTTGCAAGAAATTCTTCAAATGAGCATGTGGGTCTTCTGAAGCTCCACCTCCAAATTGATTAACTTGTACCATCTGAATCAGAGCAGGCTTCAACTCAAAATTATTTGCATGAATTGGAGGATATTGAATGGATGGAGCAACTCCATCGATTGTGGGCATGAACATGTCCCACATAGGTCTATGAACTTCATCTCCAACATCTCTAACTGGATCATCCTATTTCCACCGGCTTGATTTACATTAATCCCAGGATCCTCAACTTCACCACCCTGGATTCAAATTCACATTCCCGGTATCCATGCATGATGATTCCGTTGAGTTTCTTTACTTTGATGGGTGATTTTTGTAAAATCTTTCTATCTTCCTTAGCCTTTGATGCACTGTTTTTAGGTTCCGGATCAAACTTAGCTAAATTGGTTTGTGACTTCGGGTCATAAACCTGCAATTAAAAAGGAAGAACAAGTTTAGTAACTTAAAAATGGATTTAGTACACAAAAGCTAGATTAATAATAATCAGGTTTTCTTAATATTGCTAACTCGTTTAATCCCCAGCAATAGCGCCAAAAACTTGATGTGTGTGTTTTATCCTATTCCAATTAAATTAATTTAAACCTATGATCTATTCCTATGTATGGTCAACGCTAAGCAAGTGCACCTATCAAATGTAGCATAGGACTTAATTATAGGGTCGTATTCCACGGGGTCGTTAGCAAGTACCACTACTCGCCCTCTTGTTTATTATCTAGCCAATTAATAAGATTGAGTTAATAGCTTAAAAATTATAATTAATTGCTAATTATATTAATTACAAAAATTCACTAATAGAACATACAAAACAAAGCTTTACTATAACAATATCACAATCAATTACAATAGGTTACTCCATCATATTTGCATGAATTAAAACCAATTAATCCTATTAATTACTTATCTGTTGAAATTCTAAATTCATAGTCCTTATTCTCATAATGACTAAATTCTAATCCCGAATGCATCTAATAGAATTTCTTCTAAGTAAATGGACAATTCAGAATTGCTTTATTACTTCTTATATCCTTAAATTTCCTAAACTATACAGCAAGCTTGATGAAAATATCTCTATTAATAAGAGTAGCTTGTTCTAATGACTTATCTACTTGATGGAATTATTTCTCAACAATTTCCATCAAGATCTAGTGTAGAACTTGTCGTGCACTACAATTTCCTAACTTTATGAAGACCCATCACCAGAAATTAGTAATTAATTGGATTACTAACTATTACTACAAGTACATGTTTACTAATATGACTTCGTAACCCAAGAATCTACTCACACCTGTTAAAATACGAACACAAACTTATTAACAACATGATTAACTGAAAATGAAAACAAGATAAGAGATAGAGAGAAAGAAGAGAAAACCCCTTTCTATTACAATAATAATGGTAAGATCACAAACACAAAAACACTGATTCCATAGTCTCACTCCCTCGTTTTCTTCCAGAATCGAACAAAATATATTCACTTCATGAACATTACAAGATACGTTGATGATAGAAACTATGAACAGGTGTGTAGGTATATAGAATGAATTCTATATCATTCTTGAAATGGGTATCATCAATATAACCACTCTCTTTCTAAAGGATTAAGAAATGAAAATATACAACGTTTACTAATGGATGTACTGTTTGGACGAACGGTGTAAAAATCATATTTTGCTTCTCAATAATCACGGTCGTGACTCAAGTTTCCTTCTAGTTTCATGCTTCACAAGTTGTCAGTCACGGTCATGATCTTCACCAAGGTAGGTACTGGCTTTGATAAAGACTCCTTTCCTCCTCATTCACGATCGTGATTCCACTCTTCATAGGAAAAATTGTGGTCCTTGCTTCAAGTCACGGTCGTGATTGGCTTCAAGGTGGGAAAATGACTTTGGTGCTACTTGAATCACGCCCGTGACTTTAAATCCTTTGGCCAAATTTCTTCTTTGATTTCTTTTAATCACTCCATTAGGTTCTAATTTGACCTAAAATGAAAATACACACTAATTAAGTATCAATTCTAATACAAAATCTTATCATTAAACTCAGAATTGGACTTAATTTACTTATTATGAATAGATATAATCCATGCTTATCATGAGCCAGTAGTCAATTAATTAGACCATTGTGTGCATTAATTATCATCGTCTAACAGACATTATCTCCAATGAACATTTAAGTTTTTGAAAACTATAAATACACTTTGCTTTAGAGATTCAAATAACTTTTGAGAATTTTTAAGAGCTTTCATTTGTAAATAAACAAATCAAATTTTCTTATTTAATTTTGTGTTCTCTTGTTCATTATTTGTCAATCTTAAGTAAGAGAGAGGAAGTCATTTTAGTGCTCTATTCTTATATTCGTAAATCTATAAAAGAGCATCTAGTGAGCGAAGGAAATATTTTATTTCCTAAAGTGCTGTGACTTGTGTATTGGTTAGCTTGAGCACAAATTCATGGTAATTAATAAAAGTGATTGTGAACCTTGGTTGGAGGCATTTGTTGATCGTAGAGAGTAGGAAGTAGGCCAAATTCCACGTTCAATCTCGGCTAATTTATCTATCCCTATATCTTTTTATTTCCCATATCATAATTTGCTTTATAATATCTACTGCTGTCAAAGCTTAATTTGATACATTGCATAAAGAATAATTACCTGTACATTTTAAGTCAAATACTCAATTCACCCCCCTCTTCAATATTCTATAGTGCATTTTCATTTGGATCAAAGCCTCGTCTCTATCTGTTATGTGCTTAATCGCATATAGAGTAAAGATCATAACATCTAATACACTAAGGTTTCTAGAGGGGCAAGCTATAAATAAACTACCGCTTCTAAGTGGGGTAAATTACCTATATTGGAAGTACAAGATGAAATTTTTTCTTAAAGCTCAAAATAGATTAATTTGGAATGTCATTGAAAATGGGCCTTTAAAAATAGAAGGAAAAGAAGAACAAGATTACAATGAAGAAGACTGAAAGAAATTAGATTTAAATGAAATTGCTATGAATATTTTGCATTGCGGTTTGAATGAAAGCCATTTCAATAGAATATATACGTGTAATTCTGCTAAAGATAGAATATATACGTGAAATTCTGCTAAAGAAATGTAAGATGAAATGGAAATGACTTATGAATGAACTTCTAGAGTCCGGATACAAAAATAAGTCCTTTATGTAAGCAATTCGAAAACTTCAAAATACTTCCTAATGAAGCTATAGATGAAATGCTTAATAGATTCATTAACATCATAAACCCCTTGAGTGTATTTGGGAAGAATTTTTCTAACTTGAAAATAAATTCTAAACTTCTCAGGTCACTATCCAATAATTGGGAAGTTAAAAGAATTGCCATAAAAGAAGTATGAAACCTAAGTGCTATGAGCAAGTAAGAACTCCTTGGTACACTCAAAACACATGAGCTCATCAAGAAGTAAGGGGAAAATCAAAGAGGAAGGCTATTGTTCTAGAAGCCACAAGTCATGATTCCAGTGATGATGATGATGACGATGACGATGATGATGATGATGAAAATGAGGAACTTGTTTTGATGGCTAAGAAGCTTAAGAAGTTCATGAGGCCCAGTTTCAAGATAAAGAGAGTAGATGATGACAATAGCACATCAAGATACAAGAAGAAGGATGTGATAACCTACTACAAATGCCATAAACCTAGATAGATCCAATAGTACTGTCTACTACTCAAGAATGCCTCGAAAGGACCCAGAAAACAAGATCTTATCACTGCTTGGAGTGATGATGACTCAAGTGACTCGAATGAGAGTGCGTGCTTCATGGCACTAGATGATGAGGTAAGTTCTCCATCTTCTCCTTCTTATGATGAATTGTATACTATGTATGATTAAGTATGTAGTAAGTTAGTAAAGATAGTGAAAAAGAATAGCATGCTTAAATCTTTAATGATGGAAGTAGGAGAAGAGCTAGACAATTTTCAAAGCAAGCATGAAGATATTAAAATTGAAAATAAAAAGCTACGTAAAGAAATTAATGTTCTAAAATCAAGAAATGATAAGATAGATAATACATGTAAGAAGCTAAAACAACCAATTAAATTTACTTGAAAGTGCATTTGAAATCAGACTGAATTCGTAATTGGATTCGTAATCCCTAAGCTATAGGAGTTTGTTTCTCCATTGATTCATCAAATAAGAAAAATAAGAAGAAATAAAACAAATTCAAAAAATGAATCAATTAATTGCTCAGAAATTCATAGAAATTACAAACAGTAGGTTAAGTTGATTTTACCCAGAAAACAAAAGAAATTTTCAAGTAAAAAGAAATGGAAATTCTTTTATCCAAAAATCCTTTAGAAGTCTACTCTACATTAAAACTAATTTACACTGTTAGTACATACTTTACAATGCACGCTTGCACGTTTATTTATAGACTACTAGGTGCAGAAAGCATGGCCATCTTTATTTGACGCGTAGCAGATCCTTTCTAACAGAATTTGATAACTTTTCACGCACACATATAAGCTATGAAAACATTCATTGAGGGTCACGTGCTCTATTGGTCGAAGCTCGTATAAAGCAAGATCAGGCTCGACTTCAAGAAATTCCTAAGTAAACTGTGCGTTTTTATCCATAACTCTATCGAAGGTAAAATTGAGAGAGTCGAGGGTAAAATTGTTGAGGCTCGAGGTAATTTTGTTAAAGAATTGATTTGTCAACACAATTGTCGAGGATTGAGTTTTGAGTCTCGACAATATATTTTCTTCAGAATGATGCTCGATCGCTTCGACTGAAGTCGAGAATCATGTCGATGGCTCGCAGTTGAGGCTCGATAGACCAATTTTTACTGTCTTCTTTCTCTGTTTGGCCTCAGCTATGTCTTTTCAGGGCTCGACTTCTGTATTTTCGACTTTAATTGTTGTTTTTGCTCCAAATCTGAATTAAAACACTTGATTACTGTTGATTTGATTCTAAGAGCTTTAAAACAATATTATTTATCAAAAACATAATTTTTTTGTAGGATATATCAAAAATCCTCAGCAAATTAACCTCAAAATCCTATGAAAAAATATAGAGTAAAAATGACTTATCAACTTAATTATGGTTTAAAATATGAAAATGTTCCAACCCATTGTGATAATACAAAACTATAAACTTAACAAAAAATTCTATTCAATACTCAATGACCAAGCATATCGAAATTAGACCTTATTTCATTAGAGATCACGTTCTAAATAGAGATATTAGATTGGAATTTATTGATACAAACAATCAAATTGCAGATATTTTTATAAAACCCTTGAGCGAGAATCGTTTTTATACTTTACGAAGAGAAATAGGCATGATCAAGCAAGATGAATGCTAAAATATCATGGAGTTAAGTTGATCTAGAACTTAATCTTAGATTAAACAAGTTGTTAAATAAATACATGCATGCATATTTAATTGTTTGTTCATACTGGCTCACCAATACCCCATGCGCTGGCTCACCAATAGCCTATTTTTCACATGCTATATATATGCATTCTTCTATCTCCTCTATCATTTCTCTCTTTGTGTCCTCTCTCCTTTGCTTTCTCTTTCTTCTTTTTCTCTCGTCCCTCTCTCAAAACTCTCAGTTTCTTTTTCAAAGAAATCTCTCTATCTTTCTCCTCCATCTTCCCCCACCATTTCTTATCTTTTTTCTTTCTCCATCTTCTTCCTCTCTCTCCCTTTCTCCCTTCTCCATTCCTCTTTCTCTCTTTATTGTCTCTCTTTCTCTTTCTTTTGGATTTTTGTTTTAGATATGTTTCCAAGAACCACTAGAGGTCATGCACCACCTGCTCCACCAGCATTTGATGGGTTTATGTTCCCATCATGGAAGCATTCAAACAAGTATTCTCTTTTTTGAGATATTCCTATTGATTTAGGTGACAACTACAATGTTGATGTCCTACAGTACTCTAGAATTCCTCAAATATATGTGTTGTGTTGAATAATATCTTGGATACTATAAGATTACCTACTAAAGTAAATGAGGAAGCTATTAGACCATTTTATTACAATTTAACTGATTATCTGGAGGATGATGGTAGTCTGGGCATTGGGATGGAGTCTGGTTTTAATAGCTAAAATTTTGTGAGACCTATGTTATATTCATATCTATATGGTAGGAAGCTTGAGATCTCACACCACGATATCTGTAGTCTGATTGAAGTAGATGATGGTGAAGTTAGGATGCCTAATACATTTGATGGGGCTTAGTATTATGAAGAGCTATTCATTATGTCTGATATGAGTCCAAATTGGCATGAATATTGTTAGAGGAGATTAGATTCATTTCTTTGATTTAATGTTTAGAACCTTCAAGAATGTGACTAATAAGCCTACTCAAGCTATCTTAAGAGGAAGCAGGTAGATTACACAGTTATTAAGGAGCAAAGGTGTGGAGTTTCACAGCGAGGCACACCCTGTTCAGGCTCCTACCTTCTCCTTCAATACCATCAACTCTAGGATTTGGAAAAGGAAAAATGGGAGATGAGTCAGAAAGAAGCCTTTAGAGCCTTTAGTTGGTGGGGGCGCTTTGTAAACCCCCGAATATTTAATAATCATAGAAGTTTAAGCATCAAAAATTCAATCGCGAAATTCGACTCAAGATAAAGACCAAATTCTAGACCGAGTCAAAACACTGGAAACGAAACCCTAAAAATCGAACCAAGTTAAAACTTAATTCCAAATAAGAACAAAAACGAGTTTTCTCAATCTTGAGAAAACGAGAACCCTTGAAACGAAATATAAAGTCCAATTACAGATATAATCAACGTCCGTACGTCGATTAAATAATCTAGCCAATTCCTAAAACGCGAATCGAAACGATAGATCTAAGTACCGCTTAACAACGAGATGATAAAATCCTAAATCCTTCAGTAAAATTTTAGAATCACAAAATCCAAATTTTCAACAAAAGTCAAACTGAGTCAACTCATAAACCTAGACTCGGTTAAACGATTCCGAGAACTAAAAATTATTAAATAATCACAAATAAAATAAAATAAAACATAAATTTCGAGCTAAAATGATCAAAACTCGAAAATTATACGATCTTACGAATATCTCGACAAAACAGAAATCAAAACGGAACCCTAAAAGTCAACAAGCCTATAACGAACCCTAGTGTTTAAGATCCGGCAATCCCGCGTTTTCAAACCCTAGAAAACGAAATTAAGTTAATGACCTAGAATAGTTCGTAATAACATAGGTAACATAAAAATATCAGATTCGCGAATTTCGAGTCCTTCGGACCCAAACGGGATCGGTTCTCGAAAAGCGTGTCCCGGAGCTCGGAATATTAAAAATATTCCGTTTATACCAATAGACTCGTAAAAATATAAGGATTCCGAAATATCAGTTTTAGAATTTTTCGGTAGCTAAAAATTACAGATATCGCATTATTACGCGTATTTTTATTACTACCGGTACTTTAATTGTCTAGTCTACTATTCATAGTACTTTTCTACTATTCATTACTATTCACTCTCTCTACTTTATATCTAATCACTCTTACAAATGACACAATTCACACTATTCACATTTTCTTTTCCCATAAAAATCTACTCATACCTTTCTTACAAAATATCACTTCTCTTACACAAAAATTAATCATAATTGTACTTTTCTCTCTCCCCCTTCATGTTGCCATCCAATCACTCTCTCTCTTCCCTCTCTTTTTATTTTCTTTTTCAATTATTTAAATCACTCTTAATTCCTCTCCTCTTTTCCTATAAATATCACCTCTCCCCTTCTCATTTCTTCACACCTTTCTCAAGTAGAGAATTTATGCAAAATTCTCTCCAAAACACTCCTCTCCATATTCTTACAAGAACTCTCTTCTTGTAAGAAGAAACTCTCTTCTTCTACCAAAATAAGTTTCTTTTCAAGCCTCATTTCTAACCACTACCAAAAACCTTCAAGAAAGCAATCCTTCTTTTCTTCTTACCCATTTAGGTAATGAAGAACTCATATTTCATTTTTTTCCCATGTCAAGTAACCTTATATGGTTTTGATGTTGTTTCTTAGGTTGAAAAACTAAAGACAACCACATTAAGATCATGTTTGGTTCTTGTTCATGGAATTACCTTCATGCATATTTATACCTTCTCATTTATTACTTGTTTTATATTTTGATCTTGTTATTTATTTACTTTATGAATGCAATTTATTTACTTGCTTTCTTAGTATTTTAAGACTAGTCTTTCTAGTCTTAGACTTGTCCATATCAAGTCAAAACAATCTTTTATTTATTTTCTTTAACCTTTTGGGACTAGTCCATTCTTAGTCCCGGGATGCCTTGATGAAGCTAAGGCTCTAATACTTGACCGGGATTCCTTGATGAAGCTAAGGTTCCCAATGCTTGATATTTTATTTTCTTGCTTTTATTTATATTTTGGGGACGGAATTTATTCTTTGTCCCGGGAGCTTAGATCTCCCAATACTTGATATATATGTATATTACTATATGTTCTTGTTCATATCTCTCTTTTATTTTTATTTACTTATGCTCATAAATTAAAATGATTCATGGTTAAGATATTACAATAACCAATGGTAACTAAACTCATGAAACCAACTTTGAAAATAAATAGTTGGCTACAAAGAGAAAGGAATTTCTTTGAAAAACTAAAGAAAAGGATTTTTAGTCATCAAAGTTGTTAAAGGATTTGTTTTTCCAAAAGAGTTTAAGAATTAAAGAAACTAGTTTTGACAAAAGCAACAATTTTCTAGTTTACATAAAACCGTGGCATTTCAAAGAAAAAAAATTTCAAAAAAAAAAATGGATTTCAAAGATGACTTGATAAAATAAGTATCTTTTCAAAAACAAAACCAAGGAGATCTTACAAAAATATTTAAGAAAGTTAAAGGAATTTAAAAGTATGAAATTCACATTTTCAATATAGTAGAAACAAAAAGGTTTTACCTCAAAATTTAAGCAATATGAAGATAAAGATTTTGTTTCGAAAAACTTAGAAATGACTAGGTTAATCTTTACAAAAACTTTTCTCAAGAAAAATCATTCAAGAAATTTACAAACTCTTTTTTCGAAAGAAGTAAAGCAAGTTTTTCCAACTTAGAAAACCAACTCAAGAGCCTACTTTCAAACCATAGGCTAAATACAACGGAAGTGATTTTTGGAGTAAAATCTTGGACAAAGAAAAACTATAAGATAGATATAAAGAGTAAAAAATCCCCAAACTAATATAAAAACCTAAAAGGCTATTTTTCAAAAGATAAGACTAAAACCATGTTTTCCAAATTTCTAAAATTATGATCAAGGCCATAATAAAATAATTAATTATCGTCCATGAATCATACTTGATGAATGAGTTATATGATTATCTAAAGGATTTTTTTCAAGGTATATTGATAGCTAAGTATCTATCAAAGTTTTTGGATAAAGTGTGATTTGGATTTGGAACTTGTTTTGCGAAATGGGGAAATTCGTGCAGACCTACTGCACCCCTCTGATCGCCACCTTTTCGACCTCGTTTGATGAATATAACCTTAGAAATAGATAGCCCTCGTCGAATAGGTAGAAATCGATATATTATATGCGCAATTCCGAGTTAAAATGAGCAAGTTATTGCCATTTTAAGTTGGAATTTCTTCTTATACGATTTTACCGTGATTTTAAGTAAAGTTTAGAATCTCCAAGAATAGAAATTCATGAAAGACTTATCCCGGGTATTTCTTTTGTCTAGGTGACGAAGGATACGAGAATACCCTACCCGAGGATTACTACGACTAAGAAGATAGCGAAATGGACGAGTGAGTTATTCCTTCTAATTTCGTTACCTTGCTTGTGCTTGTAATGTAGTAGCATTAGTATACTAAGAAAAGATAAAAACGAATATATTTGGGGATTTCGGGATTATGCGTATATATATGATTCTATGTTTATGCGTGAATTGAGAATTAAGAATATCGCAACTTCGATCTGCTTGTTTAAATAATTTTGTTTACTTACTTGTATGATTGTTTATTGTTGCTAAATTGATTGATCGCCCCTAATAAACCTTAATAAGGTTTGACCTAAGAACAATAAAACGTTCACGCATAGCATCCATCGAGTCACATCTATTTCGGAAGGCTGCTACTCCTACGCGTAGAGTTGGATTGGCTGTGATCGTGCGGTGCCACGGGCCATGTTCCTTCCTGGAGAATCCAAATCGCTCGGGGAAAGCGACTCTAGGTTCGGAGCCGAGCCAACCGAACGCTGTGGGTGAGGACCTGGGGACTAGCAGTAGAAGGTCGAGGACCTTCAACCCCGATTCCCTAACCTTTGATACGGAGGGGTAAATCCGTTCTATATATGGTTTCCGGATGACTATATATATTCGCGTAATCATGTGATTGTTGCATTGTATGCATAGCATGTGTGAAAATAAATAAACTTGTTTGAAAATATGGTGCGAATGAAAAGGAATATCTCACTAAGCTAGTTGTAGCTTATACCCCTATAGATTTGATTGAAACAGGTATATTCGTGGATTAAATTTGAGGATCATGACATTAAGGAAGTCATGGACGGATGATTAAGGATATGGAATCATACGATGAAGAAAGTTTGTAAGGTTCTTTATATGTGCTAACCTATATGATTAGTGTATATTTATTTGAAGATAATAGAAGGATATGCCCTTAAGAATTGAAATGTGATATGCTTATGTTTTATATTAAGTATTCTCTTTGCCTTGTTACTTATTTATTATCAATGTAAATTGCGCTACTCCGATGCGTCCCTTGGTTGTGATGTACGCCTTGTACATAATATGGAAGCCTTTGCATGACTAAGGTAGTCATTCCTAGGCTTTAGTATTGTGTACGGCGGACTGCCACGTTTAGGGTACCCCTCGGGGCGTGACAGTTTAAGTTGGTATCAGAGCAACAAGGTTTTGGGAATTAGGAAAAAGAAGAGTAGAGTAGGTTGATAGGATTCGATTTTATGTTTAAGGATCCTTATGTCTAAGAATAAAACTTTATCTTGGAGAACATTAGAAGAAGGCAGGAAATACTTATATCGGAGGATATTTAGTGAAGATACGAAATGGAAGTATCACATGAATATGATTTACCCTAAGATGTTGACCAAGATTGAGAAAGGTAGAAATGACTTGGAGATAGAACATAGTAGAATAATATGGAGAAAACATGAAGAGACTTAGAATCTAGATATGGAATAAACATAGTAAGCCTACCTTAGCAAGATCGATAAGCCTTAATGCATAGTAACCCTATTCAAGACCAATTAGGAGCAATTTAAGTATAATGCCTCTTTTACAAGTAAAACCCTTAGGTAAATAACATTAAGTACCTACGTTAACCTTTAAATCAGACAAACAAAAAGTCTATAACGCTTCTCTTTTCCTTAAACAAATAACTTGTGTGTAAAACTCGAAATAAAGAAAATGTCTAATACGATCGCTTCGTTTGGCTCTAGGAAGCTACCTGAGGAAGTTATGCCACAATCAAGCACCCCTCTCGAAGAACAACAAGAACCAGGAGCACTCCCACCACAAGATCTAACTCAAGAACTCTTGACCACCATAAGACTTCTAGAAGAGACGATAAGGACTTATATACAACAAGCACCCATAACCTCTGCACCCTCCGGTATAAGAACTTGGAACAACACCAGTAGCACAAGTCCTTCCTTCATAGCCAATCAAGAACCCCAGGCTAAAAGCATAAACAACTCCAACCTCTTAAGGACTTCGCAACCCCTAAGGTCAGATGCTGGAAGTATAAGGAAGACATTTCCCCAAAAGTTGCCCACAACTGCAGTGCAAGTGCTACTTCTGTGGAAACAAAGACCACAAAATCCTTAATTGTCCTAAGAAGAATGGCACTATCTATTCTGGTCATGCAAAGAGAAAACACAGTGCCAACAATTACCCAACAACAATAAGGAAATGCTATATGCAGTCGTCTCATTGTAGGACCAAGAATTACCCTACAAATGCAAGGAAACATGCTACATGTGCAAGGTGTGGTATCTCTATGTACGTGAAGATCTAAAGACGCAAGGTTTATGGGACGACCCCATCTCAGTCCCCGAAAGAGATGACCCATCCAAGAAAGAATGTGGGACTTCGTCTAGAGATCCTACCACCAAATCTCACCACAAAGGAAAAAGAAAAAGTTACTGATAATGAAGACGAGGGATCAAGTAATCAAAGAAATATTCCTACCTGTGAAGAGCAATCCGGAGAAGGACGAACGCTAAACCTTCCATAAAAGCCTTAATATACCGATAGGAGAAACGCTTTTGTAAAAGGAAAACAATGATGTATATTGTTTATGTAATGATTTGAATTTATTATGTTTTGCATCCTTTCTTTGAACTTTTGTAAAGGAAGTATTTAAGTCTTCCTTCTGTTTCCATGTAATTGTTTTAATATATGAATTTCCTTTTTATTATGATTTCAGTCAATTTTCAATATGCTTCTATATATTGCTCATTTCATACTCGATTGCTATTTGCTTGTCTCTTGATCGTTTTTCGAAAAACGTCTAGACTTAATAAAGTTCAAAATCTCACACTAGCTTAATAAAACCTGTAGAACAAATAGGAGACGTACTCGTGCTCAACGCAACCAAGAAATACCCCCTGTAGAACCTGAGAACCCGGAGGAACCTCAACAACCAAACCAACCGCAAATGGATCAAGCTAACATCGAACAACTTGCCAACCTCATAAGGAATTTCGCACAACAGGCTCAGGCTATGCCTACACCAGTACCTGCACAAGAAGCAGCACCAGAAGTTCCAACACTACGATTGAAAATGACACCGTTGAGCCACCTTTACCAAACCTTATCAAAATATGTTGCCAGAGTTCATTAAGTGCAATCGATATTTTGATGGAGCTTTTGGAAAACCGGATGAAGCTGATGATTGGTTAGCACAAATAGAACGATCTTTCAATGCTTTTGAAGTACCACAACACCTTCAGCTTACATATGGAACTTTATGCTGAGGTTCAATGCAAGAATATGGTGGGAATCCAAAAGTAGAGAGCTACTACCACCAATCACATGGGAGACATTTAGGCATGAATTCTTGGAGAACTTTTTCCCTGGAAGCTTGTGAATCCAATTTAGTGCAGATTTCCTAAGTATTTCTCAAGGAGGCCGTAGTCTTGAACAATGAAACAGAGTTCAGTAAGCTGTTACAATATGCCCCTGAATCATATAAGGATAGTGAGGAACTAAAAAGTGGCAAGTCTTCTTAGGAGGATTGGATGAAGACCTTCGTATCAAGTTGATAGAATTTGACATCAAAGATTTCCGAGAACTAGTAGAAAGAGCACGAATTGTGGATGGTGCTAAGAAAAGGAGAAGGACGAAAGGAAACGTCATGATAATTGAGGAAGAATCTATAAGTGAACCTAGCCTAAGCCTCAAAGTCAATGAGCTCGAAATATCGGTCAGCCGAGTAGAAAGAAGGATAAAAAGAAACTGGATACCCAATGTTGGAAATGCAAAAAGGACATCAACCAAGACAGTGTCCTAAGTTGCAACACAAGTGTTACTACTGCGGGAATCCAAATCACAAAGTCATGAGATGTCCAAAGAAAACCTTTGCCACCTGTCTGATCTGTAAAAAGTGGACATATTGCCAAGAAGTGTCCTAAGAAGAAAAATATGGAAGGGAGATACTCGGCGATACCCCCACAAGAAATACGTGTGTACAACCTACAAGGAATGGATTTGCGAGGAAGCCAACCAAGAGTTAGAATTCGTTGTTTTAGAAGGAGACGATAGTCACGAATGCGAATAGATATAGGTTACCCTTAGACAATAAATTTCTTGTTGTACCGCTTGGACCAAAGAAACAGTTTGCTAGTAATGACCATAGATTATGTAATTGTCACCTTTTTCCTTAATACAGATGGAATAAAAATATGATTATCGAAAATTTTGTACGTACAAAAGAAGAAAGTAAATCAATTGCCATTTACCTTGAACACACCAAAAATAAAGTACATCAAAAGCATAACTATTACCGCCTAAAGCTAGAATCGGTAATGATAAGATCCCAACAAGCAAACTCCAAATTTTTCATCTTGACCTCAAAACCTTGTCAAGATGACCACGTAAAGAATAAAACAACGATATGGAATAAGTGTAAACATTGCGTATTTTATATATGCATGTCATATATATGCTACATAGAATGGGGAAGCGAATTCACAACCTTCCTTTGTCAAGTGAATGTACCAGTGTCATGTCACAGGTAAGTCGTCATCAATTCAAGATTGAGTCAAGTCAAAGTCGTCCGTCGTCTGTTGTGTTGGTCGAGTTTGAGATTCTTCAAAAAGGGTCAAGTAAAGTGAAGGTTGAAAATCGCTAAAACCAAATCTTATTGATTCTATATATGCTATATTGCATAAAATATTAAACGCACAAGATTAACGAAATTCCAATATTACCGACTAAAGATACATGAGAAATAGAAAATACGAAAGAATAAATTCAAGAACAACGATAAACTTCCAAACCCCTTTTTATGGAAGTAAAACTAAAGAAGGTATCAGATGTATAGAGATTAAAGGAACGACTTAATAAAATCATAATACCGTTCCAACAAAAAGACTTGAGACAAAATTCCAAATATCACAAATGTTGATGAACGACGATATACAATTTCTCATCAACCTACGTACGCATAACAAGTTTTGAGGACAAAACTTTCTTTAAGGTGGGTAGGTTGTAAACCCCCGAATATTTAATAATCATAGAAGTTTAAGCATCAAAAATTAAATCCCGAAAATCGACTCAAGATAAAACCAAATTCTAGACCGAGTCAAAACACTGGAAACGAAACCCTAAAAATCGAACCAAGTTAAAACTTAATTCCAAATAAGAACAAAAACGAGTTTTCTCAATCTTGAGAAAACGAGAACCCTTGAAACGAAATATAAAGTCCAATTACCGATATAATCAACGTCCGTACGTCGATTAAATAATCTAGCCAATTCCTAAAACGCGAATCGAAACGATAGATCTAAGTACCGCTTAACAACGAGATGATAAAATCCTAAATCCTTCAGTAAAATTTTAGAATCACAAAATCCAAATTTTCAACAAAAGTCAAACTGAGTCAACTCATAAACCTAGACTCGGTTAAACGATTCCGAGAACTAAAAATTATTAAATAATCACAAATAAAATAAAATAAAACATAAATTTCGAGCTAAAATGATCAAAACTCGAAAATTATACGATCTTACGAATATCTCGACAAAATCGAAATCAAAACGGAACCCTAAAAGTCAACAAGCCTATAACGAACCCTAGTGTTTAAGATCCGGCAATCCCGCGTTTTCAAACCCTAGAAAACGAAATTAAGTTAATGCCTAGAATAGTTCGTAATAACATAGGGTAACATAAAAATATCAGATTCGCGAATTTCGAGTGACCTTCGGACCCAAACGGGATCGGTTCTCGAAAAGCGTGTCCCGGAGCTCGGAATATTAAAAATATTCCGTTTATACCAATAGACTCGTAAAAATATAAGGATTCCAAATATCAGTTTTAGAATTTTTCGGTAGCTAAAAATTACAGATATCGCATTATTACGCGTATTTTTATTACTACCGGTACTTTAATTGTCTAGTCTACTATTCATACTATTTACTCTCTCTACTTTATATCTAATCACTCTTACAAATGACACAATTCACACTATTCACATTTTCTTTTCCCATAAAAATCTACTCATACCTTTCTTACAAAATATCACTTCTCTTACACAAAAATTAATCATAATTGTACTTTTCTCTCTCCCCCTTCATGTTGCCATCCAATCACTCTCTCTCTTCCTCTCTTTTTATTTTCTTTTTCAATTATTTAAATCACTCTTAATTCCTCTCCTCTTTTCCTATAAATATCACCTCTCCCCTTCTCATTTCTTCACACCTTTCTCAAGTAGAGAATTTATGCAAAATTCTCTCCAAAACACTCCTCTCCATATTCTTACAAGAACTCTCTTCTCTCTACCAAAATAAGTTTCTTTTCAAGCCTCATTTCTAACCACTACCAAAAACCTTCAAGAAAGCAATCCTTCTTTTCTTCTTACCCATTTAGGTAATGAAGAACTCATATTTCATTTTTTTCCCATGTCAAGTAACCTTATATGGTTTTGATGTTGTTTCTTAGGTTGAAAAACTAAAGACAACCACATTAAGATCATGTTTGGTTCTTGTTCATGGAATTACCTTCATGCATATTTATACCTTCTCATTTATTACTTGTTTTATATTTTGATTTGTTATTTATTTACTTTATGAATGCAATTTATTTACTTGCTTTCTTAGTATTTTAAGACTAGTCTTTCTAGTCTTAGACTTGTCCATATCAAGTCAAAACAATCTTTTATTTATTTTCTTTAACCTTTTGGGACTAGTCCATTCTTAGTCCCGGGATGCCTTGATGAAGCTAAGGCTCTAATACTTGACCGGGATTCCTTGATGAAGCTAAGGTTCCAATGCTTGATATTTTATTTTCTTGCTTTTATTTATATTTTGGGGACGGAATTTATTCTTTGTCCCGGGAGCTTAGATCTCCCAATACTTGATATATATGTATATTACTATATGTTCTTGTTCATATCTCTCTTTTATTTTTATTTACTTATGCTCATAAATTAAAATGATTCATGGTTAAGATATTACAATAACCAATGGTAACTAAACTCATGAAACCAACTTTGAAAATAAATAGTTGGCTACAAAGAGAAAGGAATTTCTTTGAAAAACTAAAGAAAAGGATTTTTAGTCATCAAAGTTGTTAAAGGATTTGTTTTTCCAAAAGAGTTTAAGAATTAAAGAAACTAGTTTTGACAAAAGCAACAATTTTCTAGTTTACATAAAACCGTGGCATTTCAAAGAAAAAAAATTTCAAAAAAAAAATGGATTTCAAAGATGACTTGATAAAATAAGTATCTTTTCAAAAACAAAACCAAGGAGATCTTACAAAAATATTTAAGAAAGTTAAAGGAATTTAAAAGTATGAAATTCACATTTTCAATATAGTAGAAACAAAAAGGTTTTACCTCAAAATTTAAGCAATATGAAGATAAAGATTTTGTTTCGAAAAACTTAGAAATGACTAGGTTAATCTTTACAAAAACTTTTCTCAAGAAAAATCATTCAAGAAATTTACAAACTCTTTTTTCGAAAGAAGTAAAGCAAGTTTTTCCAACTTAGAAAACCAACTCAAGAGCCTACTTTCAAACCATAGGCTAAATACAACGGAAGTGATTTTTGGAGTAAAATCTTGGACAAAGAAAAACTATAAGATAGATATAAAGAGTAAAAAATCCCCAAACTAATATAAAAACCTAAAAGGCTATTTTTCAAAAGATAAGACTAAAACCATGTTTTCCAAATTTCTAAAATTATGATCAAGGCCATAATAAAATAATTAATTATCGTCCATGAATCATACTTGATGAATGAGTTATATGATTATCTAAAGGATTTTTTTCAAGGTATATTGATAGCTAAGTATCTATCAAAGTTTTTGGATAAAGTGTGATTTGGATTTGGAACTTGTTTTGCGAAATGGGGAAATTCGTGCAGACCTACTGCACCCCTCTGATCGCCACCTTTTCGACCTCGTTTGATGAATATAACCTTAGAAATAGATAGCCCTCGTCGAATAGGTAGAAATCGATATATTATATGCGCAATTCCGAGTTAAAATGAGCAAGTTATTGCCATTTTAAGTTGGAATTTCTTCTTATACGATTTTACCGTGATTTTAAGTAAAGTTTAGAATCTCCAAGAATAGAAATTCATGAAAGACTTATCCCGGGTATTTCTTTTGTCTAGGTGACGAAGGATACGAGAATACCCTACCCGAGGATTACTACGACTAAGAAGATAGCGAAATGGACGAGTGAGTTATTCCTTCTAATTTCGTTACCTTGCTTGTGCTTGTAATGTAGTAGCATTAGTATACTAAGAAAAGATAAAAACGAATATATTTGGGGATTTCGGGATTATGCGTATATATATGATTCTATTTTATGCGTGAATTGAGAATTAAGAATATCGCAACTTCGATCTGCTTGTTTAAATAATTTTGTTTACTTACTTGTATGATTGTTTATTGTTGCTAAATTGATTCGCCCCTAATAAACCTTAATAAGGTTTGACCTAAGAACAATAAAACGTTCACGCATAGCATCCATCGAGTCACATCTATTTCGGAAGGCTGCTACTCCTACGCGTAGAGTTGGATTGGCTGTGATCGTGCGGTGCCACGGGCCATGTTCCTTCCTGGAGAATCCAAATCGCTGGGAAAGCGACTCTAGGTTCGGAGCCGAGCCAACCGAACGCTGTGGGTGAGGACCTGGGGACTAGCAGTAGAAGGTCGAGGACCTTCAACCCCGATTCCCTAACCTTTGATACGGAGGGGTAAATCCGTTCTATATATGGTTTCCGGATGACTATATATATTCGCGTAATCATGTGATTGTTGCATTGTATGCATAGCATATGTATGAAAATCTAAATAAACTTGTTTGAAAATATGGTGCGAATGAAAAGGAATATCTCACTAAGCTAGTTGTAGCTTATACCCTATAGATTTGATTGAAACAGGTATATTCGTGGATTAATTTGAGGATCATGACATTAAGGAAGTCATGGACGGATGATTAAGGATATGGAATCATACGATGAAGAAAGTTTGTAAGGTTCTTTATATGTGCTAACCTATATGATTAGTGATATATTTATTTGAAGATAATAGGATATGCCCTTAAGAATTGAAATGTGATATGCTTATGTTTTATATTAAGTATTCTCTTTGCCTTGTTACTTATTTATTATCAATGTAAATTGCGCTACTCCGATGCGTCCCTTGGTTGTGATGTACGCCTTGTACATAATATGGAAGCCTTTGCATGACTAAGGTAGTCATTCCTAGGCTTTAGTATTGTGTACGGCGGACTGCCACGTTTAGGGTACCCCTTGAGGCGTGACACGCTTTGCTTCCTGGTTCTGGTATGGACATAGATTCTGATGATGATTTTCATGTACTAAAGGGTAACCTAAACACGATATTCCGCCGGACTCAATATTAAGGCTTAAGTATAACAACCTGAGTCATTTGAAATCTTAGTATCAAGTGAAAGGCGTACTTTCACAATCGTAGTGGATCAAACTTTGGATCATGTCGTTTAAGCAGTTATACACAATAGCAATTAAGAAAATAAATCATAACAATACAACCAAGGTTCATGAAAACTATTAAGGGGTCTTTACAACATTAAAGGGCATTCTCCTATTAAAGACAACTAAGTCTAATAAAAAGTACCATAAAATGATTTACACTTTTGAAACTTCTCTTAGAATTCATATCTATTTCGAGCTTACACTTCAATCCATGAGAGCTTAGCTCGACGTCATTACCTGGGTAAAATAACCTCTTTGTTCCAACCAAATGTACGAGAACTGCAAAAGATATCTAAGAGAGTATAAGCTATATGCTTAGTGAGATTTATTTCCACAATTAAACACTCGACATTCAATAATCAAAACAAGTTTATTTAAGCAACCATATGAGATGCACAAGCACATGGGCAAATAATACATATGATTTTCCGGGAATCATATGTTGAATGGATTTACCCCTCCATTTAGGGCTAGGTGTTCCGGACCGTATAGGCCGCTATCATACAACGTAGTTCCATGAAAGTTTTTGTTTTAACAGCTTCCCTACTTTAAAAAAAAAATATAAACCAACTTATTTGTAGTTTATTTCTGAGCCACTACATAGCTGTCAAGTATGTTTTATTAAGATGTTTTCTCATCACTAGTTGATTCGGACGATGCCTCTTCGCTTTGTATAATTTATGGACTCTATGAATCTCCTTAATAAGCCTTTGTCCCACCAAAGGTATAGTAATAAATACAATGAACTCACCTGATGACATGCATGAATCAATTTAATTAAGTACTCGTGGTAATTAAATATTTTTCAGGTGATAATAGAATTTACAAACAGTCATTCTTACACTAGATCAAACATTCATTATAAATAACTCCCGCCTCAATATACTTAATCGTAATTTCAACCAAGTATGTAAAGCACATGCATTTTCCATTTTTATCTTTTCCTAATTATAATGCCACTAATTTTACAAGCAAAACCATAAGTGCAAAATATGTAAGAAATAAACTCACTCGGCCATTTGTGCAAATACTTCTAGTCTAAGAAATCCTCGGGACACGGGAACTTGGTCTCCATGTCACCTAAATAAGAGAAATACCTAAAATGAGTATTTCCTGGAAGTTCTACTTAAACTTGTAATTCTATTTTACTAGGTTTGTCAAATTCGCATAGAGGGAATTCCAACTTAAAATGACAATAATTGCTCATTTTAACTCGGAATTTAGCATATTATATACCAATTTCTACCTACTCGAAAAGATATATCCATTTATAAGGTTATTTTCTACATAAAAGGTCATTTGGTTTCTAAAAGTTACCATACATAATCAAAACGAAAATCCCAGCTTTTGAAAAACAATTTTCCAGACTCATCTTTATTCAAAAATCCTTTTGGCAAAAATATACATATGTATATAGCTGAAAAATCCTTTAAGTATTTATATAGACTCATATTATATGCAAGATTCTAATGGTGTTATCTCAACGATTATTTTCGTAAAACAATTCATCCTAAAGGTGTTGAAACTTAAATTTAGCAAATCCTTTTCTAAGTGTTTTGGAGAAACTTTATAATTTCTTAAGTTGTTGTAAACAAGTATATTCTTATATCGTTTTCTAATTTCTTTTTTTTTTTTTTCAAAACAAATAAATTTCTCTTTAACTTTAATCTCCTATAAATTTTGCTTTTTGTGGCAAAAATTAAGTTTCCAAAGTTTTTATTAAGTTGTTGATAACCTATAGTGATTTTTGAGTTATATGTTTTCTTAAAAATGGTTTTGATCAATAAGTTTATTTCTATTTCTTAACTTCTTTTAAGAATAACTTTCATTTTCCTAAAACTTGGTCTTTTTAATTTCCTTTACCGATTTTATTTGAAAAGAAACCATCTTTTTGAGATGTTTGTTAAAATACATTGTTTTTTAACTTAACACATTTATACTCCCTTTATTTCTTTCGAAATACGTCTCTCCTTTAAAATCATGAAAATCATTGTTTTTTTTATGTGGCTTATAAATTAATGAGTTGATTTTTATCTTAACTTTGAAAAATAGCTTTGTTCTTGGTTGCTATTATGGAGTTGGTATAAACCCTACAAGTAACTTTTTATGAAAAAATTGTGTACCAAGAAAACATTTATGCTAAGTTTTGATAAACTTTATGTGGTTTACTATCAAAGAAAACGTTCATTTTTTTTGTTAATTTCTTTTACGAAATCATCTTTATTGTTATTTAAGAAAAATCTTGATAAGTTTGAAAAGAAGTTGTAGAATAATCTTCTTATAGGCTTGTTAACAAAGTCTTGATCTAGACATAAAGTTATATATTAAAAGAGTTTAGCTTCATTTTCCTTTACTATAGAAAAGTCTACTTTAAATTTTTGATGAGACAAGATCATAATGATGATGTATGTACATGAGCATGTAATATGAAAAAATTATGAAAATATATAACAAGTAAAATAATAATAAGCAAGATAATAATATCAAGTACTGGGAAACTTAGCTTCATCAAGATAACCCGGTCAAGCATTAGGAGCCTTAGCTTCATCAAGGCAACCCGATCAAGCATTGGGAGCCTTAACTTCATCAAGGCAACCCGATCAAGCATTACGAGCCTTAGCTTTATCAAGGCAACCCGATCAAGTATTGGGAGCCTTAGCTTCATCAAGGCATCCCGGGACTTAGTCCTAAAAAAAAGAAAAGAAAAGCAATAATAAGAGCAATTATAGTAATAGAAGCAAGTTAGTAAAAGTTAGTGAGCATTTGGGCTCTAAGGATATATATATATATATATGTATATATAATATATATACTTAATAAGATATAAAGTTAGATTAAAAGCATAATAATCAACAATAATAACATATATGATCATAATAACAAAATAATAAAATCGGAATTCTTGGCATATGCAAGAACGAAACATGAACATGTTGTTGTTTTTACTACTCATATGAGTTTCAAAATAACACCATGTCCATGCTAAGTTACATGACATGGGCAAACTAAATAGTTGGAAGAAGTTTACCTAAAGTGTTTGTGTAGTGTGAAGATGCTAGATGGATAGAGTATTATGTGGTTGGTAGTATGTGGTAGATAGTTTGTGTATAAAGAAGGATTTTGTGAAGAATTTGTAACAGAGAGTTTTGGTAGAGAGAAAGTTTTGGAGAGAGGATTTGTGTAGTGTTTTTGGGAGAGTTTTATTATATGAAATGAAGGTGTGAAAGAAGTGGAGGGAGATGGGCTATTTATAGTTGAAAATGGAGGGAAATTAAGTGTAATAAAATAAATTGAAAAGAAAATAAATTAAAGATGTGAGAGAGACGGGAAGCACCAATTCTAAAGGGAAGGAAAGAAAGAGTGAGTAGATTTTGTTTGTATTTTTGTAAAAAAATAATTAATATGTAAGATATGATTTGATTAGAGATGTATTGGAAAAGTAAAAAGTAAAAAATAAGTTTATAGGTAGTAAGAAAAAGTAGAGATAGATGAATAATAATGAATAGTAGGAAAGTATAATAAATAGTAAACAAGACTAATAAGTTATCGGTAGTAAAGAAAATACATGTATAAATACGATATCTATAATTTTTAGCTACCGAAAAATTACGAAACTAATATTTTTGGATTTCTTATATTATTATAAGTCTAGCGGTATAAACGGAATACTTTTATCGTCCGATGTTCTCGAGCACGGTTGTTGAAAACTGATCCTGTTTAGATCCGAAAGACACTAAAAATTGGCGAATATGATTTTTTAGGCTTCCCTATATTATTATGAACTCTTATAGGTCATTAACTTAATTTCGTTGTCTAAGATTTGAGAGTGCGGGATTGCCAGATCTAAACTCTAGGGTTTTGGCATAGGCTTTTGTTTATTAGGCTTTTCAATTGACTTCTGGTTCTAAGGTTTGAACTCAGGAATCATTGTATAATCTAGGAGTTTACAATGATGATCAGCCTCCAACTCCACTTATTGGTTCCTCTGCTCCAATACATCTATTTCCTCTTGGCAGCAGCTTTAAAAGCATGTGGACACCAAATTTGATACTATTGAGAACCAGATTTTTTTATCTTCGCTTAGATTTCCAAACTTTCCATTCTAATATGAGAGGCTTCATGGATCATTTCTATTCTATCCATCCTCATCCTCCTCCTCTTCCTTGATTATATATATATTCATGGATGTTTTATGAATAAAACTCTCCGTTTAACTAACTATGGTTGTTATTAAATGTCTTATTTAGTTGTTTAATATGACTATTTGTCTTACCTCTTTTTACTCACCACTTTATATAAATTCTTTTGATGAGCTCAAAAGGGGAGAAGTAAATGTGTAATCTAAGGGGAAAAATGAGATAAAACGTGCAAACAATGGATGATTAAGGGGGAGAAAATTGTATGCTTAGTAAATTGATCTAAAGCCCTTTAATTTATTACTAATGTTGCAAAAATTTGGGGGAGCTTTTATTAAGTGGAAGGAAATAATCAATAGCTTGGACTAGTGAGCCATTGAAGCTAAGGACCAGTGAGTCGGTGGTCAATTAATTCAACTGTTGCGTGCATTAATTATTACCATCTGACAAGCATTATCTCCAATGGATATTTAAGTTTTTCAAAACTATAAATACTCTTTGCCTTGGAGATTTAGATAACTTTTGAGAGTTTTTAAGAGCTTTCATTTGCAAACAAACAAATCAAGTTTTTTTAATTTTATGTTCTCTTGTTCATTATTTGTAAATCTTAAGTAAGAGAGAGAATATTATTATAGTACTTTGTTCTTATATTTGTAAATCTATAAAAGAGAATCTAGTGAGTGAAGGAAATATTTTATTTCCTAAAGTGCTATGACTTGTGCATTGCTCAGCTTGAGCAAGAATTTATGGTGATTAATAAAAGTGATTGTGAAGTCCTCGGTTGAAGGCATTTATGGATCGTGGAGAGTAGGAAGTGGACTAAACTTCACGTTAAATCTCGGCTAAATTAATCTATCCTTACATCTTTTATTTCCCATATCATAATTTGCTTTATTCTATCCATTGCTATCAAAGCTTAATTTGATCCATTGTATAAAAAATAATTGTTTGTGCATTTTAAGTCAAATACTCAATATTCCTCCCCTTTTGAGTATTCTATAGTATGTTTTCAATATACAATGGCAACATATGCTCACCTTTGAGAAAAACACAAATTCTCAAAGTATCAACAATTAAATTTGAATAAATTATAATCATGTAGGAAAAATACCTCAAAGGTTATTATTTAATAAAATAAATGTAATATACACCAAGTTGCAAATAAACATCAAGTCATGTATTGACAAAAGATAACTAAGTAACACTCCCACTGACCAAGAAAATCAAAAGACTCTACAACACCCATGTCCTTGACATGTCTCTAGAATACAATAGATCTTAAACCTTTGGTTAGGATTAGCTAACACAGCTTTAGTATCAATCTGTTCAATTACAATGTCACCTTTTTTCACTAGATCTCTAACAGTGAGATATTTGATTTCAACATATTTTAACCCACTTAAACTTTTGTTATTCTTAAAAAAGAACACAAATGTAGTGTTATCATAGTATATTAACAATGGTCTCGTGATGGACTCCATAACTAAGAGCCCAGAAATTAGATTCTTCAGCCAAATTGCTTGTGTCGTGGCTTCATAACATGCTACAAATTTTGCATGCATGGTTTATGAAGCTGCTAAACTTTGTTTTACACCCTTCCATGAGATTGCTCCCTCTGCTAACATGAAAATATATCCTAAAGTGGATTTTAAATCATTTGGACAATAAGAAAAATCTAAATCGGAGTATCCAATCACTTCAAGTTGCTCAACCTTCTTATACATTATCATATAGTTCTTCATTTTCTATAAGTACCTCAAGATCTTCTTAGCTGCAACCCAATGATCATGCCTAGGATTAGAGTGAAACTTCCCCAAACACTCATTACAAAAGCAATATTTGGTCTTGTGCAAACTTGAGCGTACATCAAACTTCTTATTAGAATAAGATACAGTACATTTTTCATAGATTCTCTCTCGATATCATTCCTAGAACTTTGAAGCTTGCTAACTTTATCACCCTTAACAAATTGCACATCCCTATGCCGACTAGTTGGCGTGTTAAACCTATTTAGCAAATGATCAATGTAGGCTCTCTAAGAAATTCCCAATAAAGCACAAGATCTATCACGATGAATCTGAAAACCTAAAACAAAAGAAGATTCCCTAAGATCCTTCATGTCAAAATTCCTAGACAATAGACTTTTAGTTTCTTGCAACAATCCAAAATCACTACTTACCAACAAAATATCATCAACATACAAAATAAGAAAGATAAACTTGCTCCCACTGACGTTGAGATAAATATATTGGTCAATTCTATTCTCAACAAAACAAAGAAGTAATCACCTCGTTGAATTTTAAATACCATTTTCGTTATGCTTGTTTGAGACCATAAATTGATTTTTTAGCCAACAAGATGTTCTTTACCATTCTCAATGAAGTGTTGAGGTCGTTTCATATGCGCTTCTTCAACCATATCACCAATCAAAAAAGTTTTTTTAATGGCCTTACCTCAAAGAAAAGTAAGTAAATTGGAACAATTCATCATACTTCACATCATATCTTTAAGGGTGCTATTATGTCTTTTAGCCACATTATTTTGTTCAGGACTCTCAAGCATTATATATTGGGTAACAATCCCACACTCTTGTAAACACTTGGCAAATGGACCCATATGCTACCCCATATCACCATGTTTGCCATAATATTCTTCACCACAATTAGATCTTACAATTTTAATGACTTTACCTAATTGTTTTTCAACCTCAAACTTGAAAACTTGAGCATTAGATTTTTCATTTATTAAATAAATATAACCATAATGGGAAAAGTCATCAATGAAAGTAATAAAATATTTATTACCACACAATGTGGGAGAATAAGGTCCACTAATGTCAATGTGAATTATCTCTAAAAGATCTAAACTACGAGTTTCACCTTGTTTTTTAATCTTAGTTATTTTGCCCCTAATGCAATCAACAAAAGTTTCCATATTACTAAAATCAAGGGAATGAAGAATTCCTTCTTTAATTAATCTTCCAACTCTTTCCTTAGAGATGTGACCTAGCCTTTATGCCATAACATTGAAGATTTTTCATTAGTTAAAAGCCTTTTAGATGCAGTGTTCTCAACACTCAAAGAAGCGTATCCATTATTATTGGCTAAGCATATCATGTATAACCATCATTCAAAACACCATGACCAATAATTTGTGAATTTAAAGATAGCTCAGTTTTTCCATTACTAAAAATTAAATAATATCCAATTTTTTCTGAAAATGAAACATAAATTAAGTTTCTTTTAGAAGTTGGTACACAAAATAAGTTGAAATAGTCCCTAAATTCAAACAAGTAGTTCTTACGGACTCGAAATCAACTTCAATGTTATTTCCTACTCTCAATTTGGCTTCATGATCACTTGGTTTCCATTTCCATATGAACCTCGTCGAGGTAATTGCAACATGGATGGTAGACCCACTATCAAGCCACCAAGAATTAATTGGAACATTAACTAAGTTAGATTCAAAACAAACAAGGGCTAATGAGTTACCATTTTCTTTATTCTTCTTTCCTCAGCAACACAGTAGGAAATAAGGTCATTAATACTCCAAGTTGAATTGAGAGTATTATAAGTTGTTTTAATTTAACCAAAATCAAGTGGTAAAGAATTGAGAACATGACTTACTATGAATTTGTTAGGAAGGGAAATT
Source organism: Combretum micranthum (assembly GCA_024138025.1). Classification (NCBI taxonomy): domain Eukaryota; kingdom Viridiplantae; phylum Streptophyta; class Magnoliopsida; order Myrtales; family Combretaceae; genus Combretum; species Combretum micranthum. Next base: position 176,358 of record JAMXBD010000356.1, read on the forward strand.
TCAAAAATTTTGAGTTTTGATTGAATATGGGCCATTTTGAGGATATATTCTCTAACCCCTCCCACTTTTTCATACTTCATACCCATTAGTTCACTTAATAGGCTTCATGCATCGACATTACTAGAGATTTGGTATATATTTCCTACATCAATAGAAAATTCTTTGGCATTGTTGGTCTCAGGTAAGCCATTAAGGAGATGCTTAGATATAGATCGTTTCATGGCCATCAGATTCATTCTATTGGATCTCTCCCACCTTGTATACAATTCCTTTTGCTTAGTAGAACTATCATCAGTTGGTTTAATAAGCTCATTTTTGCTTAAAGCTAGGTCAATATTAGCAATACCCAAAGTAAACTAAATGTCTTGTTTCCACTTCTCGTAATTAGCTCCATTGAGAAATTTAATAGTAACAATGTTATTGTTGACACCTAAATTAACTATGAATCACAATAAGAATGCAATAAATTAATAAATTAGGCAATTGTCTAATTTCCGAAAAAAAAAATCATATGATTTTAAGCACTCAAGAGTCCAGTGCATCACTTACAAACCTCCTTTGGGCAAGAATGCAACATGCATTAAGATCTCCTAGCATGAAGTGAACCAATACAAATGCACAAACTTTTGCTAATTTCTCTTTTAGGAGATAAATTTACTAAGCTTATGTATTCCCAAATAATGCTCCACTCTGTTCTTAAAATTAGTGTATATAAATACCCCCCTTGAGTAGGTAATTATCTATATAATTTAAGCAAAAACTCTTTCATTCGCCACACGTCATATAGTTTTATTTGATAATTTATCAATCTCTCTAATATTAATATTTATCATTTTATTTAAGAAAATAAATTTATCATTGGATTTAAGAATATTGACTAAAGAAAAGAATCATTATTGTTATTTAATCTATATAATTTAAGTCACACATTTTTATCATATAGCTTTATATGGTAATTTATCAATCTCTCAAATATTATTATTTGATCATTTTATTTAAGAAAATGAACTTATCATTGCATTTAATGATATTGACTAAAGAAAGAAATCATCATTATTATTTAAATCTATATAATTTAAGCTAGAACCTTTCATTTGTCCCATATTTTTATCATATAGTTTCATATGGTATTTTATTAATCTCTGTAATATTATTATTTGATCATTTTATTTAAGGAAATAAACGTATCATTGCATTTAAGAATATTAACTAAAGAAAAGAAACATCATTACTATTTAATCTATATCTATTTATATAATTTAAGTCAGAATCCTTTCATTCATCACACATTTTTATCATATAATTTTATATGGTAATTTATCAATCTCTCTAATATTATTATTTGATCTTTTTACTTAAGGAAATAAACTTATCATTGCATTTAAGAATATTGATTAAAGAAAATAATCACCATCTATTATACTTAAGTTAGAAACAATTCATTGCACACTTTTATACTATATAGTTTTATATCTATTATATTTAAGCTAAAAACAATTAATTCATCACATACTTTTATACTATATCAATTCCCCTTATTATATATATATATATATATTTATTTAAAGAAACTAATTTATTACAATATTCATGACTATTGACTAAGCAATGGAATAAATATTGATTTTAAACACTTTTTTCTTTTCTTTTCTTTTCATTTCCCTTCTAACTGTCATTGTAATTATTATGTATATATAAAGTATAATTTGATTAAATAAATTCCTTTTCTAATGTCTCATTTGTTTTGTAAGATTATGACTACCTCTTTGATGAAGCAAAATAATTGCGATTAGGATTGATGTGTTATAAACTTCGTTATAAATATTTACAATGTATTATAATGTTATTTCATTAATCTTATAATTTCTTTTTAATGTATTTTTATACAGTTTATGCAATGTTTTTAGTTTCTTCATTCGTCTACCAATCTTGCATGTAATTAACTTCAACCATGTTGTTTACTATGAAAGTTCGAATTTTTATTTAATTTTTCCGCCCGCAACACGGGTGTGTCATCTACTAGTGTGTATATATATATAATAATAATAATTTTAAGATAAACACCTTTATGTATCATAAGATAATTATATAATTTTAAATGAATAGACCACTTTAGTGGCGACTATCCACTTTCACCTATAAAATTATCTATAAATAAAATTGTCCTAAATCACTAAAGTGCATCAATCACATATGTGCACTTAAAATATATTTATATACAGTGCTTTTATATACATATGCACCCTCAAATATAATTACACTCTTATCACAAATTAAGGTCCATACGTAATATATATATTATATATATATCATCTTAAAACAAAACAAAATTCATATTATTTTTTAGCTCATATCATTAAGCAATATATATATTATTATATATATTTTACCGATACTATGAATAATAATAGTAAAAGCCAAAAGAAATTGCATGAACAATTAAATCACTGCATTCAACGAGCTATTGAAAACAAACAATGAAACATCTCCCAAGGAAAAAGAATATATACTCTTCATAATAGTTGGCAATCAACCCTATCATCTCAAGCCACAAATACGAAACACAAAACTTGAAAAGGGAATAAGATTGAACATTGACCGCTACGTTTGGAGCCTTGTAAAATGCAATAGCAATCGTTCGATTTTGTGGTCAATCAAAAAATGATCAATCCGTTCCATATATTGTTTCGGACAATATAAAAGAGTTATTTTATTATGTTAACAAAATTTTCAATCATGTAAAGATTTGATCTTGATATTGTAAACAAAGACCTCAGGGCCAATATTAGATTTAACCCACAAATCTATATTGTGAAATTATGGCAACATAATGCACGGTCATAATATTAAACAAACGAAAGTCTATCCAATGATAATATAAGGGTTCTAAATTCACATTAATGGGCTTTGATACCACATGTAAAAATTTTCTCTAAATCTCATACATGAATTAAGAACACCACAATAATAATTATTAGTGTAGCATACCTGTGTTGATCGCAGCCATAATTATCTTCTTGAGTTATTGTGTTTGTGTGTGTCACTAGGTCTTCCTCTCCTTCTCCTGCTCAATTGATGGCTTTCAATGGGATTAGCTAACTAGGGTTTCTTATTGTCACTCTTATATTAAGAGCAAAGAGGGAACCTAGCCTATTTATAATAATCCAATAGGGCTATCCCATTACGAGCTAACTATTGGGCTCAAGGCCTACACTAGCCATAGAACTACATCTTTTGAGATAAGGTGTAAATGGACTTAATATAAATTGGATCAAATAACTAATCAAATCTAGCCCGACTAATATATCTCATCAAACTATTATTATTTAACCATAACTCCAAACAATAAATGACAGTCTAATATATTCGAAGTTTTCCAGCATGAAGCTATAGCCAAACTTCACTTCCCTTTGATATTAATCACGTGCACTCGGTGTCTACCGTAGCTTAGAATTGTGGGCGTGACTTTAGCTGTGATTTGCTTCGTGAATAAAAGAAAAAACTCATTTTACTTCACTTAATAAACTAATTTTTACCTAGACTAATATGTTACTTAAAGCGCGGCTAAAGATTGATTTGGTATAACTACTTCAAATATAACTATATTTAACAAATTTACTAATTAAACTTAAATATATCATTCTTTCATTTAACTAAGGTCCAAGTGTAAGTAATTAGTGTAGTTTTTCTCAAATCACTATAAAAAAAAGGGGCTTTTGAGACAAAAATTCTGTCTCTAAACATAAATTTCCGTGGCAAAATTCATCGTCACTTTTGTACAAATATAACTTGTTTTACCTATTTTCATCATAGAAGTTTTGTTTCTAAATGTTAATTTTCTTGTAGTGATTCTAGTACATAAACTATTATATTTGTTTTTGTTATGTAATGATATACTTATTCATAAGTTTTTAGTAAATATACTACAACCTTAGACAGAACCAAATTTACAGAATAAGTATGCATGCATTTTTATTATTTCGTAGTAAGTTTAGTTTTAGTTCATTAATTTAGGATATCCGCTAAACTTACTAAATAGTAAAATATGTATTTATACTAACGTATTTGATGAAAATACCTAATTGTAACTTTAAAAATAAAATTACCTTTGTTTAATTGATATGTTTTGTGTGGTTGCTTTATCTACTTCTTTAAAAATACTGGAAGTAGTGTTTGTATATGATTTCTTAGAGATATTTTGATATTGAAGATGGTAATTTGGAAAAATGGTTTGCGTTTTAGTTGTCAAGGTAGATAAAATGAAAAAGACCGTTTCATTGTAAAAATGATGGCAAAAGGAGTTTATGTTTATCCAGTTTTGTATTTGATAAATAAGATATTGTAATAATTATATGAAACTATGTAAGTATAGCAAATTTTGTAAATTTTGCATTTATCTTCTAGTGATGATGACATTCAACTAGTGCAACTTTTTAAATTCCAATTGTTTCTTTTACAAGTAAAAGAGAGTAAAATGAACTTAGTCTTCAATGTGTTATTTTCACAATTAATGAAGAAAACTTTTTGAAAATTGAACAAGTCTATCCTTCTCAAGTGTTTTACTGTAAAACAAGTAGTACCATATAGTTTAGTAACTTTTAAAAGAAACTTGATTGTGGCTTATGGGATTAAGGTTTATAATGCATGTAAGATAAATATTTATGATATCAAATAGATATTAATTGAGTGAAAACATGTCTAAGGTTCCTATAAAAAATAATTACCAAGATATGGTCAGTTTGAAAATAATTACCAAAATCCCGTAGCAAAATCGTGGATATTAATCTCAATATTAATTTTTATAATAATATCGCAAATATCAATCGCGATTTAATGTTTTAGTACCATTGCTTTATCGCGTAAAAGAAATGCAACGTTAATATTTTACATGTATATTGATAAGTGTCTTTAGATCCTTAATTTTGATGCTATTTGAACATTCTTGGTATGTAATTTTTGAGATTTCATGGAGAAAAGGACATTTATTTTGTGAAAAATTCATTTCTTGGCTTAAAGATCATAATTGGAAGTTTTTATGATGGTTCAAAGGAAATTAAAGCAATTTAAACAAGTTTGAATCAATTTTGTTCAAGAAGGAAGTTTATGTTTTCATCCTTTTGTTCCTTGGCAGGGAAGAACTGGGAGGAAGAGGTCAGAATGCAAAAGAGAATTTTAATCTTCATCCTTACCTTCATCCTTGGCCAGGAAGGACGCGATGGATGCGAACAGCAGCTACACATGAAGAAAAGATTTCAGCCTTTTGTTCATCCTCACCCAGGGCTGACAGTCAAGGAAGACATCAGAATGCTTTTAAAACAAGTTTTAGTTATTTTTGTCTTCATCCCTGCCCCGATCCTGGCCAGGATGACGCCTGAGGATGAACTGGATTTTTCCAAAAGTATAAATAGAGCTCTGTTTTCTTGTTTTAGAAATTTTAGATCATTTTCTTAGGCTCTAAAACAGAAATTACGAAGGAAATTACGAAGGACTTTGCTAGGGCATCCATTGAAGATCTCAAGACATCAATTAGGGTTTATTCTTTCTATCATGATTCTTTCTATTTCCTTTAGATCTTTTGTTCTTATTGTGAATCTTATGGAGGAGTAGATTCTCATACTCTTCATCTTGTGAAACCCAACCATACGAATTGAATTGTCTTTTGATTGATGAATATTCATGCCTTTGTATCTATTCATGTGATTCAATAGCCTTGTGATTGAATTGTGCACAAATTAATTGCATGCTTGATTCTTATTGGATTGAAAGAGGTTTCATTCAATTAGATAGATCTTCATGAATAGAGGAATTGCTAATTTCACCTAGAGGTAGGGAAATTACGATTTTCTGCTATAAAGAATTTAATTCTTGTTCAAGGATCATGATCTTTAATGCAATCTTATGTGATGTTAGTAAGGGAGAGGTCTCTACTATCTCATTTAGGGTTAGGAATTGATTAACCCGAGAGGAATTGATTTACTTGTTGAGATCCCATAGTGCAAAGCATGAATGATTCATTAATCAATCTTTTATTATAAGAACTTTAGGTTAGGGTGGATCAAGGTGGAGAGTATGTCTTGTGATTGAATTCATCTTTGAAAGCAAACATTAGTTGATTTTAGAGCTTGCTTAATCTTTTGCTTAGTAGTTAATTGTAGATTTCTCTCCAAAATTTAGGCTAAATAGTAGAGAACCGGTAATACTAGTACTTGATTTTCAAAATCCCTAAGGACGATACCCTAAAATCTATGCTACATCGAATAGGTGCGCTTGCCTAGCTTTGATCGTAGATTTAATCGGGTTTATAAATTTTAGAAATTAATACGATCGGTAAAACATCATCATATATCCCAATTAAAAAGTCGTGATATAAGTACAATACATTTTTTTCCTCCTATTTCATACTTGTTCCTGACTCTCTTTTATTCTCACCTTCTCCCTTTCACTCTCTCTCTCTACTTGTCACTTCCATTTTTGTCTCCTCTCTTTCTCTCCCTCTATCTTCCATCACATCTTCCCATGCTCTCTCCTCTCTCTCTCTCTCTCTCTCTCTCTCTCTCTCTCTCTCTCTTCTCTCTCATCTTTTCAATTTTTCATTTCGTCTTTATTGAACATATATTGCAAATTACAATCGCGATATACACTTATATCGTGATTACAAGACGCAATACGCATAAACTAATATTTATTTTTATATCGCGTATATAAAACGCGATTTCAATATATTGGTAATTACTTTTAATTTGACATTATTTAAGTAATTATTTTGCATATGAACCTTAAATGAAAAATTATTTTGATATTAATTAATATATAAACAAATCATTAATTGTTTCCAAACTATCACTAACCACCCAATATACACTAAAGATTTAGTGGTCCACATTATACTCTAGGATTATATAACAATATTAGACCTACGTCATGTGATCTTGTTTTTGGTATCTTTTATTTTTGTGGAGATTTAAATTCTTAATTTCTAAACTTAAGTTAAGAAAAAACAATGTAGTTTCTTTAGGATTAAAACATTTGACCTTGAATTGATGCGCAATAAGCTAATTATTATATTATGTCATAATCCGCAGAAACTATTTTACTTTATTATATACAACATTTCTTACTTACCTATTCTTTATAGACTTTAGCAGACAGATTCCACTTCTTTAATGAAGCGATTAGCATTTTAAATAAGAATATTATTTTACCTCATCTTCTTTGTTTGTGTGTGTATACATATATTATATAATTTATTTATTTATAGTATCGAAACATTATAATCTGTTTATGTAATTGGTTTTTTTTTTTCTTTTTAGTGTTGAACCATGATACTAATATGGTTCAAATTCAAAATATTTAATATATTACAAGTTTTTTATAGCCGCTCACTTCACCAAAAGAATCAGACAGTACTAAAGTTGTTATTTGTCACGCCCCGAGGGTACCCTAGTAGTAGTAAACAAGTTACACTTGAATACTATCACTAGATTATCTTCAGAGAATGACAGGTTTTCAAAACAACAGGATCTTTTTAGTTGCTTGATAAGAAATAACAAATATATGAAAAAAATAACTTAGTGAATAAACGTTACAAAACTATTACAACCCATATAATTCCTTTGTAGTACACAACTGAATAATCTAATCTAATAGTACATAACCATCAAACTGAAATATATCTGTAGACTTCTAGCTTCAAAGCTCTTACCGGAGCCATATTCCTGGATGTAACTAACCAGGGTCGTAAAGTGAACCTGAAAAGACTGTAGGAGTATAAGCGAAACCACAGCTCAGTGAATAACCAGACATACCATACATCACACAAGTCATAACAATCATATGTAATGCAAGCACTCAACCATATGCACAGATACAAATTTGGATGATCTAGAATCCAAACAGGAAAAAGATTTACGCCCTCTTTTTAATGGGTTGAAGAACCAGATCTTAATGACCCACCTGCCTAGGAGAGACTAAGTGCACAGGAGAATCAACAATTTCTCGTTTTAAGGTTATCACTTTGAATATAGTTGATTGAACAAACCATCTCCTGCAATCCCCTTAGAAACTCCCTAAGTATTAATCATTTCAAAGCGATTCTACGGGCGACGTTCTTTGGTGCCTTTTAGTTCCTCATAGGACCGCCAGACTAAAGAGAACCTTGGAAGAACTTACATATTAGATCAACCAAGCGAAAACAGAGATCCGAAATATTAACACGTAGCAGGCTGTCACAACCATATATGCAATAATGCAATTTGTGCAATGCATGTTCTTATTATTTTGTTAGGTCAATAGGTCTTAGTCAATTTCAAAGTGACCATACATTACACACAATCACTTTTATACTACTACACAACATCAATCATTGCATTATCGCTTTTATAAAAATATTTTAACAATTATACACTCAAATCAAGTCATACCTTCAGCAAATACTCATTTGATTATCTTGCATTATATATTTGACTATTTACAATCACAACCAGTATAATATGACCGAATTACTCACCTGCTCATACTAACTCAGTCGTAGTAATCCGCTGGTAGATCCTCTAATGAGTCAAAGTCACCTATTTAAGACAAAGTATTCATTAATACAACTTAACTAAATTCCTATATGTAATTAGTGTCCTAGACTCGATATTTTGGTAATTATTATTACTTAGTGTTGTTGTGTTTCTCCTATTTTATCTCGCATAATTATTTTGTTATTTTTAGGAGTCATATTACTCATGAAATTAGTTTATTTCAATTTCCATTCTTGCCTATTTTATCTGTTTTAGAACAAATATTTAACTAATACTAACCTTGGTTAACATTAATTATTCGTCTTAAGTTCTAGGGTTTTAAGAATTATCCGGTATTAATCAAAATATTCTAAATATTTGTTTTTACTTGTTTATGTAATAAATGCTATATTGTTATACATATATATACTAAGTAGACTTAGGTTATATATATATATATATATATATATATATATAAGTTCTGGTTATTTACGAAACATGCTTTCGTTAAGAAAATTTGGGCGTACGCAGGCTCAAAGCCGCCGGCCTTCATTTCCAGGTGCCGGTGTACAATTGTTTTTAAAGAAATTTTCATATCGAGTGCACCGGTGTTGAAAGCTGTCGGCTTTCAACATACGCCAGCCCTACGCTGTCGGCGTAGATCTCCAGGAAGCCGGCTTACGTTCACTTTTTAAGTGAAAAATTATTTTACGTAGCCTCTAATCAGTGTAAGCCGCCTATACGCTGCCGGCCTATCCATCTAAGCCCCGGCATTGAGCGTTTATACTGCCGGCCTTGAGGCAGTGTTGTACTGTTCATCATCCTCCTCCTCGGTTCAATTCTTTTTCTTTGATTTTTACACGTTAAAAACATACTTAAACTAATTCTAAGTGCTTATATACCTTATATAAGGACATAAAACACGTTTGAACACGTTTAAAAACATATATATATAGATCTCGATTCTTAGAAAATAAAGCTAGGGTATTGGATTATTACCTCGTTGGAGCTCGTTCGATGTAATCCGAAGCTTGTGATTGTGTTTATTAAGTTCCTAAGATAATTATAAGTCAGTTACAATCCATATATCTGAACGAAAATCCTTTGAATCGTATCAACTTACCTTTGAGCTCGTATTTGAGGGTTTTTAGCTTTGTTTTTCTTTTAATCCGAACTTAGGTGTTAAGATCGGTTTGTTTTCTATTTTCTGTTCGTTTTGGTTGTTGTTTGGAGTCTATTTCGTGCTGTGGAACTTGGGAATGAATGATTTTTGTTTGTTCCTCATTAAGATCCTTTAATACAATATATATAGAAGAAGAAAAAGGAAGAAGTTACGGCTGCTTCTCCTCCGATTTTTCCTCCAAATTTGATGTCCCTTGGCTGTTGTTTTCATTTCATTAAATGCTGGGGTAAGTTGTCCTCACTTGATAGGTTGTTGGGATTGAATTTGTTGACTTAGAATTGCATTATTGAGCCATATTTCGGCTCCTCTTTCTTCCCACACAATTTCCACCGAACCCCAGCCGAAAATACATATATATACATATAGTTTATTATTTTAATTTAGTTTTGAGTTAATTAAACGAGTTATACGGGTATAAATCAGCTAATATTTGGAAGTTTTTGTACAAAAATATGTGTATAAAGTTAAACAAAACACTTAGATTTTCAAATAATACAAATTTAGGTTATATATATACGTAGTTATTTATTCGTATAATTTTACCTCCCACGATTTGGATTTCTTAAGCTCGTTAGGTCAAATTTTTTTTCAGGCTCCGATAGCTTAAGAAAGCTCGGTTTAGAACAATAGCATGATCTGATTATTTGTTTGGAGTTTAGATTTTGAGTTATTTGACAATTTGTATTTTCATTATGTATTTAAAATCTTAACGGTTTATCTGTGAGTCCTCGTTTCCTGTTTATAAGCGTAAATAATCATTTATACAGTGTTGGACTTAATACAGAAACTAAACTATATTTATATCTCTAGTTTTGATACCAAACATGAAATCTTATTAGTAGTTTTTAATTTTTAACTAGGAATCTTGAATTTGGGGTTTAAGTCTAAATATAAACTCATCACTACTCGTTATTCTAATCTCGAATCATTATCGGGATCAAAAACAATCATTTAATCCCTATATTCATATTTTCTATTTAAATCTATTTGTATATCAGCTTTCGGGTATAAATTTTAGATCATATCTTGAATTATTTATTCAAGATACAAGATCTCGTTTTTTATATTAACTAGGGTTAGAAAATTTCTTTATTCGGTTCCTAAATTCTTCATCTATCCAAAATCTAAATATTAATCTATTATTAGACTTCGAATAGAATCTAAATCTATTATCTAGTTTATACACTCTATTTTAAGGTCGGGTACTGATGTGGAAAATTCCCGGAGTTTACATTATTACTAAGAAATGAAATAGAATTGTTATAAATTCTTATTTGTTAATTTTTTATTTAAATAAAGATATTTGGAAAAAAAAAGATAATTTCATCATTAAATTATCATTGGTAAGTTTGATTAAAAAGTAATTATTTAATTTTTTTTATTTAAACATCTTATAAAATCATTATTACGATCAAATAAATATCATAATAGTTCTTTATAAAGAATAATACTATAATAATGAAATTATAATTAGAATATAACGATCAAGCATATGGTGTTTTACCTACAGCATTATTTAACTTTTACCCATGTAATCTGATACCTGCTACGTTAGAATTACGTTTATACGCGAGGAGACCGTAACTTGTACGTAGCTAGCGAGACATAGGTAGAGAGGGAGAGGGAGAGAGAAATAAATGGATGGAAGAGAAATGTAGAAGCACAGAGGGCTCTATAGCCTTGCCTTTCTAATTTCCTCTCTTTTTCTTTTTTTTTTTTTTTATATATATATAGTTTTAATGTTAAAAAAAAAAAAAAAAAAAAAACATGACAATTGAGTAGTTGATAGAAATGAAATGCAGATAAAATTTAAAAAAAGACACAAGAATTTAATGAGATGACATCATGGTTGCAGTTTTTGAAGTTGGAAGATCAGGAGGTGGAGATGGAAGCATGGTCAGGGCAAGTATGCCGCTTGCCGTGGCTGCAATGGCCCCCACCACGAACGCTGGCAAGTTTCCTCCTCCGAATAAAGCATCCCATGGTCCACTCACCACTGAAACTACCATCTGGCATTGCACTAGCATTAGCATTAGCATTTAGCACAAGCATAGTCATCATTTAGGTATAATAATTTATTATTTTCTTCTTATCGGTTGATATATTACCTGTGGAACAACAATTGCAAGATTCAGAACTCCTAAAGAAAGCCCTGTAAAAAATTATAATCATGAAAAGAAAAATTTTCAGTATAATTGTTATCTCATCATGTTTTACATTAATTAATTATTATATATGTATATATGCTGTCTATCATGGTAAACACTAAGATCGTTATATTATACCTTGACCTGCACCGGAAGAGTTGGAAAATATGGACGCCATCGCAAACGGGACAATATAAGTCATCTGAAATAATTAAACAACAAAAAATATATCCTTATTAGGTAAAGCACGCGAACCCATGTTGATTGCACTTAATGCACATAAAATGAACTCTTCTACAATTTTTTTTTTTATTTACAAAAATAAATGTTAGATTGCCAATTAATTATTAAAATTAAAAAGTATCAATTTATTAATTATAAATTTGAGCGAATTTAAAATAATTAATTGTAAAATTGATAAAATTTAAATAATTGGCAAAATTTTGGTTATTAAATTTAACTATGATATCTTAGGTAGTTAATTACAAACTTGAATAATTTTTAAATAATTAATTATAAAATTAATAAAATTCAAATAATTGATTAAATTCACAATTTTAAACTAAAATTTAAAATAATTTATTATAGAAATAGGTAAAATTTTAATACCAAATATAGAAAAAAAAGAAAAAAAAAAAGAACATATAAGAAAATTTACCGCTAGAGGGATGCCCATCACGGTAAAAAGAGCAAGAGCACCAATCTTGATGCCACTTGGGGGCGACAATAGCACACTCACGCCACCATCCACGACGGGGCCGAAACGGCGGTTGGACTGAGCCAACTTGGTAACCAGCACAGTGAAGGACAAGCAAAGAGCCAAAAGGAAATTGATACAACCCCACAACCTCTTGACCCCACCAAATCCACGAGCCAGGACGTCCAAACCTAACGAAACCACCCCCAAAACCACAGAGTTTAGCATAAGCCCCATTGCACCAGCACGAACCCCTGCAGCATACAGTCTACCCTTCTGTCCATCCCTGCCTACCTCCCCACCGTACACCTCCCTCCCCATCCAATCCGTATCGAACAGCAGGAACGGGAACCACCCAATCCAGTTGAGACAGGTGACCAATAGGAGCACCCACATGGGTTTCTTCATGTCACGCAACGCACCTAACATTTCCCCACCACACACGACCGAGGCTGTGGGGGCGGCCGACGAATCAACATCCGAGGCGATGACGTCGTCGTCGTCGTCGTCGTTGTTCTGGGGTTGGGGATTATTATTGACTACGTAGGGTGTCTCGGAGACGGTGATAAGTGCGATGGCAGTGAGGGAGAGGAGGAGGGTAATGGAGATGAAGAAACAGGACTTGAGGTTGGAGCAATAGAGGTCACAGGCGACCGTTTTAGTGAAAGGGAAGAGGCGGTGGAGGTGGGTGTACGAGCCGGCGGCGAAACCCATGACGTTCCCGACGGCCATGAAGAATGAGTAGAAGCCGTTCGCATTGCGTGTCTTCCGCTGGTTCATTCCTGATAGGTCTGCCAGAAGAGCTCTGCATGGCCCCTGCTTCCATCCATTATTATATAATGGTACAATTATAAATATAAATATATATATATATGTATATATGAATTCCGAATCATTCATTAATTTATAAATTAATTTAATAAAAAGAAAAGACAGCATATACAATTTTCCATTAACTCACATAGTCAAAGCAGCTGTTTTAAAATTCTCAAATGCAGTTGTAGTGTTATCCTTTTACTTTTTACATTTTTTTTTTTTTTTACTTTTCAAAATCCCATAAACGACATGTCAGCCCACATATATTAAATATAAAAAAAATAAAGCACTGTCGACGAACCATCAAGTCTATGATCTAATCGTTAAAATAAATATAGTAATTAAAATATTAACTATGAAACTATCAAGTCAATAATCTAAACTTTAAAATAAATATAAAAATTGAAATATTAACTATTTTAATTATTCAATTTGGATATATCGTTAAAAATTTCATTATTTCTTAATAAGTCGTAACACAAATTCCGTAATATTTTGTCTCATGATCATGAAATTGAAAATGTGCCATCTCTTCAGCTTCTTCCCATGCATGCATTCTGTTGATTTCAGTCTATTTGTTTAGCTTTTTTGGATATATACGAATATTTTTTCAAAATTTTTTTTAACAAATTATTTATTAAAAAATAGATATAGATAAAAAAAATCGGTAATTCTTATAAAAAGGTCAAATATATCAAATATAGATAAAATATGAATACAAATCAATTATATTTATATATATCGTTTTGATACAGATACAGATATATATGAAAAACAAACCATCCAAACAGACTCATAGATAGGCATTCGTGGTATAAATTATTGTATTAAATTTTATTTTATTTTTTTCTTTATTATCTTGTTTCTGCATGTAAACAATAATGAAAAATAATGCTTTCATAGAAAAATGTGTGCTTCTGTAATTTGTAAAAATTCCCCCGCTACATTTAAAATTAATCCTTCACAATTTCCATATATGTATATATTTATTAGGCAGATGTGTTGACTTGAGAAAATAAACAAATGCATGTGGAAAAAACAATGAACCGGTTGACAGGCACCTTGGTCGGAGAATTTTTAATTCCTTTTCTTTTCCCAAATTATTATAATATATAGTTATATATATATATATATTTATAACCAGTATCATTAGTTGACTATATTCGAAAGCTTATATGTTATATATATTTATATTATAGTAAATGTTTGAAAATGCGTCCAATAATTAATCAATTGTTGATAAATAAATTTCATGATTGTAAAATGGCTAATAATAAGCGTATGGATCAACAGTTTTTTATTTTTATTTTTCATTTTCTTTCCCAACTATTACGTGGTACAACTATTCGAGGAAGAGGTATCAAATTCGTTTTATACATCTTAATCAAATTAGACCATAGTATTCATGATCGATAATAAGCTACTGCAATCTTGGCATAATTATACCAACTCCATGCAAAACGAGAACCATGCAATTATACAGCCGCCCAGCTAACCCGACCGTAACGTGCCTATAGTTGATAAGATGCTATGATCTTCTTTTTCTCCGGAAATTTAGCAAAAACCAGCAGCTACCCTAGCTAGCTAATCTTGGTAAGATGCACGCATCATGGATATATCAACAGTAGTTACAGTATCTGAAAATTAATTAGGAAGAAGACATGATAATATTGGAATATGGTATCATTGTTGATTATTAATACCTGCAACATGTTGTTAGCAACGTCTAGAATCCAAAAACCCACGACGAACACCCCGATGGCTCGTGTCTTGGGGGTCTTCTCCAGCGAATCCCCAAAGAGGTGGCCCACATCCGCTGCATAACCGATGAGGAAGACCGCAACAGCCACAAGGGCGGCGCCGGCAGCGATGAACGGGCGGCGACGGCCGAAGCGGGAGGTGCAGCGGTCGCTGTAGTAACCCACGATGGGCTGCACCACCATCCCAGAGATGGGACCGCACAGCCAGATGAAGGCAGCCCATGTGTGGGGTATGCCCAGAAGTTGGACGTATGGGGTTAGCAAAGAGAGCTGCAAAGCCCAACCGAATTGAATTCCAGCTGCTATGGATGCAACCGCTATGATTTTCCTTAAAGGACTAGGACTAGGACTAGGACTAGGGCTAGGACCAGTATTAGAACTACCAGATTGTTTTTCAACTTTGCTCGAACTCATCACACCACTCTCAATCTCCATTTTTATTAATTTTTTTTCTTACTTTTTCTTGAAATGTTTCCTCGGTCACACAAACACAACACTTGCTCTGATTTTTCTTTTTTTTAAAACATTTGTCGGTGGTTTGGGATTTCCCCTTGGCAACGAAATTTATAACGGTTGCATGTGCATGCTGACTAACTGGCAACCGGGCGAAACGGTAACCTTATCCACTAAGAGTAGGAGAGTAGCTCTTTGAATAATGCTGCCTGCGTGCTTGGAGTTTGGAAGCTAATAAAGATGGAGATGCCAGGTTTCCAAATATCATCCAACTTCTTCACCATCTGGAGCTCCACCATACACTGCTTGTTCTTTTACCTTTTTACCCACTCCCAAAAAAAATTATTATTTAATAATATTGGGAATTCCTATTTCTATCCTACTCTTTTTTTTTTTTTTCTTTCCCCTTTTCCTTCTTCTTCTTTTTGGTGAGGTGTACAATTTAATCATTTAATTAATAGGCTTCCGTTACCAACATTTTCTAACTCAATCATATTTATTACTTCATTTATTTTATTTTTTATTTTTTCCAAATACTTATTTTATTTGTTTGAATATATGAGTTTGTCCAAACAAACCTGTAAGTGCTTGGATTGAAGTGTCAACAAGTAATTATTAGTAACAATTGCTAATATAAATTATAAACCAATCACACTCTTTGAATTATGAATGTGGCATATTTACTTTCCCATTCCATTGCTTGCTTATAAAACTAGCATTCCCTGTCTTAATTAAGTAAACAATAAAAAATAATTAGAAGAAATAGGGCTAAACTATTGCATGGGCATGAATATCGCTTTGGAAGTGATGGACATGAAAAGAACATGGATCGTATAATTCTTCCATATTAATGAGTACGATACCATGTATCATGTATGTACTTCTAATTTTCACTCACCATGGGTTAATTAAGAATTTTTTATATGAAGAAGTTTTCCGATATTAAACCCAAAACTTCTAACAAAGCATATATATATATATATATATATCATTCCAAGCTGAAATTAATGTTCATCTCAAGCATTGAGTAAATTCAAGCATTAGTTAATGTCTTAAATAGTATCTGAACTTTGATAAAAAAAAATATATAATTAAATACCTGAACTTTAAAATTGATAAATTTGATATCTAAACTTTAAAATTAATCAATTTAGTACTTGAAAAACTTTAAAATTGATCAACTTAGTACCTAAAAAAACTTAACGAAAGTGTTGTTGATATACATGAAAAGTTTTTTCAAGTATTAAATTAAACAATTTTAAAGTTTATGTATTAAATTGATCAATTTCAAAGTTCAGGTACCTAGTTGCATATTTTACTTAAATTCAAATATCATTTGTGACTTTAACCCTAATAATATTTAACTCAACTAGCTCATGAACCTAACTAAACTTGAATTTGGTATAAGAGTTATTCAAGTTTAAGTTGAATTTAGATAAAATATTATTAGAATTTTTTTTTTTTTGTAAATCAAGTTTAATAAAATCAAAAGTAAGCTTGTTGAATACTGCTTCATATCACAATCAGGCTAAAAAATTATAAGTTTCATTGATATTGAGTCAAACTTGAACCTTAAAAAATCTCATGTTGAGCTCAACTCTAAGATGATTGTTGTGTCATCTCAACTCAACCATTTACATTCACCTAAAATATCCTTTATTTTCTAATTTTACTTAGGAGTACATTTATAATTTTACTTCATTTTCTGTTTATTTCGGCTCATTTTCTCTCTGAAGTGGGATAAACTGATTTGGCTTTTTTCCCTACTAATTACTCTTTATTGCCACCACTTCATCATGGAAATCCAAATGTAAAATTTACTTTCATTTTCTTCTATTATTATAGTTTGTACCAGTTTAAATTATCAAATAAACTATTAAGTTTCTCTTCCATTTCATCTTACGCAGACTGCCTCTCGTACATTTGGGATAGATTTCTTCCACTAAAAGTCTTTTTTTTTTCATGTGGTGAGCCATGAAGTCATTCATTGCTACAATTAATACAATATGTAGGTGGAACTTGTCACTTGTCTCCAAATGTCATACATATCACAAGGACAAAGACATAGCCATGCATATCTTCTTTTCTTGTAAATATGTTGTTAATGTTTGCTGTGTATTTTGGTAATTGCAATTTTCCAAACGTTAATTCTATGGATGTCATGTTAAAGTATCGGCAAAGCAAAGCTCGACAAATCAAATCTCATATTAAAGATTTTGTTCCAACTTTTACTATATATATGACATCTATAAATTGAGAGAAACAACAAGAAGCATAAAAGTAAGACTTGTTCTCTTGAGATTAGAGGATCTTAAGAATATTAGGAGGCTTCTTCTCTTTATAGGAGGCAGATTGCTGATGATGAGGATCTTTTTAATGTTTATGTCAATCTTCCTATAAAGAAGAAAGTATAATCTATCTCTTGGAATTATCATTCTGAGGGTCAAGTAAAATTACATGTGGATAGGATTTTAAGTAACGGCAAAAGTGGTGGGGAAGGGATACTTAGAGACAGTAATGGAAAAATGCTTCAGTCATTTGGTTTTTCCCTTTTGTTATACATATATAGATTGTATGGAGCTATTTGTCTTCATTAAAGACTTGGAACAGATCATATAATATCGTGTAAGTACTTATAGAGACAGACTTACAGTAAAGTCTAAATGGCTTTCATCAATCAAAGTGAGATGGGATAGGTGGGATGATATCAATTGGGCTCAAAGACTTTTAAAAGAAACCAATAGTCAAGTAAGTCATATTTTAGAGAGATGGGAATGCAATTGTTGATTTGCTAGCCAAAAGAGTAATGAATACTCACTCCAATCTTTTTCATTTTGAGGGCTCATATTTGAATAGCAATCTTATAAGAAATTTTTGGCAATATTAGTATGAATTACCTAGTTTGTGTAGTGTATCTTGCTAAGATTCCCTATGTTTCTTTTGTTTTGCTTCTAAAGGTGGTGGTTTTTTTATCTTTATCTCTTCTCTCATTTGTGCACCTCCTAAACCTTTTAAATAAGCTAAAACACTATCTAACTTCTTCAACAAGAAAAAAACACTCTTTAACTTCTTCAATAAGACAAAACATACACACTCTTTCTCTTTTTGATCTAATGTAGCCTTCTACAATAGTTATTAAAGAGAGAAGATAAACATCTAATCCTAAACATTCTTATCCTTAAATCTATATTACTAATACAACTATGAATTCATAGGAACACAAGTTAAGGATCAGAGAAGGTTTGAGGAGGTTAAGAAGCTTCTTCAACAAGCATTGCTAAAGTAGTAGTAGTGGTTTGTTTGTTGTGTTCATCCATCTAGGTAAGAACTTTAATCTTATGTTCTTGCTGTGATTTATGATCTAATGATTTAGAACTTGGGTTTAAATCTTATGATCATATATTTTTCATTTGGATTGATAATTAGTGAATGGAGGATGAATGATAGTTGATTATGTTTTGAAGTTAAGGCTAGAACTGATGAAAACTTAGAGGATGATGATGATATGATGAATAATTAACTAAGTAAATAACATGAAATAAACATGATTTTAATGTTAATGGAAGGTTAGAAGTAGATTAGAATAATTAAATTTCGAAAAAGATCAAAATAGGAGAAAATAGAGTTGGCGGGTGTTAGGTAGCAATGATGTTGGCAGTTGGACCGGTAGCCATTTCTACTCCTTTGGCGCCAAAACCTTATTAGCAAGCAGAAAGCTCCATGTGTCTATTTTAATATGGCACAATGAGCCGGCCAAGAACTAGTAGGGATCAGGCTCAATTTTTCCCAAATTAATGGGTCATCGTGGTTATTTCTCTGTTTTTGAATAGTTTTGATGAAATTAAAGTTAAAACCCTATTAAACTAATTAGTTAAGGTGAAACCAACTTAGAAACACGTAAAACAATAAGTTAGGAATTTTACATTAAAAAATCAATTTAAGACCAGTCTAAAAGCACGTGAACCTGTTCAATTAAGTTAAGTTGTGCATTGAAATTCATTTGAAAATGAAATGTTAGAAGTAAATAGAATCTCATTCTACCTAAATAAATATGAGTTAAATGTAAATGATATATTTTCATGTCAGAATATGAATTTTAAGTTGAATAATTAAATAATTTGATATTAGGAATTAATTGGTAATGATAAGTACAAATAATAGTTAATGATGTAAGTAAATACCTAATATGAAACAAGTTTAGGTACATTAGCGTATTTTTAAGTATAGCTAATCTATCTAAGATATAAATGGGTGAATTAAACCTAAAATGAAATTTCTTACTTAATAAAAGTCTATTGGTTTAATAATAAGTCAATTACTAGAGATATCACCTAAAGCGCCTAATTACAATATAGTAGGTTTAGTAATTAGATTAAGTTTAATGAAAACTTAAATGCATGATAAATGTTTTAATATCTAAATTTTCTCTTGGAACTGATATTAAAGTTATGGGTTAACACTTGAAAGGAAGTAAGTAAACTTTCATGTCAATTTGATTATTAATTAAGTAATTGTGAATGAACGGATACGAATAAAACCATGTCATAATTACATAGAGTAATTTCTTTGATGAATACAAAGTGTAGGATTATAGGGCTTTTATGATTTTTTATGGGATTTCAATAATCAAACATAATAAAATGAATGATATGAACAATCAGTCTTCTTAGATATGACATACTAGGAGAAGAATCAAATTATTTGTTTCACTCAATTGATATGATTTACAATCTATAAAAACAACAAAGAAAAATCTTAAGGAAAGCTCAATATTACTGAATAGGGTTTTGGAAACAATTTTGATAAAGGGAACAAAGGCAATTGATCACAATCAATATGAAAAAAATGTCAAAAGATAGGTAAGTTTATTTTAACAAAACTCTAATGACCCTTATTTACTTCCACAAGTCGGGTAAGGGCAATATAAGAACATAAAAGCCAAAATAATATAAAAAGAAACTAAAAAATAAGCAACTTAAATAGGGTACAAATGCACTCTACTCCCTACGATCGTGCGATGGGGTGTGCCATTAATGAACACACAAAAATCTCACAATCAGACCTTGAAGAGACTTAAAATGCGGCTGTGTAGTCTAAACATTGGCCTAGGCACGATCATATTACAGGCCTTTATTGTAGCTTCGATTCTTCGTAAACAACATTCTCATGTACTTGGGCACGACTGTATCTCTATCTATCATCTTGGATACGGGTGTGTCACAGACTGTGTGACCCTATGTGGCTTCATTCATGTGCTCAAATTGAAAAACCATCTTGGACACGGGCGCGTGCTTCAACAATGATGATTTTTCCTTCACGGGTTGCCTTTCCTCCATGCTTATGCATATTAGATCATATCCATTAACAAAGTGCATCATATACCCTTTCAAAAACTCTATTTCTCTTTCAATCGGCTCATCAATAATGATCCATTGAGCTAAGTTCATCAATCGCCTAGATTTAGCTCAAGTTAACAATCAATCAAACCATGATCCCTATCATATCCCTAGGGATTATGAAGATTTACTCTCAAACCTTTGTAAGTACACTTGTTTGGATCAAAGACAAACTTGCAAAACTCAAAAGTAGTTAATTAATAATTCTTGGCCAAGCTCAGCTTATGAACATCTTCTAATAGTTGATCCACAAACCCCCTCTGAAATAATAACTTCTAAAGCATTTCAACATCAATGCTAGGCACTCTTAGCCATTCAATATCATTGTTCATGTCCATGATCAAAGACTTCCTCAATAACTCATACCACTCATCATGAAATTGACCAATCTAAGTCTCATGAATACGATGGCATGTAACAAACACACCTCTTACGGTTATGGATATGCAAAAAAAAATTGATAAAATAAAAAACTAAATCGAAATCAGAAAACTAATCCAAAAAATATGGTTAACCGATCCGTTGGTTTTGGTTTAGGATTATGCTTTTTCTTTTTTTCTAGTTTGTAACAACTAAAAACCAACAGTTAATAGTTAATCGTTTCAATTTTTATAAATATATTATATATAATTTACATATACATATATTTTTTTAAAATATATATACATAGAGGCATATGATTCACATATGTTAATGTTCCTTATATTTTCATTAAAATACTATGTTTTGTCCTATTTTGATGGGAGTTAATGTAGTAATTGATTTGATTTGATTTTGTTGATGATAATACATCTAAAGGCTTGTTTTTCACATTTTCCTTAATTTAATTTTCCTTTATTTTTTCTCTTATAAAGAAAAACTCCATGGTAAAAGCTAAAAAATAAGGTTTTTTGTAACTATCAATTTGATTTGTCGAAATTATTACATTAAATGGTTAAAACCAAAAAAATTAACAGAAAAATGATTAACCGTTAAGGCAGTTAACTATTTATGATGGACCAGTTAAGGATCGAGATATTAAAAAAACCGATCATTATGATTAAGTTC
This sequence comes from Combretum micranthum, assembly GCA_024138025.1. Lineage (NCBI taxonomy): Eukaryota > Viridiplantae > Streptophyta > Magnoliopsida > Myrtales > Combretaceae > Combretum > Combretum micranthum. The sequence goes on from JAMXBD010000356.1 coordinate 198,361, forward strand.
AAAATAAGGCCACGAACCTATTAACCAAGCCATGAACACTCCTACCTACGACCCCAATAGCATTAGCATCAGACACTTTGTCATATTGAAAGTAACTATCATCACCACATATTGACATAACACACAACAACAATGGCTCATAAAATTCTAATTTCTCAAATTTTCCATATAATTTCGATCTTCTAAATACCTTCATTTCGTTTACACCAACATCAATTATAAGCAAAACCCCATACCAACACAAATAACCATCAATATATTCCCAATAATCACAAACAAACATCATGTAAGGTTTCACAAGCACAATAGAACTACAATATATTCCAATATCAATCAATCCTAGCAATGGATCTCAATAAGATAATTTGAAGGATGGAAAGTTGACATGTAAATACCTTAATTGATCAGTAGTCCTTGGTGAAACTAGAAATAGCTCTAAATCAAGAACATAAAGATCAAGAGGCAACTCTAATTCAAGGTCATATAGTACAGCTACTATAACATCCATTAACTCCACACTAACATCCTTTCTGACATTTGTCTCCTTTATTATTCTTTTAGTTAATTAGCTCCTTTGCTATTATTTTTTTTCTTATTATCATTCCTAACTCCATTATCAACACCTGCAATTGTAGGAGACCTTTCAACTAGTATTACATTTGTAGAAATTTGATCTCGATCAACTATAGACACTTTTGGCCATTTGCAACATCTCTACCAAGAAACTCAGAAACACCATCTATGAGCCTCACATCTGCCTTAGCCCTATCTAACTCCTTTTTAGGAAGAGTCATCTCCAACCTAGCAACCTCAACATGATTCAAATTCATAAACAATAATACTGACCTTTTTTTCTTAGTAATCTTAAAAGAATAGCAATTACGATGCTCATCATAAGTTGGCCCTTTATGACTTACCTAAGAATTGCCAAGTACGACATGAGAAATAGTCGTAGGAACTACATTACAAAACTTCATCAGAATATTGATTTAGAAGAGAAATAAGTAGTCGAACTTGTTCGGTGACGTAAGTCAATTTCTCACTATCCCTCCACCTGATATAATAAGGTTGTGGATAAACTGTAGTTAGTGACTTCAATCTATCTGCCATACCCTTGATATGATATTAACTTAGAAACCATGATCATAATAACAACACAAACCACACTTAACATAGATCTTCAAATGAAACAAATCCTCTACATCCTCATCTCCAATAAATTAATTAACACTAATAGGTAATCATAGTATCTTAGGTCCTGAGATACTATTTCATGAGTCATTCATCTTGTAAGGGTATAAATTCAACGATTGATAAATAATAATTATAGTCTTCCACAATCATTGTTTCAACATACCCTGGATCTTGAAAAAGTTACTAAGCTATCAATCACACCACACAAATCTTAGGTGACAATCACCACACATGAGGATCACAACCTAACAATATGCAACAACTAAAAGTTGCAATGCAATATCCTTTTTCTTCTTCATTAAGCAATTGAATAAAGGCAATAACTTGTCTCTTAAGAAACAAAGCTTGACCTACCTTCTTCTCTAAGTAAATTTCTATCAAAACCACACCCATAGTAAATTCCTCAAGATATGACAATAAGATTTTACCAATTTATCATGTGTCAATCCATAGATCTGATATTGACCATTTAATTCATCACATGGCGAACCATAGCTCTATACTAAGATGATATGGACAAAATCCATGTTAGAATTACATGATGGAATTTCTAACTATAGGGTTTTACGTTTTATGATTTTTATGGTTTTTCAATAATCAAATGTAATAAAATAAACATATGAACAATCCGTCTTCTTGAATATGATGCACTACAAGAAGAATCGAACTAGTTGTTTTCACTAAATCGATATGACGCATGATTAATGGAAACAATAAAGAATAATTTTGAGAAAAATTTACTCAATGAGACCTTGCAAACAATTCCAACAAAGCTAGCAAAGACAATTGATCACAATCAATGTCAAAAGATATGTAGGCTTTTGACAAAACCTTAATAACCCTACATACTCCCCCAAATTGAGTAAGTGCAATATAGGAACATAAAAGATAAAATAATATAGAAGGAAGGAAACTCAAAATTAGGCAACTAAAACAGGGCATAAAGATGCTCTAGTCCCTATCATCAAGCGTTGGGTCATGTCATCAACAAACACACAAAAATCTCATGATTAGACCTTGAAACGACCGAAAAGCGACTGTGTAGTATAGATACTAGCTTAAACACAACTGTACAACAGGTAGTGTCCTATTTTGTACGCCCATTTCTCCATAAACAACATTCTCACATGCTTGGGCACATACATATCTCTACCCATCGTCTTTAACATAGGTGTGTCACAGACCATATGACCTTTTAGGGCTTCATTCACTTGCTTAGATTCAAACACCATCGTGGACACAAGCATGTGCTTTAACAATGATGATTTTTCCTTCAAGTTTTGCATTTCCTCCATGCTCAAGCATACTAGATCATATCCATTAGCAAAGTGCATCATATTTCCTTTCAAATACTTCATTTCTCCTTCAATCAGCTCATCAATAATGGTCCTAGTTCTAACTCGAGTTATCAATTTAACTAAACCATGATCCTTATCATGATTGAATGAATGAATTGGTAACTTAAATCTTATTTGAGATAATTGTTAAGATTTAAGGATTCGAAAATTGAATCTAACAGGAGATTTCTTTTTTTTTTTTTAAACATAACCCCTAAAACCGATGGGATCCATGCGATTCATCAAACCAAAGGAGATGAGGATTAAGATTTTACCTTTTGCAAATTTTAATCGCGTTGAAAAAAAAATTTATAGGCATTACGATCTCGCAAGCCCTTCTATGGTACCACATGAATGAACAGATCATAAGAATTTTTGTGTGCTAACACCCTATAACAATTCCAGCTCTATCCTAGGAATCTCACATACGAGGTTTCATGTTTTTTTTATTTTCAAAGTATGCAGAATTTCTCTACAGGTCTAATATGATGGCATGTGTTGTTAACCTTACATGAGAGCTGTTATGTTCTATTTATACTAATGTTAATATTCTCAAAAATAAAGACACAAGGATCACTAATCTAATTAGGATTTCCCTTTTTTAATTAAAACTTATAAATTATTATTTATTATTTTAATGAATTAAGATTAATAACTATTTTAATAATTCCCACCGGGTTTGTTCTAATTAAACCATGATCTTTTTGGTTCATTCTTTGTGTGTGACCTTGTAGTTCACTTAATGTTGGTAGTAAACCTAAAAATCTTTTTAACCCACAAAATATAAGTAGCCTCTAATAAGGCATTATGTTTATCTAAAATAAGTGAAGATCAGTGATCCGACTTCACTTAATCCATAACTTATGTTATAATCCTTTCATCACATGATATCCAGATTGAACATAAGGCATGAATAGTATCACCCCTATATTGTTCAACTCTATCGTTTCTTGATCTTCAAGTAGACTGATAAGACAAATGACATTGATCATACTATCAATTCATTTAAGTACAGCTATGCATTTCTCAGTCTCGATAAAAAAAGAAATATCTCTCATAATGAGATGGACAAATCCTATATCAATCACTCATCTTCCTCTACATAATTCATATTATGCTTAATGATAACCTTTATAATTATCCGATTGAAGATAACGTTTGATTGAGTTGAATTATGATGTTCCTCATGTTAGAATCCATGGTGATTTCAGGTCTACGAATATGATGACATTGCTATTGTGAGAATCACTTATGTCACTAATCCATGTAATGATCTCATAGTAGGTTAGTCTGGTACTTAGTTATCTAACATGTACCTATAAGTTTGATGAGCATCTCTATACAAATAAGCATCTCGTGACCATTAATCAAAACTGATACTAGATTTAATTCTTTATTATTTTCATAATAATGAGTATCTAAGGACATTTAGAATAATTACATGATTACTTAAGGGCATTATTATAAAATAAACATGTAAACAATATAATAAAAAATGGCTCTTTATTAATAAAAGGTGAGAATGGAAATATCCAATGATTGGCCTAGGAAAAAATCACTAACAATAATTTCTTTATACGTATTCTTATTCTCGAGTATACCTATCATTTGATTTGTGGCTAGATACTCATTCGAGTTCAGGTACATAATAACTTAGGTATTGCCTATTTTGATAGACACCCTAAAATGATTTAATACTTAAAGACAACCTAATTAATTATTTAAGGGCTTATGGTTTAATACAGTTCCAGCACCAATGACCTTACATGACGGTACCAGTACAGTAGTTAGGTGCTTGGCCATCGATAGTGGCTCGACGAGTAGCTGATAGGATGAATGGTATTAGGGTAATATTGATCTGGATCAAAGAGAAGAAATATAGTGTCATGTTAATGGAACTGGCTAAGCCACGTTATATTATGAACTATAATAAGTAGAGATGAGTAATAACTATGACCTCTAAACAAGGCTATTTACTTAGAATTTCTTGAAAAGGATATACGTACCTAAGCTGCCTATACCAAACCCTAAGTAGTTGCTGCTACTTAGGTTTCTTAAATTCTCCTGATGTGTTGTCGGAATGTGAGTGCTCCATTGTTATTTGCTACGCTTGTATTATATATTTTAATTATTGGTTATTGCACTTGCATTTGAATAATTATGTATGATTATATCATATGTGCTTATGTTAATGTCGTACCAAGCTTCAACTCATTCCTTCTTTTTCAAATTATGAAAATGGTTTGATTTGGATGATAGGACTACATGAGCTATGAGTTAAATATTGGTGAGAGATTGGATGAATTGAATGGTTAGATACTATAATGCCTTATTTTAAAGGCGTTATCAACCTGCCACGTGACCTTATCAAAGATGGACATGCTAAAGAAAAATTTATTAAAGGAAAAACAATAGGATTGATATTACCTAAGTTTTGTTCTTGAGAGCACTTATGGCTCCAAAGACTTAAGAATCTATTTATAGACCTTCAAGGAACTAAAAATACATTAGGAAACTAGGGAAACTCATGCAAAAGAAGGTTGGTACAAAGATGGTGGCTTAGGGGCAGCTCAAATACAAAGGGGCAAAAATCACAATGTAAGTCGGTCATAAAGCTAGAGGCTTTCACCGCCAAGACCCATGGCTTAGAGCCGGCCTAGCGCCTCCTCTTCCGTTTCTTCATGAAAACTTCTTTTGAGTCCAAATCTGTCTATTAAATGACAAAAATATCCTCTTAAACAATATTATATTACAACTATACCCTTCATTATAAATTATTTATTCATATATTACAGATACACTCAATATTATATTGTTATTTATTGAAAATATAATATATGTATTGTAAGGTTTCCTTGTAATGTTCAGAGATGATTTTGCATTTATTTTCCACTGCAATTCCATTGAGTGATAAACTTAAATAAGGATTTCTTAATCTAAAATTTATTAAAAACTCATTTAGCTGAAATTAGCCTTTACATATAACACGTCACTGTTATACGTGATGGAAGTGTTGTGTTCTAGGATCCTATTTATGGCATGACAAGTATCAAAACATACTTATATATATATATATATATATGTATGTATGTTGTATTTTGTTTAGAGAACGAAAGAGTACAAAATACCCCAAAGAAATTTGTGCAAAAATCTAAAAAATTAGAGATGCAACACTTATTGTTATTTAGAATTATTTTCAATGATCATGACTTTTTCCAAGAGTGATTACTTTAAGACTTTAATTTTATCAATTATCTATGATATACCATTAATCACTAATGGATGTAACTCAAACAGATAAAACAATTTAAATTTTGATCAATTAACTCATCCACATGAATCAACTCAAGTTAATTTAAACTAACTTACTCTTCACACATAAGAACAAATTAACTTGAGTTAACTTGGATTGACTTGTGTTGTTACATTCTGTTTGGTTCTATTATCTTTTTACTTGAAATAGTCTAGATCTTTCCATAATAAGATCAAGCTTTCCAATTGCATGATTTATACTTTTAATCATATAATTCATAAAATATTTCAATGGTATCATGATTCTAACGAGTCAAGCAAACAATACAGAGAAATTTGATTTGATAGGTTTATAAAATAAATCCTTCAACTAACTGGTACTTTGTATTTTTAATGGTTGTTTGAATTTCTGGTTTTGAATGTAAAGTTTTTTGTTTTTTTTAGTAAATATAATGCGTTGGGTTATTTTTTATGTTGACACAATCTCATTATACGGTCGTTGAATTGTTGGATTTGGTGATATTCGGGAGCTACTTGGAGGAAGTTTTGAAATTATGCTTCTGGTTCTCCAGAAGATTGGAGTTTTGAAAATGCTATTTTGACTAATGGCAAAAAGGGGAAAAGAAAAAAGAAAATGATGCTTTGACTTCAATATGTATCTTTTAGAATTTATTTTATGGTTAATATTTTTTTCCAATCGATATCTACTATCCCATTTAGAATTAGCGTTGACGCAAGTTAATTATAAGAATTTTAGCTTTTTTTTTTTTTTGGGCCATCGAAATTTAGCGTTTAATTGTCCTATATAGACTATGCTTTTATGTTGCGATCTTGTTCTTGGTATATCACCTTATATAGAGCACATTTTACGTGTTTAGACGTCTGTTTTCTCTTATATAAAGCTTTAAATATTATAATTCTTGTTTGTGAAGTAAAAAGTTATTAATTATAGAATTAGAGGTTGTGGTTAAAGTCTTTAGCACTCATTACGAAACTCTTGATTTTTTTCTTATTGTCTAAATTTTACTATTGTTTAATATTTATCTAATTATATATATTTGATTAAATTATTTATTTAAATTAACTATCTTTGACTTATGAGGAAGTTATATGGCACTTATGTATGAATAAGCTAATAAAAGCAATAGTTTTGCAAAAGTTATAAAACATTGTGAAATCAAATGAAATTAAAAAGAAAAAAATAAAAATTTAGAACTAGACTAGAAAAATAAGCAAATATTAAAATTTTAAATGTGTAGTTATATTATCCCTAATGGCTAATGGTGGATGTTATTCATTATTGACCTGCTGGAGCAGGGAAATTAAAGTGGAGGGGAGCAGCAGAGAATTGAAATTCTCTTTATACTTATCCAAATATATCCAGCAGGAATCAGAATCAGAAGCAGAGCACAAGCCAGCTTGCGCAACCCAAAGCAAATAAATGAATCGCTATTAATAAAGAAGTCAGAAATTAAATATGTTATTTGTCTATGACTAATGTTTGACTTTTTTTTATCAATTAAAAAAATAACAGCATCCAACTAAGTTTTCGATAGGAAACCTACAACATATAAGAGTAAAATTACAACACTTTGCTTCATGGTTGTTCCTGTTGGGTGGCCTTCAAAGATCATCAGCATCAGTTGCTTTCTGCATTGGGACTCTCAACCCAACCCTAATTAGTAATTGGTAATTACAAGTTTACAACTACCCCCCTTCTTTCTCGACTTCCTTTTTTTTTCTCCCATTTACATGGACGATGATAAAATTTTTACGGTGTTAGGCAACTTTTTTAAAAAGTAGATACTTGTAGAATGGAAATAAAAGGTGAAATAAAAAGTTTATAATTGTCTGGATATAAAAAGAGAAAATAGAAACAAAAAGAGAAATATTTCGTTTTTTCCATGTTTGATTAGTACGAAGGAAATTAAATAAAATAACCAACATCGTCGTTAAATTATCATTACCTCACATCTTACCAGGGATGGATGGAGAATTATTACACATTGGGTGGGGGTGCATCCTTTCCCTTTCCAAGTCGATATTAGATTTATTTCTTCTATTTTTCTTATAATCATAATACATGTGATAAAATATTCATTTATTATAATTTCAACAAAGTAAAATATATAATACTATACATAATATATATGTGACGCTTTATATTAATTATCTATATTTATAAGATATTTTGTTTGTTGATAACGTAAAAGTAAAATAAACAATATCATAAAATGCTTTGTATAAGTAAGAAATGTTCACTGAATGGCTTCTTAAAATATTGATACATATAAATTAATCTTTTCATAATATATATTGAGAAATTGCTTTTAATATATATGATACATATGATGATTAATAACTTCAAAAATCAAATTATTTTGTAATAAATGACACTAATGAATTTACCAAAATATTTACTGTCAAGCGCTATATGAAGATTTCTGAGGAGCATGGCCTTTTGCCTCTGAATGGATTCATTATATTTAATGTGTATCTAGTAAATAATTCATAATTGGATTTTTTTTCATATCCTAAGAAAATATTAATTGATCAAAAAAGGGCTTGAAATGCAAATGCATCAAAGACTATAAACTAAGTATAAAAGAACAAAAAAATAGAATATGAAAAATTCCTACTATAATCATCATATCTCTTCTAATTACCGCATGATATAATTATTGTCTCATGCATCAATGGGATTTTCTAAGCCTTTTTGTCTATATTTTTTTCCATTTTTGACAACCATATAAAATGAAAAATTAAACATATTAATTCATTCCATATATTTATAAAGACTTACTATTAATATGGTATGATTAATTAACATAAAAACATGTAAAAATATTTAGAATAAACCTCTAAAGAAATTCTTAATTGTAAACTATGACATCTCGAACTTTCAAAATATGAAATTTAAGATGATGGGAAATTTGAAGAAGCTTCTGAAAGAAAAAATTGTTATATTATTAGAAACCTTTAGAAGATAAAATTATTTATAAAAAATATATATATATATATATTTTATTGTACTCTTTATTTCCTTTTCCAGACCATGTTTATGTTGGAAGCACATATCGCCAATAAATATTATATATATATATATATTGCTAAAGGAAAATGATATGGTAAGGAAAAGGGAAGACAAGCAAATGAAATGAACAAAATAGAAAAATAGATGAAATGAACAAAACAAAGGTCGAAATTAAAAAATGGAGGACAAGCAATTGAAGGCCAAAATGAAACACGGAGAATAGAACCTCTAACATGCAGAATATAAAACCAAGCCTTAACCACTACACTATTAAATATCACAAGTATTTTATCTTGAATTTTAAAATATCACAAATCCTACATTATACATACACACGATTTTTACGAAGCTGCTAGGGGCAGGCCTCGTTGGGCTCCCTTGTAAATCTGTCCCTCAATACATATATGATTGTGAATGCACTGCTTGAATATGCTCTTGATGCGAGGATGGTGCTTTACTACCATCCTGTTTGTTTGAAGTGGAACGTATATTAATTTGTCTAACGATAGAATGATGTGAAATTTGAGTTATCGATGTATCTTCTCTTTTAAGTTAAGCCACTCTAGATTGAGCATCTTAAGGCTTCCGTGAGGAAAAATTAAATTAATTTTAAGTTCCGGTTTTGTAGGATAAACTAAATGATCCGGGGATCAATTGGTAAGAGGTGCTGCCTTTGGGGCAGGCAAAAGCCTTAGGTCTGGGGTTCGAATCCTAGAGTCTGCAGACTGGGTTCAAATCTGCTTAAGATAACAATACCTATAGTGCCCGTGATACCCTGCGGAGCATGCGTTGGTTGGGGTCACCATGATGCAATGGTGGTGTCGGCTATTATCACTAGGAGGCCTGTGGCAGTTGTCTGCCTGGCATCACATCCAGAACCTCGGCATGGGGGGCAGGTGTGACAGTTTAATTGTAAGCTTTTAAGAAACATCAACCTAAGTAAGCTTTCAAGTACCCTAGGGCTTACGATAAGTGAATTCAAGTTTGGACAACATGGATGTTGACAAAACTAAGTATTACCTAAACCCTAAGTCAAGGAGGGGATAAATCATGGACTCCATGCTAGTTACTGGAAGACTGTGTGTGATGTTTGCATTGCATATGGTTGTTTATGCATAGCATATGTCTGATAACCTACTTGCTTCTGCATATTGAAATTGCACTCCCATCTCACCGAGTAGTGGTATTGATCACCCCCCGACAGATTGTTTTGTAAGTAATTTTATAAGTGCGATATGAGATAAGAATGGAGTGAATGAAAGCCATTTTACTCCAAGATAAATATCATAGACACCTAGAAGGTTAAGTTGGGAATACAAAATCAACTACGAGGATTCTACTGTGAATACGATATCTTTTGCCATTCAACTTTTTATAAACATAAGCTATCTATTATTCGGTAAGGCATATTAAATTTCCGCAATCGTATCAATCAGTGGAAAGTTGAAATTCCATAGTTATTTTCACATATCAAATATATTCATGTATCATAAATAGCTTCAGTAATAAGATATTTAATATAGTCTTGTGACCTCTAACACACAAGATAGCTATCAGGTAATGGGTGCACATGTGGCATGACAACTTCTAGTAATTCCTACTAGGCCCTATTTGAGGGTCATAACAAAATTGGTATCAAAGCTTTAGATTATTAGAGATAGGAACAACCTACTAAACTATGAGGCAGGGTATAACTTAGGTAAATTAGTGAATTCATTAACTAAAAGAATTAGACCTTAGATTATATACGTATACTTTATCTATCACTGTATACTTTCCATCTACTCAAAAATCTTACAAAACCTACCAACTAAAAAAGTTTAACACCTCTACTTAAAACCTATAAGTTACATACGGAATGAGCACCTAAACTCCAAAAAGACCAAACAAACGATGAACTATAAATGCTGAACTATAGGAAGAATAAGATAGCAAAGCTTAGAAAAGGAAATCCCTTAACACCTCGTTGCCATAACTAAATAAAGTGAACAAGCAAGATGCAAAGATCCCTTCACTTGGGATTTGGATTGTACTGTTTTCAAACTAGAAATCAAAGTCCCTTATAGGAGGTCCTATGATTGCAAGAACAATAGTAAAGGAGTATCTATTGAAATCAAGGGTATTGTTTGCCAACAAATCTGATAGTATTGGCCATCAATGGATCATGTAATCTTAGGAATGAACTGTTTATCTCATCATGGTATCCATGTGGACTGCTAAAGAAAGGAAATAAGAGTGGTAAGACCCAATGACAAAGTGGTATTGGTAGCACAAGTAGGAAAACTACAAGAAAAACAACTACAAGCCTTGAAAGTCACAAAGAGGGAGGAAGAATGCAAGACCATGAGGTTGTGTGCCACTGATGCAGAGAAATTATTGGAATTAGAACAAATACTTGTAGTTAGAAAATATCTAGAAGTGTTTCCTAGTGAATTACCAGGTCTTCTTATCCAGTTAAGTTAGAAACATGTGTAGTTTGAATGTGATGAGGCATACGAGAGAAGTTTCCAAGAGTTGAAACAAAGGTTAACCTCAGCTCCCATTTTGACACTTCCAAATAATGAAAAGCCATTTAGCATGTACAATGATGCTTTCAAAAATGGCTTAGGATGTATGTTAATGCAACATGGTAAAGTGATATCTTATGCATCAAAACAACTCAAACCTCATGAAAAAATTACCTAACTCATCACCTGGAGTTAGCAACAGTAGTGTTCACCCTAAAACTCAATGGTTGATGCCTTAAGTCGAAAGAATTATGTCAAGTAGCTATCATATTGATAGATTAGCAGCAGTTAATACGGGAATTCGAGAGGATGAAAATTGAGTTCACTAGGGATGATGAGGACATACAACTATCAACCCTAATGATACAACCCACTTTATTGGATCAAATTAGAGTTACAAAAGCTAGACCCCAAGATCAAAGAAATGGTCTAGCAAGGGGCTTACTTAGACTATACTGTCAACACAGAGGGAATAATGAATAAGAGGATATGTGTGCCCAATGAGCAAACCCTGAGAGAGGAAATTATGGATGAAGCATACAACTCAAGGTATACGATACACCTAGGAAGGATTAAGATATATCAGGACCTTAAATAGAAATTCTAGTAAGAAGATATGGAAAGGGATATTGCTTAGTATGTTGCACAGTGCTCTATCAATCAAAAAGTCAAGGTAGAGCACTAGAGGCCAAGTGAATTATTACAACCACTGCCCATCTTATAATGGAATGGGAAGGGATCACAATCGACTTTGTCACCACTTTACTAATACATGTGTATTTTATACACATTTATCCTACATTAATCACATGCTTTATTGCATAACTGGTGCTCTTAAGGTGAATTTATGCTATAAATAGATAAATTGCATGATCTTAGATCAATTGTGTTAAAATATGTAAAAAGCTATAAAATTGATCAAAATAAGGGTACAAAAGCTTGATTCATGTGTTTTTAATTTGAGTTCAATAAATTACTACATAGGAACTTGATTTTGTGTTACTGTTAGTGAATGTTCTTTGAGTTGGTACTACTAAAATTTCACTGCTAAAGTGGCAACAAACATGACTATAACTGACATCAGCTCAATTAGTTTTTGGTAGTTAACACCGAGCTTCCTGAGCACTAAAGAAGCACCCGAGTTTACGTTTATACCGACCAGATGTGAGGATATAGCAACAAGCTCCAACAAATCACACCGACCTGTTTAAGGATCCATCCACGCCGAGCTGTTGTAGGTGAAGTCTAAAACGTGCTCATTATTTAAAGACACGAGCAACAACCAAGCTACTCTATTGCACCTCCGACTATCGACTACCGAGTTAACCTCATGCTATACCGAACAGAGCCAAGACAATAATGATGACGAGCTTGCTACAGAAAAACAAGCCTGAGATCAAGCTGTTGAGAGTTCCACAGCATCATTAAACAACAGCAACAGCAAGTTTCTGTAGAATTTGAAACCTGAGCTCCAAGCAAGTAGCAACAAAGCTGATATGAAATGCCGAGCAAGAAGGGAAGCAACCATGCTGACCTGATCTGCACCGAGCGCCAAACTTATGAAAGGAACCAGAATTTACGAGCATGAGCATTGATGAATTCCATTAGCTGCAACATGAGTTTGACAGAATAGCAAGGCGTCGACCTGTTCCATCTGAAATGCCAAGCTGCTTTTTTGCTCTCTAACTGAGTAAGATAGAAACTAATCACAATCAGATTTCACCAAGCTGTTGTTGTACCAATATCGACCCGAGCTCCATGGTTGAATGATGACTGCGTCGACCTGTTCCATCTGAAATGCCGAGCTGCTTTATTTCTCTCTAACTGAGTAAGATAGAAACTAATCACAATCAGATTTCACCAAGCTGTTGCTGCACTAATATCGACCCGAGCTCCATGGTTGAATGATAACTGCGCTTAACATATCCTTGCCGACCAGCTTGCCAAACAACCAAGTTGATATGAGAATGACTAAGCTCCACATAGATCAGAAAATATTGTGACCATGTTCCATTGAGCAAGGATCAACCAAATTCCTTTGCAACAAAGTCCTGACCTGAGCTCACATTGTCATGACCAAGTTGTTCAAGCGAAGACCCGAGCTTACCACATATTTGTTGAGCTCAACGAGACCAAAACGTATTAACAGCAGATGCTGAAGTGACAGTTGCTTGCCAAGGCAACCAACCTCAATTGCAACCAGAATAGATAGAAGTAGAGCTCCACTGACCAACACTTCAAGCTTAACCAGCAACAATTTACATTTTATCGTGAAGAAGTCTGACACTTATTTGCTGATCAACAAACTTTTGAGCTCAAGCAACCTGTTTTTTTTTTTTTTTTTTAATATTTTATAAGATTTTTATCCTTTTTTTTTTGTATTTTATATCCAGTTATGGGGATCCACTCCACATTCCAATCACATCACTTTCTATAAAGCCTAATCATTTTTCACATCACTATACCTTCTATTCACCAACCCACCTTTCACAAACCTTATATATACCCTTTTCATTTTCATTTTTTTTTTTCGTCTTTCCTTTGGAGGACCATTTTAGTCTTGTCTTCCATCTTTTAGGATAGAACAAATTTTGATCTGGTCTTGAACATACTAATTCATCCATTTCTCCATCTATCCACCTCGCTACCTAATCTTGACCTTAATCCATCGATCTCGACCTCACTTCACCTCATCATTTGGCACTATTCATTTGCATTTTAACAGTGGAGTTAGATCCTTAAAATTACTAGAAGACATTCTGCAATTTCTGGGTAATCCCTATCCTTTATCTTTTGTAATGAATTATGTTTAGATTTTCATTAATGAAATTCCACTTTTCAATATGAGCTAAATTTATCTAGTGGGGTTATGTGATATGTTTATGGATTTCCTAAGTAGTTTGATTAGTAATTTGTAATGGATTTTGTTGATTTGGAAGCTTGATTATTTATAGTTCAATGTTTACAAGGTCAAAAGTTTATCTATAAACTTATTGTAAATTAGAGCTTAAGATACTCGAGAGGGATTCAAGAGCTTAATTAAAATAGAAAATACAACCTTGAAATTGACACAAAACGTGTTGTTTTGGCTCAAGTTGAAGAACTCACATTCTTAATGCGGTTGAAATTATGGCTTATTGACATGGATACATGCTTGAACCATAAGTTCAATTAGAATAATATAGCTTGTGAAAGGAGTGTGTTATTTAACTAATGATTATAAATGGGCTATTGAGAGGGATATCCATGTTATAGTTAGAATTTTGCAACTCAAAAGGGAATAAAATTTTTGTGAGTTTAATCAAAATCCAAGCGAACAAACCCAATTATAATTACAAAGCAACGAATGAAAATCCTAACCAGGATCATTACATAATCTCACACCTATTTACTGAAGGAATTTCGCATAGAAATTTTATGTTAGAATAGTTATAGTTTGTAGTGGTAGAAACCATTTAATTAGTTTAGAAATCTCAAAACTCTAATTCGATTGTTAGCTTAGATTAAAATCATTATAATCTAGTATTTAGCCAATTAGCTACATGTAGATCTCAACCTTAAATCCTCCCGCTTACCTATACTTGCATGATCGGTACACTTGCCAATGGCTTTCGCACTCAAATTGATCATTTTTATAAAAATGTGCATTTATAACTGTTTGACAAACTTAAAATGGCGAGAGCATTAAAAACACTTCAAGCAATTTGAGCAATTCTAGGGTCCATCTCCATTGTGAAAATGCAAATGGGTAATTGTAGACCATCTCAACAAATTTGCACACTTTTTACCAGTGAATTACTCATTGGATAAACTAGCCTATGTATAAACTAGCCGTCGTGTATATTAAAGGGATCGTAAGGTTGCATGTAGTACCGATAAGCATCATATTAGATAGAGAGCCTCAATTTGCATCAAAATTTTAGAGGAGTTTACAAAATGACTTGGTACCAACTTACAATTCAGTACAGCCTACCATCCTCAAACTGATGGACAATCAAAGATAACAATACAAACTCTTGAAGAAATGTTGAGAGCCTATGTACTTGACTTTAAAGATAATTAGGATTGACACCTACCATTACTAGAATTTTCATATAACAATGGTTATCATTCTTCAATCAAGATGGTACCATATGAAGCGCTTTATGGACAAAAGTATAGATCCCGTCTATACTGAGATGATGGAGAAAGAGCTTTGATTGGGCCAAAGCTACTCAGGAAATGTTGGATAAAATACAGGTAATCAAACAGAGGATGAAAGAAGCATAGGACTGACACAAGAGTTGGGCAAATCTAAAAAGGAAGGAGGTAAATTTTCACTAGGACATCATATGTATTTGAAAGTAACTCCCACGAAAGGACACGAAGGTTTGGGAAAAGAAGAAAGCTAAGTCCATGATACATTAGACCATGTGAGATACTAGAAAGAATTGGCTATGTGGCATATAAGCTTGCCCTTCCACCTCAACTATCAGGAATTCATAATATATTCCATATATCGATGCTAAGGAAATGCATCACGGATCCCATCGAGCACTAGAAACAAATCCAATTGAGCTAAAACACAACTTGACATATAAAGAGTACCCAATAGAAGTCTTAAATACCAAAAAAAAAAAGGAACTTTGAAACAAAAACATCAATGATGTCAAGGTAAGATGGAATCAGCACTCAGATAAAGAGGCGACTTAGGAGCTAGAAAAAGAGATGAAGAAAAGTATCCTTACCTATTTATGAACCCAAGTACATTACTAATAGTTTTGAGGACAAAACTTTCTTTTAAGCGGGGGAAAGTGTGAAGCCCCATATATTTTCCCTATCTAGAATATAGGATTTAAAATTTGATCGTCAACTTAAATGGCTATCGAACCCCAGAATATAGGATTCATATTAAAACCCTAGTGTATAGTAAATTCAAAATTTTAGGAGCTTCAATAGAAAATTCCATGTATACAGCTATGATCAAGGCATCTAAATTAGCAGGCACGTAAGTTTTCACTTTCAAATACCATGGAATACATAGTTGTGATGGGATACTATATTGTATATAAATGGGACCCGTATCAGGAAATTTATCCTATATGTTTTTTAACCACCTCTGCATACACACACACACACACAGCCTCCTTAATGCAATGCTTTTCGTTTCCTTTTCTCATTTCTTCTTATCTTTCTCATTTTCTTTCTACTTTTCATTTCCTATCTTCAATGGAAAGTTTCCAAAATCGATATAACTCCAAAACTTCCAAAGTTCATAAATTAAAAAAATATGCCCCTGCTTCTAAGTCTGCAAGAGACATTGCGATCTCGAATCCGTGCTCTTTAAAACAAGATTACGCTTGATAAGGTTTCACTAGCCTCCAAGTTTAGGACACTACAAAGCATCAAGTTATCGATGAATAAATCGATTCGATTAATTCTTAAGTTTTATATGTAAAACTTTAGTTTTCACTTACTACATTATATTCTTTATACTTAAATGAGTGTTTTCTTATATCATATAGTGTAAACTTCTATTTCCCAAGCCCCTTCGGATTACTTCGATAAGTAATGATGCCTCCATGGTAAGTGGGATTTCTAATGATTTACTACTCATTTGAGTGTTGCACTACTATTACACTGCTATTCTATACCATATTTGTAATATTATTAAGCTATAAATGTTTTCGGATGAGTTATGCATCATGAAAGTGTAAGCATCAAAGTCTACAAAAAATTTAAAATGACAGTCGACATACACAACCATCCTATACAACTATGTACTTTGGTCATATATGTGTAAATTGATGAAATGTCATGTTCTGGATGCAAAACATGTTTTACACGACCCTCGAACACAGCTCATGTACGTTGGTCGTGTATGTGTAAATTGGATGTAAACCCAGAACATGGCCTATGTATGGGTAGTTGTGTATGCTTAACTTACCTTTTGTATATTTTTCCCTTGTGCACAGCTCGTGTACCATGCCTGAGTATGCGTAATATGACTCAAATACTAACCTAAACAAGATTGTATAGAGGTGATTGTCTATACTCTTTAGACCCTTTTTACTTTGCTTCCAAGCCATGTTAGTCGTATAAGATGCTTTCTAGCATTGAAAAAGTCTTCTACACAAGTTGTATAGCTTGCTTGTGTATGTTGAAATTTTCCTATTTAAAGAATTCCTTATTACAACTCTTTTAGCTCACCAAACTCCTTCCTTTAGCTTAATCAAACCTTTAAGAACCAACCATGGCGCCTGTTAGTGCACTTTTCTAGAATTATTTATAAAGATACAATATAACACATCAAGTGAAAACTTAAAATACGTGGTTTAGATAAGTGTTAATAATAAAAATATGAGCCTCAGTTATCAAAGTATATGCAAAGGATCTAATGAGTAATAATACATTGATGGTTGTGAATGTACTACTTGAATATGCTCTTATGTGAGATTAATGCTTTACTATCATCTTGTCTATTTGAACTGAAATGTATATTGATTGGTCGCCTTGAATTTATTAATGACTATGAGATTATAATTAAAACAAGTCATGCGTTGGACGATATTGCATTTTATTTGTCATTACCATCCAACAATGGAATGACTAGAAATTTAAGTTATGGATATATCCTCTCTTTTAAGTTACGCTACCTCCCGATTGAGAACCTTAAAGACCCTGTGAGGAAAATTAAGTAAAGTTAAGTTTAAGTTCCAGTTGCGTTGGAAGAACTAAGTGATCTAAGAAGTTGCAGACTGCAAAGCCATGTTGGACTGTCGTCTTAAGTCCAATCTTAAACTTTAAGAAACATCAACTCGAGTAAGCTCTTAAGTACTCTGGGCCTTGTGATAAGTGAATTTAAGTTTGGATGACCTAGATGTTGATGGAACTAAGTATTTCCCAAACTCTAGATCAAGGAAGGCTTAAATCCTTGACTCCATGCTGGTTATCGGAAAACTGTGTGTGATGTTTGCATTGCATATGTTTATTCATGCATAGCATATGTCTAATAACCTGCTTGCTTTTTCTTGTTGAGTAGTAATAAGAAAATTGCACTTCCATCGCCCTGAATCATGGTTTTGCTTATCCTCCAACAAATTGTTTTGTGGGTAACTCCAAAAGTATGGTACGAGATAAAAATGGTGTGAACGAGAGTCATTTTACTCCAAGATATATATAATAGACACCTAGAAGGTTAAGTTGGGAATATAGAATCCAACTACAAGGATTCCATTATGAATATGATCTCCTTTGCCATTCAACTTTTTGAAAACATAGGTAATCTATTACTCTTTGGTAGGAGATATTGAATCTCTGCAATCCTATCAATCAATGGAAAGTTGAAATTATATAGTTATTTTCATATATCAAATATATACATATACCATAAATAGCTTTAGTATTCAAATGTTTAATAGAGCCTTATGACCTAAGAGATGTGACATATAAAATAGGATCTTTTGAGTTGCCTGATAAGAAATGATGTACATACATAAGTTATGCAATAACAGAGAGAATAAACCACATATAAAGTCTAAATAATAATTATTACATACTAGTTTTCTTATCTTATAAACTAATAGCATAAAACAAGTGTAAAATTACTAATACAATAATTCTATAGTTTTTTTGTCTATTCCCATTTCCTGCTAGCTTTTATTCCTTACCGGCTCTAGCCTCCAGGATGGTACTAGCCATGGTCGTAAGAGGATCCTGAAAAATCGATTGGAGTATGAGCATATCTACAACTCAGTGAAGTAACCATCACATATTACACATCAATCATAACAAGCAAGTTGATTCATCAAGCAAGTGCAATGTATCAATTAAACATATGTCCAAGTACAAGTCTAGACAACGAAATCCAAACAGGATGTAGATTTGCGCCCTCACATCAGAGTTGAAGGAACTAAGTCAAGGATTACATTTCCTTATGACCCACCCGCCTAGAAGAAACTAAAAACAATAGGAATAACAATGCTTACTTTAGTTGTCACTTTATTATATGTATTTTTGTCACTCGATTTTCCTTTAGAACATAGAGACTCCATTAAGTGTTAGTTATTTCAAGTTGATACCATGAGTGGCGTTCCTTCATTTGTCAAGTAGTTCCCGTGGAACCGAGCAAAACAAAGATAATCTTATGAAGAACTAGGAAATTTACATCTAGAAAAACCAAGCATTATCTAAGAACCAAAACACTAACACGTAGCGGGCTGTCACGTCTTTTATGCAATATATGCAAGCCATGCAATGCATGATTTCTTTTAAATTATAAGTCCACCAGTTTTAAGTCAACTTTAAGGCGATCAAACAATTCACAGACAATATTCAACATGCTTCAAATCATTACTCACAACAATTCATTATCACTTTGAATAAGCACCACTTTGACATACGATTCATACACCATTCACAAATAAGTCCCCAACCCCACATGTATCATATAAACACTTTAATTATTTGATTTCAAGTGCAACTAATATTATAATCACAAGCAATGTAATAGATCAGGATAATCCACCTGCTCATATTGCTCAATCGTAGCAGTCTTCTAGGAAATCTACAATTCGATCGAATTCACCTAAGAGATAGTTAAACATTTACTAATTAGATAATTGACTATGTAGATGATTCCTAATAAGTGTTTAAGTGTCCTAAGATTACTTTATTCTTTTCAAAACCATTTTATTATTTCTAATCCAATAATAACTTATAAATAACCATTTCAAAGTTTATAAAATACTTTATATATACAAAATTTGTGTAACTAAATATTCCTCAATAAAAGTGACCTAAATAATCCAAAATACATGTTTTTAGTGCATAATCTTTGAGTAAACTTATAATACTTATTCTAATTCCTCATTTTATGTATAAATAGATATTAAAAGACTTGTTATATATATTATATGTGAGATATTCAACTTATTGAATTCCTATTGTATACTTCTTCATTCTATAAATTCCTATGGTTGGTGTAAGACTTTTCTATGTCTTGTTTTATTTCAAAATTTCACTATTAAGCTTTTCTAGTTCTATTGATGCCTTTCCCAACAATATATGTTCTAGTATTATTTACTTTGCTTGTCAACCTTATCTGTTTATGTAGATCAAAATTCTTATTGTTTATAGGTTCTCATCTACATTTTGATCATTGGTATATTATTATAATAATTTTCTAAATTCATCTAAGTTTCATTTTGTATTATAAATTATAGTTTGTTTCTTAAAATTAATTTAATTTATTCAAATCTCCCATTTTATTATACTTTTAGTATTTTTTATGGTAAAACTTTTTACTATAGTTTCTTATGCATTCATATGGTTAAAGTTCCCTATAAGTGTCTTAATATCCATATTGGCTAGATTCTACTATCTAGAGGTTATTGTAGATGTATTCTACTAACTTTTTTGAACTAAGCTAAGTCATGAAATAGATATTGAGAGTCATAACCTTATGGTGATAGAAATTAGGGCATAGGGTTTTCTAAAGTCTAAGTTTAATTTCTTCATAGTTTTGTTTACTAAAATATGGTATTCTAACTTCGCTCAAATAATCATCACATGCTATTCATGTTACTATCAACATAAGCTCATGGAGACTACACATATGTAGAATTTCTATGATAATCTTATACTCTCATTTCCTAATTTCTACGTATGAATAAGATATAGGTCATAGAATAGGTGAGATATTACCTTGATGCCCTAGAGAAGAAGATGATAAATCCTCCTTCCTATATAGACCTTGACCTACATATATAGATAAGGAGATGAGTCTATCACATTCTAGACATAAAATAAATAACTAAAATATTCTTACCCTTATCTATTATATTGTTGGGTTGTGGTTATTAATTGTAGTGGGGCTACAAGAGAAGGATTAGAGATTTGGTTGGTTTTGAATTGTCTAATGAAGTTCAAGATGGGACATGTAGTGTAGAGAAATTGGAATTTGTCAATTTCTATTTATTAGTCTCTTTGTGTGTTTCACGGTTAGAGCTTTGAAGAAATGGACTTGCTTGTTGGTTTGTATATTATTTACATAGAAGTTGGACTCTTGTATGACTTATCAATGAAGTGTTTGACTAGTATAGGGTTTTTAATTATTTATTTCATTTTATAATTCTGTTGTTGTTGTTTCACGGAAGGGAGAAGAAGAAAGAAAAAAGACTCCACCATTTCCACAAGTCTCTTTTATTAAGTCATTTAAGCTTGCATTAATTAGCAGGTTATTTGGTGACTTTTCATTGGCTCAAGTGTACCTTAATGTACTATTTTCCTAATTCTCCAAGCAAGCTCACAGTGGGAAGTATGTTCAAAAAAGAGATGGTCATGTGTATTCCATTTCCACCGTGATTTCCAAAAATCTTTGTATGGAATATTAATAAAACCAAATATCTAATTAATTTCGTCGAAAACTAACCCACAGTCGTATAATTATGTTAGTCATATGAGATTTTTATTCCAAAAAAAATTATTTAAGGTCCTAAAATATTTCTAGAGTATTGTTGAGTCCAAATTTTGAGTTTAAAGTTTACGCAATTAACTATTTTTAAAGTTTTATTCTATGCGAGTAAGGTTTTATGTCCTAATAGTTCAAAATATGAAATTGGTACCTATGGACTCTAAATTTTCTAACTAAAATTATGGTGTAGTCTAAACTTTTATTTGAAGTCTAAATTAATAGTTATGGATCTATTTTATAGTTTCTATTATGTATTTATAACTCTAACAGTTTGTCTTTAATCTATCATTTTTATTCTACACATACTATAAATTACTAGCTTTCTAGTGCACTTGAAATTCAAGGCTACTTATACTTGCATTCTAGGTTTTTTATTTTGATTATGAAATTTTATCTTTGATATCTTTTAATATCTAGAAAATTTTCTATTTAGGTTTTAGATCACGAACAAACACATAATACTCTAAAGTTTCTAATTAGGGTTTTTGTTGGGTTCCAAACCCAATATCTATGGTACATTTACTTTATTATTATTATTATTATTATTCTAGCTTTAAAAATTCTCGGGGTTTACAATGATACCTTCTAGTAATTGTACTAGGCCTTATTTAGGGGTTATGACATCATGTTGTAAATGGGTCTATGTTTTTTGCCATAAACACCTAAACAAGTACTAAGGAAAGAGCCTTGCCACTGATTGCCCATTATAAGAACAACTCTTCTCCTAGAATCAATTTTGCTAAAATTAGTGGCGTGATGAGCAACTCCTTCAATTTCGTGAAGGCAACTTCATAACTGGTCAAATGATTTAAATTATATGGGATCATTCAAAATCTTGAAAAATTCATGTGCCAATTGACCCTTCTAAAAATATATTTGCTCATGTTTTTATCTTTCCAATGAGTTATTGCACATCCTTGTTGACTTTTGGGATAGCATATTAAGAACATCCTGGATCTTTTTAGATTAGATTCGATGCCACATTGTGTGAACATGTAACCTAAAAACTTTTTGAATGATACTCTAAAAACATACTTCTGGATTTAGTTTCTAGTATTGTCTTAAGCAACTGAATGTCTCTTTCAAGTCATCGAGGTAACCAATCAGTAATTGTCTCTTAACAATCATGTCATCAATGTATACTTTCATATTGCACCCAATATGTGAACACCTTAGTCATGTGTCTATAGCACATAGCACCTTCATTTTTATAGCTAAATGGCATGACCTTATAAAAATGGGTGCTAAAGCCAGTCACGACAACATATGCACCTAATTGGTTGGTTCCATCATGGTCTAGTTATACGTTGAGAAGGCATCCTTGAAGCTTGGCAATGAGTGGCTTGATGTTAAATCCATCAACTAATCGATGTGAAGAAGGGGAAAATAATGTTTAGGCAAGCTTTATTGAGATATGTGTAGTTGACACACATGTGCCACTTCCCATTAGCTTCTTTTAATTATTATAACATTGGCAAGCCAAGTAGGATACTTCTCTCGTGTAGGAACCCAACCGTTAGCAATTTTTTATCTTCCTTTCCTATAATGACTTGTTAGACAACGACAAAATGTTGTCCCTTATGTTGTGCAGGCTTCATCTTTAGATCAATGTTGAGCTTATGAGTAATTACCCCTAGGTTTATGCCCGACATGTTAGCATAGGACCAAGCAAACATGTTTCAATTAGATTGGAAGAAGCTTGTCAACTCGGACTTTAGCTTAGGGGATAGTAACGAACCTATTAGAGTGGTTTGCGTGACATCATGTCCAAGTTGAATTTCCTCTATTAGTTAAGTCGACTCACTATTCCCTTTGGTTAGCTCTCTAATCTTCTTATTCCGGTGTTTGGGGAATAGTCTTTACGATGTATTTCATCTTTAGCCAACACTTTGACATTCAACTTCCTGGACAATTCTTGTGGGAAATTTGGCCATGAAGTGGGTAAATGAGGGGATCACACAAAACATGAACAAACCAATTCGATCCATTATCATGTTATACAGTAACCAACAATCCACAATCAAAAACTCAATGTCATATTGGGCTCAGTATTGATCATCACCGAGTCTCATCGGGAGGGTGATTATCCATTTAACCTTGACTGGTTGGTTATTGAATCTAAAGATATCATGTTTGTACAATTTCAACTTTTTTTTAATATCTTTAGTGCACTACTAGTCAAAAGAATCACCAAAGATAATATTTGCACTACTTTAGTATCCATCGAGACCTTCATTATATCGAACCCTACTACTCAAACTTTAATCATAAGGGCATCTTGAAGGGAAATTTTAACGACCTCGAAATTCTCATCTATAAACACAAAAGAAAGATCTAAATTTTTCCGTTTAACAATGAGCATTACTTCTTTGCCTTTCTTATGCTTGGAGTAGTTAGAGAAAGTGATCCAATGAGGCCGCCACATACTGGTGTTAACTACACCCAGAGTGTTATCCTCCATGGTTCAGTCAGTCTTGTTAGCACTATCCTAATTACGATCTAACCTCCTCCATTGAGTCAGTCTATTCATTCTATTAGAGGGGTCGATTACTTATTGTTTAAAAATCCCCTCTTTATGGCTTCCTATAGTGTATTCTTCAATTAGATATAGTCACTGTCACGCCCCGAGGGTACCTTAGTAGTAGCAAACAAGTCACACTTGATTACTATCACTAAATTACTTCAGAGAATGACAGGTTTTTAAAACAACAGGATCTTTTAGTTGCTTGATAAGAAATAACAAATATATGAAACAAATAACTTAGTGAATAAACATTACAGAACTATTACAAACCATATAGTTCTTCTGAAGTACACAACTAAATAATCTATTCTAATAGTACATAACCATTAAACTAAAATATAACCGTAGGCTTCCAGCTCCTAAGCTCTTACCGGAGCCATACTCCTGGAAGTGACTAACCAGGGTCGTAAAGTAAACCTGAAAAGACTGTTGGAGTATGAGCGAAACCATAGCTCAGTGAATAACCAGACATATCATACATCACACAAGTTATTAGCAAATCATATGCAATGTGATCACTCAACCATATGCACAGATACAAGCTTGGATGATCTAGAATCCAAACAGGAAAAAGATTTACGCCCTCTTTTTAAGGGTTGAAGAACCATACTTTATGACCCACCTGCCTAGGAGAGAGGAGAATCAACGATTTCTCATTTTAGGGTTATCACTTTGAATATAATCGATTAAACTGACCATCTCCTGCAATCCCTTAGAAACTCCCTAAGTATCAATCATTTCAAAGCGATACTACGAGCGGCATTCTTCGGTGCCACTTAGTTCCCGTAGAACCAACAGACCAAAGAATACCTTGGAAGAACTAACACATTAGAACAACCAAGCATAAACAGAGATCCGAAATATTAATACGTAGCAGGCCGTCACCCCATATATATGCAATAATGCAATTCGTGCAATGCATGATCAGATTATTTTGTTAAGCCGAAAATTTTTAATCAATTTCACGGTGACCATACATTACACACAATCATCATTATACTACTTCACAACATCGAATTATTGCATTATCGCTTTTGTAAGGATATCTTAACAATCATACAATCAAACCACAACATACTTCCAACAAAACAATCATTTAATTATCTTTGCATTACATATTCAATTACTTACAAGCACAAACAGTATAATATGACTGAATTACTCACCTGCTCATACTGACTCAGTCGTAGTAATCAGTTGGTAGATCCTCTAGTGTATCAAAGTCACCTATTAAGATGAATAAAGTATTCATCAATATAGATTAACTAAATTCCTATATGTGATTAGTGTCCTAGACTCGATATTTATCAAGTTTTGGTAATTACTAATACTGATTCTATGTTATTCTATACTGATCTCAATATAGAAAATTATTTCTATTTATTATTACTTAGTGTTGTCGGGTTTCTCCTATTTTATCTTGCATAATTATTTCGTTATTTTTAGGAGTCACATTACTCAAAAATTTGACTTATTTCAATTTCCATTCTTACCTATTTTATCTATTTAGAACAAATATTTTAGTAATACTAACTCTTATTAGCACTAAATATTTGTCTTAAATTCTAGGGTTTTAAAAAATTATTAGATATTAATCTAAATATGCTTGAATACTTGTATTTACTTAACTATCTATAAATTCTTATATTTATCATATATATATAATATATAATCAGTAGGTATATTACACATATATATGTATATATATATTCTGTTTGTTCTAAAACTAGCTTTCGTTGAAGAAATTTAGCTGTACGCAGGCTCAAGGCCGCCGACTTTCAAACCCAGGTGCTGGTGTAGACTTGATTTCGAAAATTATTTCATAGGAGTTGCACCGGCTTTGAAAGCTGTCGGCTTTCAACGTACGCCGGCCCTACGCCGTCGGCGTAAATCTCAGGTAGTCGGCTTACATTCATTTTTACGTGAAAATTATTTTTACGTAGCCTCTAATCAGTGTAAGGCGTCTCTACGCCATTGGCCTATTCATGTAAGCCGCCGGTGTTGAGCAATTATACTGCCGACTGTGAGACAGTGTTGGTACTATTCATCATCTTCCTCACTGATCCGACTCAATTTTGTTAAATTTCTCACGTTAAAAACATAAAACCGTTCCTAAGTGTTTATATATCTTATATAAGGACATAAAACAACTCTTAACACGTCTACAAACATATATACTTAGATCTTCAGTCTTATGGAAGTAAAACTAGGGTTTCGGATTTTTACCTCGTTTGAGCTCGTCCGATGAAATTCGAAGCTTGTATTTGTGATTATTAGAAGTCAGTTATAAAGCTTAGATTCGAAATAAAATCATTTGAATCACATCAACTTACCTTTGAACTCGTATCCAAGGGTTTTTCGTTTTGTTTTTCCTTTGATTCGAACTCGGATGTTTTGATCTGTTTGTTTTCTTTTTTTGGGTTTGTTTTGGTTGCTATGTATGAGTGGATTTGTTCTGGGAAATGTGGGAATTAATGAGGATTGTTTGTTTCCTCTTTATGAGCATTTAACACACATATATGTAGAAGAATAAGGAGACTTCGGCTGCATTTTCCCACCAAATGTCCTCCGAATTTTTCTCCTCTTTTGTTTCTGTTTTGATGTTGCTTTCATGTTAATTAATGTAGGATTGAGTTGTCACCCCTTGAGTGGTTGTTGGGGTTGATTTGGTTGACAAGGAGTGCATTATTGATCCACATTTTAGCTCCTCTTCATCCCGTGCAATCCCACCGAAATTGCAGTCGAATTCATATATATTTACTAATTGTTTAATTGAGTTTTAAGATAATTTAACGAGTTATACGGGTACAAATTAGCTAATATTTGGGAGTTTTTATATAAAATATGTTTATAGAAGTATACAAAATACTTAGATTATCAAATAGTACAATTTTAGGTTTTATATATACGTGATTAACTATTGTATAATTTTATCTCCCGTGATTAAAATTTCTTAAGCTCTTTAGGTCAATTTTTTTTTCAAGCTTTAATAGCTTAAGAAAACTCGGTTTAGAACAATAGCATGATTCGATTATTTATTTGAAATTCAGATCTTGAGTTATTCAACAGTTTATGTTTTCGTTATGTATTTATAATCCTAACGATTTATCTTTGGGTCATCGTTTTCTGTCTATAAGCATAAATAATCGTTTACTTAGTATTGTACTTAATACGGAGACTAAATTAGGTATATATCTTTAGTTTTGATACCTAACATGAAATCTTATTAGTAGCGTTTAATTTTAACTAAGAATCTCGAATTTAGGATTTAAATCCAAGTCCAAGCTCATTACTACTCATCGTTCTAATCTCGAATCATTATTAAGTTCAAAAGCAATCATTTAATTTCTATATTTATATTTTCTTATTTAAGTCTATTTGTATATCAAGTTCCGGGTTCAGATTTTAGATTTTCTTTTAATCATATCTTGAATTATTCATTCAGGACACGAAAACTCGTTTTTGGTATCAACTAGGGTTAGAGAAATTCTTTATTTGAATTCTAAATCCTTTATCTAACCAAATTCTAGGTATTAATCTATTCTTAGG
The DNA here is from genome assembly GCA_024138025.1 of Combretum micranthum. NCBI lineage: Eukaryota > Viridiplantae > Streptophyta > Magnoliopsida > Myrtales > Combretaceae > Combretum > Combretum micranthum. The sequence continues at coordinate 226,211 of JAMXBD010000356.1, forward strand.
CTTTAATTAGAATCTAAATCTAGTATCTAGTTCATACAATCTACTTTAGAATCATATACTAGAGCGAAAAATTTCCGGGGTTTACAGTCACTATGATTCCCTTTCATTCCGTTGGTTTTAGGTAGGATTCATCAATTTATTATTTCTAGGAAGATCTCTTCATGTGACCAACTGAGTAGAATAAAATAGGAATCACAAAATGTTCTCTTCCCACTCCATTCTATGCAAAGGTTCCCTCTCAGTATCCATGAGGGCCTAAGCGGTCCTTAACGGATCCTTTGTCCTTTTTTAGCCCTTTGTCTATCTCGATTTAACCTTTCAATCTCATTCTTGATGAGAATGAAATCCTCTCACTAGATGTATTTTTTAGCTTGCTCTTGGAATTATTTCAAAGTCTTTGGTATATTCTTAATGAGAGAATGAAAAAAGGCTCTCTTTGTGGTAAACCCCCTTCGATCGCTACTTGAATTGCAATGCTTAGGTCCAAATTGTTGAATTCCATTACAAATTGATTGATCAGGTCACATAGTCCCTTAATAATTCATCATTCTTCTGCTTGATCAGAAAGAGAGATAAGATGTCTATTCTAGGTGGACAATTGACTATAAATTGAGTCTTGAAGATAGTAATCAGTTCTTCAAAGTTGGTGATCAACCTAATAGAGAGTTACTAATACTAACTATGGGCTACTTTCTCAACTACTCTTAGGAACACCTTACAAAAGATTGCCTCATTAAGGCCAAAGACCAACATGTAGTCTCTATATCGCCGTAAGTGTTTATCAAGATCAATGGTCCCATCATGGATCTTAAATGTGGGAAATTTCATACTTATGAGAAAAGGCCCATCTAGAATAGACCATATCAAGGCGGTTTTGGTCGTCTATGAAGATGTTTTTGAGTCTAAGCACTCTTTTTGCTCTCTTTGATTTCAAGCACCTTCTTGAAACCCTCCATCTTCTCAAGAGTCAAATCCTTAAAACATTTTCCTTCATACATGGAAAGATTAAGAGAAAACAGATCATCAATATGAGTCTTGAAAGCAACAAGTGCCACCGAAGGGTTTTTAGCCCAATACACCCTAAGCGTAGGAGACCCCATGATTGGCCTGAGATGATGCTGGGACTTACAAAAGTTCACCATGGCATCATGTCTACGGATGGGATAGTTGAATTTCTCCATTGCTTCCTTGATGTTGAAAAGCACTAGCCCTTAATTCAAGGTGCTTAAGACACTACTCTACTTGCCAATTATGGTTTATTAACTCTATATTTTGTTTGACAATCTAGTGCAACATATTTTTACGGTCACTTAACCATTCATAGTCTTGCAAAGAATCAAAGGCAGAACAAGTACTAAGGCCTACATGGGAATTTGCAAGTACCTAAGGGTTGGAGAGACTCAAGGTAGAGTCAGTGTTAGTATGAGGACCACATACCTAGGTACTTTCTTACCTTTAGACTATAAAGGGATCGTAAATTGAAGGATTTAACAACACAAAACAAAGTATCTGAGAAAGTAGATAGAAAAAGAAAACTACTACAAGAGTCTTTTTCCACATATGGTGTAAGGTCATTAATTTAAATGCGAAAGAGAGATAAGTAAGTGTTGGGATTAGGCTTTTGGAATTGTACACTAGGCCAACAAAACAAAACATGATCAGTGGTATGTCAAGGCTTGTCCTACGTAACCACTCTGACATAGAGATGCAACCAGAATGAGTTTGGGAAAAGTTTTCAAAACCGAACCGGAATCTGATACCCTATAGGTTCTTAAAATCCATCCTAATGCAGCCTATAGAATTTTTGCCTGTGAACTTGAAAGCCGTCCGGTAGACCTTATAAGGTACCTGAATCTAAACCCCATAAACCTAGTATTTTTTCAACTACAATTATTTTTTGTTTAAATTTATGTAAAAAAAAAAAATATTTTAAAAAAAAACTTCTTCTCATAACCTAGATACCCATAATTTTCTTCTTGTATACTCATGGAAAAGGTTATTTCCATTAATATTTGTGTATATAATAAATCCTTCTAAATTTATTTTTTGTTAGCTTAACATTATAATAAGTCACCATGATTAATTAAATCAAATATTATTAAAAATAAATGCTCTATTAATTTTAAAATGCATATATAATTTTTATTAAATTGAACTATGAATTTTAAAATACATATATTATTTATTAAATTGAATTAGGGTTGCAATCGGTACTGGTTTAGGGTAGGTCATATGAGACTCAAAACTACTCTAGTTCCCTATAGGGTGACCCAAACATGACCTCACAACCCTATAGATTTTTTTTTTTTAAATAATACCCAAACCTGTCTCTATAAGGTTTTGGTCCTGACCTACCCCATCCTATCTGTTGAACCAATTACCTTTTTTTTTTTTTTTTTTTTCTTTTTCCTTTACTTAGTTTATTTTGTAAAGTTGCAAGTACTTATATGTCTAAGGTATATATAGAATATATTTTACTTCATTTTTTTATCATTTAACTTTATTGTAATTTTCAAGTTACAATAATAAAATTATTACAACTTAAATAAACACATATGATTAAGTTCGAAACAATTATGTAAGAATCCAAGGCATTATTTTAAAGATTCAAAAGTTTGATATCAAATATAAGGGAAAAAAACACATATAATATAATCATAAAGATAAAGCACAAGCTTGGACCAGACACTTAACTAAATATATTGTGTAACTTTTATCATGTCAAGTTAGATGAAAAATCATCAAGAAAAAATTCTCCATACCTTCATGTATGGCAAAAGGAAAAAAAAAAAGTAAATTTGTGAAGTTGGAAAATTGCAAACGATGACTTTAAATAAAAAAAAAAGGTAGAAATAAAATTGAAGAGAATGAACATTAGGGCCTTTTTTTTAAAGTTGAAATTGAAAATTTAATTAAATATATTATTTTAAATTATATTTTATTTATCGACTTGGGTTTTCCATTGGATCATTATTATGACTTGCGACCTAATCCTAAACCCTTTAGGGTCAAAATATTTTTTCTAAGAGCTGTTTAAACCCTATATGGTTTTTAGTAGGCCGTATATCCTATAATGACCCACTTAAATGCATTTATAAATTGAATTGGTTCCTAAAATGTGTGAACTTAAAATTAGTTTTAGTTTTAATTTTATAAATTCAAATAAATTTAATAAAATTTTTCTCTTGACGGGTCTAAATTCCCAACGAGTTTTATATGTCTGCCCTAAAACTCCATCCAAAACCTCGTAGGGTTTTACACAATGTCTCAAAACCTATCCCAAACCCTTGAAGTATTAATCGAGTTAGGAGAGTCAGATACTTTATAAGAACCCACTCAATTACATCTCTACTCCGATTACCAAGTCAAATTGCATCCCAAATTCATAAAGGTTATATGGTATTAGGATAAGATCCCAGCGATTACATATGTTGTGTAATCATGGAGTTGTAGGGAGTTGAAGGCGATTATTTAGAACAAATGGAAAAAAAAAAAAAAAAAGATTTTTAATCAAAATTAAAATTCTCTTCTTGAGTCTCACCCCCATTTAAAACCAATAGATCCTCTTAGGGGCTCTATTAGTGTATTGAAGTATTTGACAAATCACCTATAAAAACTAGTTAAACCACGAAAACCTTTTATCTTGAGTATTTTTAGGTGTAGGCCATTCTTTAACTGCCTTGATCTTTTCCTCATGCATCTTAATGTCTCTAGCACTAACAACATAACATAAAATACAACTTTGTCCAAACAAAAAGAACTCTCTCAGGTTAACACATAAACACTCTTTTCTTAACACATCAAGCACAAGTCATCCAGTTGTTTACTATAAATTAAAATGTCACGAAAATAAACAATAATAAACTTCCCAATGAAAAGTCTCATGACATGGTTCATTAGTCTCATAAAAGTATAGATGCATTAGTTAACTCACAAGGCATAATAATCACTTATAAAGCCTAAATTTTGTCTTAACAAGCAATTTTTCATTCATTACCCTATGTCATCCCAATTTAATGATATTAACTTTTAAGATCAAATTTTGAAAATACACAGTAACCATGAAACTCATCTAACCTTGTAATAGAATGGCAAAATTTTATCATAATCTTGTTAATTACCCTATAATCCATGCACATTCTCCAAGTGTCATCCTTCTTTAGTACTAATAACATTAATATTGAATGTAGACTCATACTTTCATAAGTAAATCCTTTAGCTAATAATTATTCACTTATTTCTATATCTCTTTTGTCTCTTCTAGACTATACCTATAAGCTGATCTATTTGGATTAGACACTTCTAGCACCAAATCAATTTGATTCTCAATTTCTCTTATTAATGGCAATCCCCTAGAATTCCCTTTGGAAAAATGTCCTCATGATCTTGCTAAAGAGACATGTAGACACTCCATTTTTACTAAGCTTTAGATTATAAATGTTATAATATAAAGATTACTAGTAAAGATTTAATTCAGTGACATGAGAAAAATCAATTTTGTCATATAGTATGATTGTTAAGAAAGACTAAAATAAGAATTATTATTGAGATTGGTAGAAAAAATTTAAAAATAATAGTATAATAATAAAATTTAAAAAAAAAAAGAAGAAGAAAAGGGGGAAAAAATAAATAATAAAAAACTAATTAAAAATTAAAGAAAAATTAAAATTAAAAAAAAAATCATATGCTAACTTTAGCAAGATTTCAGCATCATCTTTAACCTTGAGACAAGTGAAAAACAAGTTAGTTCCCTCACTTCACACCCATGTCTGACCTAGTTTCAATTTCAATTTTGCCAAGTTGATAGCAAAATTGAAAACTAGGCACGGAAAGCTTTCATTTGATATAAACATGCGGATTTTCATACATGTTAACTATATTAAATCTAAGCTCAAACTTTGGGAAACAACAATATTCCACTTTCATAAAAGATGCTTTCCTTTTTTAATTACGCTTCAAGGTTCAATGCCTTATTATACATATCATCTAACTTCACATATTGTGTAACTCCAATTGATCGGAAACATCCCCATTAAAACCATTCAAGAATCTAACCATAGTAGCCACTTTATCTTCCCTAGCATCGACTTTCATCATTAATATCTTCATCTCTTTATTTATACTACCTTAAGTAGGCCTTGTAATCTCTAACAAAGTCCCCTATAATAGTGGTTAGGGACAAACCACTTTCTTATGAAGGTCTTTAATCCACATCAGCTACTAACTAATGGCTCCATGCTCCTTCTGTTACTTGTAACAAGTTAACACCACCAAACACTAGCATAATCACAAAAATCAACTACAACTAATTCTACCATTTTCCCATCCAGATATTGATGGAAATTAAATAGGAACTCCATCTTCCTCTCCAATTCAAGATACTCATCCAAATCACTTTTTTCTTGAGAAGCTGAAATCTTAAATTTAATATTGTTCAAATTATCATCAATTCGATTGCCTCCACACCTTGACTCCTCCCACTACCCACTTGAATCTTTATTCATGAGTAGTGTATCAAATTCTACATGTTACAAGAATCTATATATTCTTCATAATCTTCCTACTTCATATGTTGCTTAGAGTTTTGAATATGTGGTGTCATAGCCTTCTTTGAATGTTAGCCACATCTAATTCCATTTGTATAACTCTTCCCTTAAGTTCCTTTATATCCACCATCATTTGCACCATGATAGCATTTAATTCATCTTCCCTTGCTTCTTTACCATCGTTTTTCCTTTTTATTGGATTCAACAGCCTAAAAGTTAGGGTAATAAAACATAAAATATAAAACTCACCACACTCCCTCGCATGTTTCACTCACACTTAATGACACTTAACCCCGTATGTCACAAAACATTATTAATCTTACCCTCTTGCATATATTCATCTTTCGGCTCTTTATCGAAATTCTGAGCTAAGGTTTGTAAGGTTGAAGAAGATAGGAAACCCTAGATCTAGAAGTAAGTGTTTGGAGAAGTTTGGGAAAGAAGTTTTAAGTGAGTCTGAGTTAAAGTTAAAAGTGTGTTCTATCGAAAAAGAAAATGAAGTGTACCGTGTCATCTAAGGCAAGGGAAGTGGGTCTGATTCTCATGTAGCATTGGGTCGAGATATGTCAAGTGTGTTAGATAAGGGCCCATTGGCTCATGTGCAAAATCGAACCCGTTCTTATTAGAAATAAAGACGTTGGATAATTTCCATTCAAATCAAATGAGATATTACAAGAATATCTTATATAACTAAATGAATAAGCTGGCAAGAGGATCACATGCTACCGTTATTTAGAATATTCTCTATAGGTAGTATTTATCACAATTATTTCATATATTTCACTAATATATATATCTGTAATGTGCAGTACAAAAAAATCATGAAAAAAAATACAAAAACATTGTTGCCATACTGCTTGTATTCGAGCACTGCATTGTCTCAAATTTTTTTTAGAATTCGAACAAATCTAAATTCCTCCATTGAATTAATTACCCAGCTGCATTTGGTATCAAAGCCTCTATTGCCATAGAGATGCAAAAGTTCAAACATATGGAAGAAGCTTTGAGAGTTGTTCTCAAGGAGCAAGGTGAACACCATGAAAATTGGGTTAAGATGTATTCGAAGACCCTACAAAAACAACAAACAATGTTAGAAACCCAGAGCCAAACTATCAACGAGCTTAAACAACAAATGAGTGAAAGAACTAGATCAGGTAAGGCCCCTATGCTATCTCCAATCAACATTAATGATGCCTCACCATCAGTAGTACAATCTAGAGCAGTTGGAGAATAGCCTGTTGGATATCAGTTTCCAACTAAGAGCACTAAGATTGAATTTCCTGTATCTAATGGGGAAAACTTTAAAAATTGGATGTTAAGGGTTTAACATTTTTTTGCCATTGATGAGACCCCATATCACTTTAAGGTTAAATTAGCTACTATGCATTTAGAAGCCAAGCTTTATGAATGGTATAATGCATATCTTAAGATGCGTGGTAATGAACAACCCCTAACTTAGGAAGAATTAACCAAAGTGCTTAACGCACGATTCAACGATAGAGGGTATGAAAATCTTATGTCAGAATTGAAAGAATTGCAACAAACTGGACCTTTGCAAGACTATATAGATGAGTTTTTGCATCTTTTAACTCAAGTACAACTACCCGAAGACTACCTTATAAGTTGCTACAATTATGTTTTTTCAGTTATATAACTGCTATAATTATGTTTTTTCAGTTACATTGTGTAACTGCCACAATTATATTTTTCAGTTACATAACTATCTTGTAATAAGCCTATATATAAAGTTTAATAACTACTCAAGATAGATATAGAAGTTTTTATCATATATTTTGAGATATTTGAGAAAACTTTTAAGTGTGAAACCCTTTGTGGTGATTTTGAATATTGAGTTTCATTCTCTTTATTCTTGAGTTCTTATCAATTTTTGTGTCATATAGAATTGTGGTGAATCCTGTTATTAGAATCTTTTGATTCTTTTAACATCGTGATTAATCTATAGATCGTGGTCCCCATCGTTCTATAATCTAATCACAAGCTAGTTTAATTTTATTGTTCACGGATTCTATCAAACAATAATTTTATCCATATCATTTCTACTGGAAAATCCTAAAAATTTAGATCAAGATTCAACCCCCTCAAGCTTGTGTCACTAGTGGTGAGGGGAGAGGGGCTGTCCTAATGCAAGATTGTCATCCTATTTCTTTTATTAGCAAATCTCTAGCTCCTGAACATCATGGACTATCGGTCTATGAGAAGGAGTTGTTAGCATTGGTTCATGCTATTGACAAATGGAGACATTATTTTTTGAGATGGCATTTCATTATTAAGATGGATCTCAAAGTCTCAAGTATCTACTTAAGCAAAGGTTAGTGACTCCTACTCAACAAAATGGTTGACAAAGTTGCTAGGTTTAGATTATGCAATCGAATACAAAAGTGGTCAAAACAACTTAGCTGCTGATGCTCTCTCTAGAAGAAAAGAAGCACAACTCAATCAACTCACAGTTCAGACTTCTATACATGGGCTGTTGGAAGATATTAAGAAGAGTTAGAGTTTGAAAGATGGATATGGTTCACAACTGGAATTATTGCAGTAGGGCCAAACTGCAGGACACTTCACATTTGAGCAAAGATTGTTAAGGCGAAAAGGAAAACTAGTAGTAGGGCCAGATCCTGTTCTAAAATAAAAACTATTGAAGCTCTATCATGGGAGTCCGTTAGGGGGTTACTCAGGAGGTCAAGCAACTTACAAGCGTCTCTCAGCCATCTTCATTGGCCTCAGTTAAAAAGAGAGGTCAAAAATTTTGTGCATCGCTATGATATTTGCTAGCGCTACAAGTATGAAAATGTAGCCACTCCTGGGTTACTACATCCTTTAAATATTCCAAAAGGATGTTGGCAAGAAGTTAGCTTAGACTTTATTGAAGGTCTACCCATGTCTAGTGGTAGAGACGAGATAAAATTTATGGTTAATAGGTTGACTAAATATAGTCACTTCATGGCTCTAAAACATCCTTTTACTACTTTTCATGTAGCTCAAACTTATTTAGACTTTGTTTTTAAATTACATGGACTCCCTGAAACTATCACTAGTGACAGGGATCCAATTTTTGTATGCTCGTTTTGGAAGGAATTCTTTAAATTGAGTAGAGCTCAACATTTCCACAACTTATCCCCCCAAAACCAATGGCCAAATGGAAGTGGCAAACAAGTGCCTAAGGACATACCTAAGATGTATGGTAGGGGAATGTCCAAAGAAAAGGAGCCAATATTTGTCCTTGGCCGAATGATGGTATAACACCACCTATCAGTCAAGTGCCCAAATCATCCCCTTCCAAGGGCTTTACGAGTACCCACCCCCTATACACCTACCATACTTCCCAGGTGACTCAAAGATTGAAGCTGTGGATAACCTATTGAAAGATAGAGAGGAAGCCACGAGGATGCTACGCTTTCATTTGAAGCGAGCACAATAGAGAATGAAGCTACTTGTGGACAAGAAGCGAACTGACAGAGTGTTCAACATCGGTGATCTAGTGCTATTAAAACTTCAGCCCTACAAACAGAGTTCACTAAGATCGACTAGGGTTTAGAAGCTAGCAGCAAAGTATTATAGTCCATACAAAATTTTAGAAAAGATCAATCAAGTAGCATATCGACTCAAACTTCCATCAGATGCAGCAATACACCCAACTTTCCATGTCTTCCAACTCAACAAGTATCATGGACCACGACCAGATCTCTCCTCTTCTTCACCTGCAACAACAACAAAAAATGACTTAGAACCTCAAGCCATATTGGAACGCAAGATGATTAAATAAGGAAATGCTGCTAAAACAATGATGCTTATCTCGTGGAGGGGATGATCTCCGGTGGATGCTTCATGGGAATATTACAATGATATGCTCCTCAGTTTCTCTGATCATCCCTTATGGACAAGGTCTTCAAATGAGGAAGGGAATGAGTTAGGGTTTGGAAGGTTGAAGAAGATAGGAAACCTTAGATCTAGAAGTAAGTGTTTGGAGAAGTTTGGGAAGGAATGTTAAGTGACTCTGAGTTAAAGTTACAAGTGTGTTCTGTCAAAAAGAAAATGAAGTGGACTTTGTCATCCAAGGCAAGGGAAGTGGGTATGATTCTCATGTAGCATTGGACCAAGATATGTCAAGTGTGTTGGACGGGGCCCATTGGCTCATGTGCAGAATTGACCTTGTTCTTATTAGAAAAAAAGATGTTGGATAATTTTCATTCAAATCAAATGAGATATTATAGGATTATCTTGTATAACTAAATGAATGAGCTGGCAGGATGATCACATGCTACCATTATTTAGAATATTCTCTAGGGGCAGTAGTTATCACAATTATTATGTGCATTGCACTAATATACATATCTAAAATGTGTAGTACAAAAAATCATGAAAAAAAATACAAAAACATTGTTGTCCTACTGCTTGTATTCAAGCACTGCATTCTCTCAAAATTTTTTTTTTTTTGAATTCGAGCAAATCCAAATTCCTCCATTGAATTAATTATCCCGCTGCAACTTCCCATCTCAATTATTGAGCTTCGCTCTTGCTTTACCCACCAGTATACTTAATTCCGAATAGGAAAAATTTCAAAGGGTCAAAATCTTTGGATTCGCAGGACATAAGTTGCCATAATTCTTTATTTGCTACAAGCCTACAACTCGACAAATTGCAATAACATTTCGTGGGAAAGTTTTCAAGCGACCTTGCTCCTTTATTTTTTGTTTTGGTCTTTTTTTTTTTCCCCTCTTTTAGGGAAACAAGAAAACTAAAAACTCTCAAGTTAGGCTTAGTTTTTATCACCCCAAAATCGAACCGAATACTTTGATAACAAATCCGATACGTATGTAGAATCCCAAACTCCAAGAATCGGAAAAATGGACCTTGGCTGATGAAAATCAAACCTAGAGGTAAAGACATATATTAAACTTGACCTTTTGTTGAAAATTTCACAAACCATGGTATATTGATATGGAGAAACCCAACATGTTAGTTGAATAAATTCTCAAACTCTGAAAATATACCAATCAAGAACCTCGGTATATCAAAGAACACAACAAGACTAAAATCCTTAAAGAGTTCAAAAATAATGAAAGAGAAGATAATTCTATAAGAAAAAATAATTTCAAGAATGAGGCATATTATCAATAAATAAGAGCATGTTTATAAGTTAAAAACCTCAAACCAAACAAGGAAACTGGTATTTAGTCTTAAACAATTAATTAATTATAACAACAAAAACCAAATAAAGGGAACTAAAAAAATTCCAAATAATATCCTAATAGTGAAAACTAAATAAAATTTTAATTATACGTTATCAAGTAATTTATTCCTAAAATAAACTCATATTCAAAATATATAGCAAATTTGACGGGAAAAGGAAAAAAATATTTATGTTTTTAAAAAAATTACAAAATTACCATCGGGATCAAAATAATCCCGATTTTAGACAACTTGACCTTGTCTCTTGTGCTTGACCTTGTCTCTTGTGCCTGACCTCGTCTCTTTTAAGAGACGAGGTCAAGGCCTACTACCTTGTCTCTTGAAAAGACGAGGTCGGTGAGACTAAAAACTTGCTAGACCTCCTTCTTTCACATTTCCTCTTCTTCCTCCGCGTCGTTTATCTCCAAAACCCTAAGCCCCGAATTAAAACTCTAACCCCAATTCGCAATTTGTCTTCGATTGAGTGCAATTAGCTTCGTGAACTTGTGTTTTGGATCAACCGGTGTTGAAGGAGAAGCAATTTGTTGGAGAGGAGTGTTGTAGGCGCAAGAACGACGACAACGACGAACGGTGACGATTTGTGGTATGAATCCACATTTTTCGAAATTTTTGTTAAATTATTGATGCTACATTGTTGAGTATTCGTTATATGTATTGTAGGAATATTGTATGTTGTAAGATTCCAAATTTTTGCGATTTTTTTTTTGAATTATCAATGCTATATTGTCAAATATTGGTAGTGTGAAATGTGCGCATATTTGTTGTTGTACGCAAAGTTCAATTAATTAGAAATTATAATTTGTTAAACACTATAATTCAATTAAAGTGATACAAATTTTGTATAATTTATTAGAAATTTTTATAATTTATAATTTATTAGAAATGAGTAATTGATAACAGAAATCAACGTTTAAAATTATAATTTATTAGAAATTAGTAATTTCAATTTTATATGAATTAGATTATAAATTAGTGATAGAAATCAACATTTAATTAGTGATAGAAATAAATTTGAAAAGTTTCCATTAGGAGTTATGTTAAATAAAATGGGGAGTTCGATTCATAAGTGTGAAGTTGCAAATTTCATGCAATGAAGTTATTTTTTATGAGATGGTAGCGTTGGTGAGGAAATGGAAAGGCGAAATTTATATTGTACGATCATGGCAACATTGTACAAGGGGAGGATAGTTTTGGTTATGATAAGCGGTCGGTAGTTGTTACAGGCATGGCCCGGATAGATTGGCCTTCATTATGTGAGGAGCTGTTAGGAGTCTGACCTATCCTCGAGACAGATATGGATGGTAGTCGTCTGAAGATGTCGTGGTTAGACAACCACTTTAGAGTGCTACCAGAGTATGTAGATGATGTCTTGATCAGATGCTACTCTAGGGCGTATATCTTGTTGCTAATGAGTGGATTCATATTTGCGACAAGTCATCAAATTACGTCCACCTGATGTATCTGCAATTGCTCCAAGACTTGGAGAGGGCGGGGCAGTATGAATGGGGAGCAGCCTGTTTAGCATGGCTGTATAGACAGCTATGCTTGGCTTCCCACGTGGACATAGGGATATTGCAGGACCCTTGGTTGTCTTGCAGATATAGGCATGGGAGCACTTCCCTCACATTGCCTCGACTCGTCGACAGGTTACAGCAATTACAACAGCCGCCCACTGATCAGCCATTGGGGTGCAACTTTTAATGTCATGGTGTATCCACCCATTGCTAATGGTATCGGACATCCTTCAATCGACAGACCGAGCACCAAGTATGATTTTCTTTACCTTCTTTCCTTCAATTTGATTTCCAATGTGTTGTTCCCTTCAAATGGCAACATTTAAATATTTTTTTTAACTGGTTGTGTAATTTTTCCCCGTCAACACGTTGTTTGGGACCCTTACAGTCCCAGTTTGGACTCCCTTCCTCCATACTGCCAGTGGGCAGCGACATTTGGCATGCTCGGGTCCCGCTGGTGTGCTTCTACATAGTTGAGCACTACTACCAAGACAGAGTGCTCCAACAGTTTAGTGGATTCAAGGGGATCCCACACCCACCTGGCGACATGAGAGCCCTACACAAGATTAACATGTTAGGGCGTTCCAAGTAGAACTGACAGGCGGAGTATGCTAGGTGGATAGCTGAGTAGGATGGTCGGCATGATCGTATTGTCGATATGCCAGATATGCCTACCGTACATCTATGCTTACTTCCAGTAGTACCACGCTATCACCTGACACTAGATCAGTCACACAGAGCTATCATAAGCTATATGGTAAGGTCACTCACTCGATAACCTGTGTAAGGAATGTATTTTGTTTTAATAACTCACTCCTCTACATTCTCTATGTTGCTTACAGGCAACTTTCAATTATAGAGTCCCAGACATGCATCCAGATGTTACTTCTTCCACTGCACGAGATGTCTATCATGTAGTTGAAGAGTTCGTGAGGCTCAATTTAAATGATCCACCACCACCACCACCACCACCACATCACCAGCAGGACCAGCATTGATGATCCATAGCCACAGCCGGTCAAGACGACGTCCACATAGAGAGAGGTGTGGACGGAGACGAGGTCAGAAGTGAGGCTGTGGCCGATGTATACAGATTGTGGACGAGCCTGAGCTGTCCCACATACCGTCATTTGATCACACTGGCTCCTCCCAGTTGCTTCATCACGAGGCTGACCCATCATCATCATCACATACACATCTGTTGGACACCCCCATGCCAGACCCGTCATATAGTGAGTGTCATACCCCCCCCCCCCTAGCTCCACAGAAGAGGCAACCATCACCATCACATGATATGGAGGAGGGACTCACATAGGTGGATTTAGACCCAGTCTCATTTCATCCATTCAGTGGTGTTAGTAGAGATGAGGATGGCACAGTTACACAGATTGATCCATCCACATAACATTCTCATCAGCACATATCATTCATCCGTACCTTTGTTAGACAGGGACGAGGGACGAGAGAGGCGAGGGAGAGACCACCAGTAGTAGATAGGAGAGTTTCTCAATTTTTTTATTATTGGATATAGATTCTTAGTTTTTTACGATTACTGTATTCCTTCTCTCGTGTACATTTGATGAAAACAAACAATCAGTTATTGATTTCGTATTTTATTTTCTTTGAGTTTTATCTTATGTTTGTGATGAAAAGTTTGACAATGCATTTGTGGTTAAATGATTTGAGATGGGAACTGCGTTTGGCTGGATTGAGTTTCAACATACTACTGAAGTTTGGAAGTTGTTTAGCCTTAGCGAAGGATGGCTAATTGCTTATATAGCTGTTTTTATCTGATTTTTTACAGGTTTTATTCTAAATGTAAAAATGAATCTATTTTTCAAGGAACAAAAGAGGAGTAAACTAATTTGGCCTGAACTTGTCTCTTAAAGAGACAAGGTAGTGGGCGACCTCACCTCATCTCTTCAAGAGACGAGGTCAGGCACTAATGACTTTGCCTCTTGAAAAGATAAAGTCAAGTTGCCTAAAATCAGAATTATTTTGATCCTAATGGCAAGTTTGTAATTTTTTTAAAAAAACATAAATGTTTTTTTCATTTTCCCAAATTTAACAGTACTGTTGTCAAAACTAACTGAATTTTAGTAACTTGAAATCTTACTCTGAAGTTATTGCCGTGTATGCGTTAACATAGATATAGGTATTATTACTCCACTGAATTAAGAGTGATCTATTTACCAACAAATTAGATAATTCTTTTTTTTTTTTCCCTTGTTCCTTCTCCCCACCCCAACTACCTTAACATAATACAACTTGGAGGAGAGGGAGAATTGAATATGATATAATCGGTTAAGAAACTAACATTCATACCACTAGATACAGGGTTCATAAAAGAAGAATCCTAATATGGCATGAGAACAATCCATCATCTCTTTTACTATCTTAAACTAGATCAGGATGCCCAAAAAAGTCCATGAAAAATGCAGATTTCAACCATGAAAAACTGAAAACCTTCAAGTAAAGACCCCTAATGTGGACACCCAAGGGCCAATTCCCTTCATATTTATCCTTTGATACTGGTTGATCTCTCCTTTGTAGACAACTGGACCAATGGATCACATGAAGCTGATACACATTTCAACATCTATGATATATATTCTTGATGGGACTCCAAAATTGGAGTTACAAATTTAGTGCAACTCCACGATTAAAATAAATGTGTATTTCTACTAAGCGTACAATTCCTTGGTACTTGACCCATATGTATAAAGATGCAGAACCATCAACTCAACATATAAAACCAAAGATACATGCGCAGACGAGAAGTACAACCACAGCATAACAATGGAGAGCATAACAAGGATGGGGAATTCTGTACAGATGGAGCCGAGCAAATGCATGTCCTTGACATCCAAGAATGCACTGGAAAGGTGCAACTGACTAGAAATCTCATGCCACACTTCCATCTAAAAAGAGACAACAGCTCGGACCATCCAAACCTGCAATGCCAATTAAGCTACTCTCACATCTTCTTCGAGAGGATCTTGGAAAGCCAGCACTTGAAATTGCACAGTGCAAAATACTAGGCCGCAGATATGCATCTTTTTCCTCTCCAATATTATTGTATGCTACCAATTGTGTCGACCCGGTCAATAACATCTAATGCTTTTAAACGGTCTATGTCGAAGTTGATGACTGGAACGGATAGTGGTCTTCTGATAGGAAAAGGATCCTTCTTACTTTCGCTTGTTGGGGAATGGCTGCTACTTTTACTGAGCCTGTGGTGCTTAGAGAGTCTGCTTTTGGCAGTGTCAAACTCCTGGCTTTTGCTTATTCCTGGTGTGAGCTTCCTCTTATTTACATCCCGAAGCATCTCTTGGTCCTCAACAGTCAATGTGGGGGACATAGAGCTGGGATTGTATAACTGAATTGTTTTTTGGTTGGGAGATTGATTTGGAGACTTTATGGGGGATCGGATCCCACAATTGCCAGACCTTGCTTGGCTAACAAGATGGTGAAGCCACACCACCAATTCAAGAATATAAAACTCAGTCTTCTCCTTGTCTGCATGGTGTAAGGTCTCAATTTTTATCAAGTCATTGTGGCCTGAATTTTTTCGGTTCATATCAGACCTAGAAAAGGAAATAAAAAAAAATTAGGGACACAGCAATTAATATATGAATTAATTTATCACACTGGCAGCTCCAACTTACCCTGTATTTGCCCATTCACCAACCCAACCAAAGCCATGATGAGCTCTGTATATAAATAAATCAAAAGAAGAAAAAAAAAAAGGAAAGATGGAAGCGGGTCATGTTAGTTCAGCAGTTTAGCTTTCTTTATTATTATTATTATAATGGAGGACATGGTGCAATAGAGCCCATGCTACATCCCATGCACCAATTAAATACAGCTTTCAGGGCAGAGATAGCCCCGAAAGTGTTCTTTGTGTGATCTGAACCCAAAATCTCATATTTTCATGAGTTCCCAGTTAGATTGAAAGTTGAATTAGAACCACTGGATAATGAATACAGAAAGCTAAATAGCAAACATGCACCCCTTGAACAGGTATAGCAGAAGAAGGGAAGAGAATAAGCATTGCAAATTATATTAGAATGCTCAATATTTAAGGAGAATAGTAATACCCCACGGTCAAATGACCACAAGGACTAATGAGAACACCTGCTCCGCAACCTGCCCACACACCCCCCCAAAAACATAATCCATGTGACCCCAAAATAAAAAAACTGCACGGTTAGGATAACAAAAACCAGACAATCATTTAACCAAGCACCAGATGCAGCAAAAGTCAACAAACGCAGTAAGTTTACCTTGTTGTATTAGTGGCAATTGGAACAAGCCATTGCAAAATTTTGTCCATCTTTGCTCTGATAAGTGGTACGGTAAGCTGCATTAAAGCAAATGACAAATGACATTATATGAAAAAGTATCAGATAAAAATAATAGGCGTAACTAGAGCAAGTGATACCTCCTCCTTGATATGGAATGACTGCAATCTGCAACGCAATGCTGATTTCATACCAGGTGGTAGACTATGGTACAATGCATCTCTCATATTTGGAGGCATGGAACCAGATCTAGTCACCTACGATTTGCAGATACAGTTCATTAACACATCTACACAAGAACATCCCAGGAACAACCAACTACAAGCTTCCATATGCTTTAGATCAATTATTAATCAGAACATTTTCAAATTACAACTGAAAAAATCCATAGTTCTTACATTTTAACAATGCCCCATGTGAGCTCTTTTGTATAAGAATAGTCTAAATTTTAGAAAAGTAAAAAGCCTAGTTTAAAGATGTCATTTTAATAAATGTTCCATTTATTAATCTCATCCTAAAACATTTTAGAATGTGCACAAGTTTTAATCCATTTTGAAATTTATTATTCACTCCTAAACTTCTTTTCTTTTCTTTTCTTTTCTTTTTTTGCCCCCTTTTTTTGGGTTGTGGGGGTGGTAGGTTCAGAAAATTCTCTCCTAAACTACTCAAATTAAAATATAGAGTTTATTGTTTGCAAAAAGTTGTACAATTTCTCATACAGCTTATTCATTTTTATCCACATGTATTAACTGGGGACCTTTCAAATTTTTACAATACATAAAATTAAATTAAATACCACAATATCTTATCTAAAGTTCAAATTTGTAGATATAGCATAGACTTTCATATTTATTACTTCATACTGTACTCACATATAGACTAGGATTATGGGAAGCAAGAGACCTTATTAAGAAAGATGCTTGTTTGGTGAGACTACTTTCAACCCAACCACCTCACAAATGTGGGTACTTGAGTGCATCTTTTTCATATTGATCAACGCTTTACTTGAATTTTCAATAAGATGGTACATTAGGTAGGCCATTTTTCTCAATGCATGTATGCTTAAACAACATAACAAAGGTCAGTGGACTAGATAGTTCTGATATTATATAAGGCAGTATGAAGAGTACTACTTGGAGCACTCAGTGCAGGATTCCCGTTAATGAACTGTTCAAGGGTCTAGCTACTCATTAGAAAAGAATAAAACTCAACAAAACCTGCCTATTAATCCCAGTCATATTTATTCAAGTCAATGGCTAACAAAGTTCCAAAAGTTTATTGCCTTGCTCTTAATACCTAGATTTATGAGATCAAAAGATTCCTACTGGTTGTGTACCATCTAATTTCAGATGGCATCTTTCTTTGATCCTTCCCTAACATCAGAAGAAAATCAAAAAACAAGAGATTTTTATTGTGCTAGTATCTCATATGCCAGAGGCCTCCATCAAATAAAATTTTCCAACATAGGAAGATGACAGGAAGCAATCACAAGGACAGCTGCAGAGAATTGTTTAGAGCTGTTGACACCTATGAGGATGAAAAATGCTGAAGATTTCATTCAGTTGTTGTCACAAGTTTGAGATGGTCCATGGCAAAGTAGGCAAAATCTTTTGTTACAATAATTGATTAGACATGCCACTGAGCTATTAATGGAATATCTCATTCCAGCCATCGGATCCCAAAAGCATCACACTCTTTGCCAGGGTTTTTCTTTCCTTTTTTTTTTTTTTTTTTTTTGTTGGTGGGATATAATTGTTGCTTGAGATCTCCTTTCACTCTGATCTAATTTGTGCTAAGATGCATGGTTACAGGAAATTGAAATATCATCCATGTCAATGAGGATAAAGGAGAACAATTCTATCGCTAGCTCATTGCAGTTGAGTGAATGGAAAAGACTGAATCCGTATAGTAAATCCTAAAATAAAGCTTTGAGTGTTGCTTTCGTAGATAAAGATTATAGGATACCATGAGCAGGAAGTGAAACTCACAAGTGTATCAATCTGAGTTATAATATTTGCATAATGTAAAGCGAGACCAGCAGATCCAAGCTTCTTATGATTATTAGCAGAACCCTTCACGACTCTTTCACAATCTGTAAGGAAGAGGTCAATGGGAAATTTAAAGGGTAAATAGCCATAGACACGATAATTTTTGTAATAAAAGGCACCCCCAAACTTTTATTTCAATTTTATCTTGAGCTCTTTGTTAGAAAGCTGGGCCCATGCTATTTGTGTATTAATTAAACATGACAGAATGTCTGCCCATTTATAAATCGTATCAAAAGATTTCTGTGTCAGTGAATCTAAACAGGTAGTGGAATATTTATGACACAGGTGCAATGTACAAATAAAAATTTTTGGAATAAGACCTAATGGTGTCAATTTATCATCCGACTTCCAATGAATAAACATTAATTGTTTATTTTGATCTCAATCTAACAAAACATGCAGCTATCTTTTGGCACAACAATTTGATGATGTGCACAGAGCAATTTTTGGATTTATCAGACATGCAGATCAGCACATCTGTTCAGATCCAAATATAAGGTAAAGACTGAACATTCAGTTATGTTCCCTATGGTCCACAACTCAGAAAATGCAGAGCTTGAATAGGCGACAAGACATACCAGCACTACCAAAGGCTTCTCGAATCTCCAGATGTAAAAAATGAACAATGTCAACAAGCTTCTCCATCACCTATAAAAGCAACAGAAAACAAAACAAAAAGTAACAATAGCATAATGAGAACTTTCCACCATCAAATGAAAAATTTGCCATTTTTATATTAATGATTGTTTCCCTTCACTCAAATAACTATTTAATCATCTAGATGTTTAATCATGCAGATATTTGCTGGCCAAAAAAATAAAAAGTTATGCAATCGCATTATCATTATAGCAGGGAACCCATGTAATATCAAACAAAACTAAAGTAAAAGATGTCCAAATCTGAGCTGAATCAAGAAGGTTTCTAATTAGAGAAATTCCATAGAAGTAGCATAGAAGCAGGCAGTGGACTTGTCGAATCCTCAAATTTTTCAAGCCTGTCAACCTTAAAATGCACTGCCAAAGACTGTTGGATTGTGGCCAGAACAGAGGAAGACCTTGATAGAGCTCACAATACTAGGAAAACTGCTTTGCTACTCCTGAGATAAATCAGTTTACAGCAGAAATGCCAACGAGCAAATTACAGGAAAGTCATTTGCACCAAAGCTGAGGATGATCCAAAGTCACGAAGACTCCAACACATGCAGCGATATATAAAATTTCTTTCAGATTCTGAAGCAAATATTAGAACATGATACTGTCACTCTCAGTGATGACCATTGGCTATTAGATTGTCTTTATGAAGGCAGCAACTACTAATTCTTAGGCCTTAGTGCTGAACTGAAATCAACATTATTAAGATTGGCACCATATTCATCTAATCTAAAAGTTTAAGCTTGTACATGTGGTGTGGATACTATATTTATCACAGAACACTCCCTCTCACTCACGGACCGACACTTAGATTGAGGCCCATCAAGTGGACAATTTTAATTTAATAGGGTTTCATTGAGTGTGTAGGGATTTAAACTTATGATCTTCTACTTTGATACCATGTTAAGGTTAGCACCAAAACCATCTAATTTAAAAGGTTAACCTTTTAGACTAGATCATTGTGATGCTCACCTTAACAAAGGTCCTAGCACATTTGTACAGAAGCTTCAAATCTCTAAAGAGGAAGAAGACCAAAACTATCCCACATCACTAATTCGGAAAATGACAACCTATTTTGGAGTTTCACCACTCTGCTCCAAGAATTCTGTTATCCAAATCTCTTTCACTCTTTGGAAGTTTCAGAAGTGATAAAAAACATAGTTCCAGGAGCAGCCATCATCCCAGGTACGGAAGGACCAGAAACCATTGTCAAAAATCTGAGGAAGTCTTCCAAAAGTTTCCACAACCATTAAGTACACATCAATCTCTAAGAATAGATCTCATCTATGCATAACACTGACATATCAAGATTGTCTCAAAGAGAATACAGATTTTCTCAGCACAACCCAACAAGCCCATTGCATAGGAGATTCCTTATTACAAGAGAGAACCTTGCCATGATCTTTGTAACAAATATACCCTTATCTCCAGTATTCCCCCAAAGAAAATCAAGCTGTAAGATAAAATTAGCCAGAAAGGAATTTAGAAAATAGAAAAAAAATAAGTTCTTAAAGAAAAAAAATAAAAATTAAAAAAAAAAGGGTGGATAAAATAAGTTAGAGGTGTCTAATGCCCTGCAATTTCTTTTTCTTTTTTTTTTTCGGTTTCAGATAAGTAATTCATTTAGAAACAAAAGCATGTAGAAGGAAGCTAGCCAAAAGGGTAGAGATGGTGCTACTTCTGAATTTTCCATAAGAGCACTATATAAGAACAAAATAGTGCTAATACACAAATTCCTGAACACCAACATAGCAGGCTCTGTTCACCAAAAAAAACAAAACATAGCAGGCCCTAAGGGAAACAATATTACAAAGAGAGAGCACAAGTTAAAATCTTTCCAACTAATAAGTCCAAGGTTTGTTCTAGCCCATTGATTCTTCTCTCATTTCTTTCCCTCCAAATGCAATACATAGCTGTAGCAAAACCTTCAAGCCATGGTCAATTAAGCACATCATGGGGGAGACATAAGGCTTTATCAAGTTTCCTCCACAATCTCCAACAAAGGAGCAAACAAGGAAAAGATGCTCATGATTTTTCTCCACTCTTGCAACAGAAGCATCTATTGTGATCAGCCAGTCCCCATAAAGCGAGTTTATCTAAGGTATGGTATTTCTCAAGCGTTGTCAACCAAAGGATCAAGACATGGCATAGAATTACGGGGCTTGTATTGTAATACCATATTTTCGGATGATAATTTCGAAAATACAGTATACAGAATAAATATACCGATTTTACTCGAGCAAAAACGCATCTACTAAATGTGTTCCGATTTTCACGAAGGAGATGCATTCAGTAAATGCATTCAATATTACTTCTTTTTTTTTTTTTCTTTAGAACCCAACGCATTCACTAAACCAGGTAAACCATGTGAAAACCTTTCATGTATAGCACCACTGCAACTTTCGGATGGATGAATCGACCAAGACCCTGCGGTCAGCATGCTGTGTCAAACAAGACAAGGGGTGCAAGTGGAGATTGCGTGCATGCAAGAAGTTGGAGGGTCTTTTTGTCATTACTAGATTAGGGTGCAAGTAGAGATTTGTAAATGTGCCCGATTCTAAAGCGAAAAGAAATTAGTAATATCAAATGCATCAATGAATGCGTCTCCTTCATAAAAATTGGAACACATTCAATGAATGCGGTTTTGCGCAAATAAAATCGCAATACTTACTCTGTATACTATATTTTCATAATTATTATCCGAAAATATGGTATTACCATACAAATCCCACAGGATTCTTGCCTTGTGCCAAAAAATTTTGCTCCAACAAATTTTACGACGTAAAGGGAGAAACTGTTTGTAAGCTTCCTAATAGAAAGTGGCTTGGGGGACCTTTTCAAAGCTAAACAGTCTTCCTGGCCAGGGGACAAGGTGCATGAGAGACCAAGACCTTGCCATTATTACTTTTTTTTTCTTTGGGTTGAATGAGGGCACAACTTCAATTAAACAAGACAAGCACATGAACCAACCTACAAAATCCATGCACTGGAAAAGTATAACTTTTGTTAAATTTTAGGACATAAACGAAGCAATTGTTTGTAAGCTTTCCTAATAGAAAGTGGCTTTGGGGACCTTTTCAGAGCTAAACAGTCTTCCTGGCCAGGGGACAATGCGCATGAGAGATCAAGACCTTGCCATTATTACTTTGTTTTTCTTTGGGTTGAATGAGGGCACAACTTTAATTAAACAAGACAAGCACATGAACCAGCCTACAAAATCCATGCACTGGAAAAGTATAACTTTTGTTATATAATTAGCTCCAAGAAGTGCCTATGGTTAGATTTGAACTAACACCTCATGCAAATTGTTACAGGACTTCTAGTGTCTTATCCATTAAGTCAACCCCCTGAGCCTTGAGATGCCCAACATTACTGTATAATTTTCCCAGATTTGAAGAGGAATGTCATATCTCCTCTCATTCCAAAGCATATTCAGAAGTCTATCTCTGGCTCATGTTCCATGGACAGTTGAGCTGAGACTATAATGAGGAAGCAAGGATGCAGTTGAAATAGATGGTATGAAGAAAGTTGAAAAGAGAAAAGGAAGTATAGGCCTTGTTTCTCACCACCCAATACTCTTAAATTTTAGGTGTTGATAGGAGCATCAAATAAATGAACCAGCATGAAATTGGCACACGTCACATGCTATCTTGCACATTATATTGTTAAGTCACATGAGTGGGCATTGACATCTTATTGCCAACTTTATCCAGCTGGTAGGGAATACGGAGCATAAGGCCAGTCACAACTCTGGCTTGGATAGACACTAAATCCAAGTCACACATTTAGATCTGCTAGAATTCTGCATCAACTAGATCATAGAGAACATGTTGGGAAATTTATTCTCCACTCATTGCGGGGTCCATATGCCAAAATGAAACAAGGAACCCTTTGAATGATTTAATCACGTCAAGAAAAAATTTTATCAGCTTCCATGTTGCTCTTTTCACCTGTAGATTTTTTGGTTTTTATGCTAACTAGACATAAAGCTTTCAGATGCCTTTCATCAAGTCTTATTTTTCCTGTTCTGATCAATTATTACATACTCTGCATGGATTGCAACTATTCTGTATTCAATATGATACATTACTAACAATGCAAACAGCTTATTACCCCTTACATTTGTTGGAGGCTCCAAATAAAATATTTGCAGAACTTTTCCACTCCCTTTTTTTCTATCTAACTGGGGCTATCTTGATTGTGCATGAAAGCTTTCTTTTCACTAGCTTCAATTCTTGCATTCAGTTCTAAAGCCACAACAGCTAAGAATACTACGAGCCAGAGCTGCTTACTTTATTTGACTTCACCAATTTGAAAAGCTATATGCAACGACAAAAGACAACATCATAAGAACATTTTAAAATTGCAAGGACCTTGCCAATAAGAAAGAGCTGCCGATTGCAAGATTTTAAGAGCCCTTTCCTGCTTGCACACTTTCTTTTCTAACTTGTAGCAGGAAACCTTCTATAGTATTGCCATAACTTTCCCAACCAATTCACCACAAGAGTAATCGATACCTAACTTTGTAGTTCCCACTAGATTTAGCAGAATAAGATAAAGCAGTAGTGCACTTCAGCTATTAATGCAGGACATGCATGATAAGTCACCACATAGCCATCCACATGTACAGGTGATAAGTCATTGCTATTACCATATACCAAATTGATCTTTAGACGATAAGGTAAGAGAGGTATGGAAAAGCAGATGTGAGGAATGAACTAACATCCCTCTACATAAAGTATTCAGAAACTACTTTTATGCACTGGCAAGTAGCAGAAAACATAATATAATGCAACCGATGCTGCCAAATTGAAGTACTCCTATTTGTGGGTTCAGCTAAGGGAAAAAATTTAGCCTCATAACAGATGCTCCATTTCAGTTCTTAAATGTAATTGAAGCTTGCACCTACATGCCAAAACTACAGGGTACAGCGTAAGGGGGTAAATGCTCCCCCCACCCCACACCCACCCACCCACCCACCCAACCCCCCGGCCGCGGGACCCCCCCCCCCTCCACACAAAAAAAAAACCCTGACTGATTTTCTCTGACAGACAAGTTTCACAAGACACTTCTTTCAACAAGGCTAATAAAAGAATAATTATAATTAGTTTTAGAATTAACGATTGTGCTGCCAGCAAGTTGCACAAGACTTGAGATTGCAAGGCCTAGAGAGAGCTTGTTAATGCAGCCAGATCTTTTAAGAAAATATATAAATTTAGTTCAAAGCAAGTAATAGATTGCTATAACTCCTAATGTTTCTCTTTGTTGTCCTATCAAATTATTTTCATCTTCTCATTTATTTTTCCGGACAGCTCAGTAAAGTCAGAGATATGGCATTCCAAGAAATAGATAATTTATTAGACTAAGTTAAACAGAAATTTTCTATGCGCACCAATAATAGTCATTAAAAGCAGATAGAATTAGTACCTCTTCCAAAATCTTTGACCAAAGTGACTTCTTCTCTAAATTCTTTACATGTTTTTTCTGAGTCTTTAGCTCTGCTCTCAACATTGAAAGGCTGTCTCCTATAAATCAAAAATTTTACTGGTAAGCAGAATGAAACATTCATGCAAATAATTTTTGTGATTACAAGGGGAGAGGTCAACTAGAAGCTTTCATCACAAAGTTCGAATCAATAATTTTCAGGTAATACACTCTGATGCACCTCAAATTTGGTGAGAAGTATTAAGATTCAGATGAAAGACAAGTGCCATATAAAGACATGATAACATTGGAATAACTCCCAACCACATGAAAAGAATACAAGATAAACTTAAAGATCTTATAATGTAAAAAAGATTGCAGTGGAAGCAATATAAAAACTAAACCATGTAACACATGGAATGCAATTTTTCCTCACATCATTAGGTCATATGTCGTGTTTTGCTTTGTCAAAGTAACCCATCTGGTGCAGTTTAGTCAACAAGTATAATACTAATAAAATTTAGTGATCTGGCAGCAAGAAAGACATACCTTTTTCTTTTTCTTTTTTTAGAGTTAATTAAGAGAAAAAATAACCAATCTTTGTTTTAACAATCAAAACATCAATTAGGTCTTATCTTTGAGTCCAACAAATTATGTAACATAATTACTATTGGAATTTTTAGCATTGAAACAAAAAACCAGAAAGAAAAATTATTACAGAAATTGCTAATTGTTTATTGACTACTGAACTAGTATAAACATCACACCTTTAAATAGGCTTAAACAAGAGATAGAATGTATCCTCATATCTCAACGCAATAAGGATTAAAAAAAAAATTCACATAACTACTAAATAAAAATAGAAACATAGATTACTCTCAATTAAAAATCAATAGACTTCCTAAACAAATGGAAATAACTGACAAAGATAGACCCACTACTTTTTAATAATGTTCACTTCTTTTTGAGTCATTATCCAACACACCCCTTGATTCGGAATTACAAAAAATTTAAAATTTCATGGTTATGGAGAACCTCTCCATACTGCTCAATTATGTAAAGCACATCTCTTCACTAGATAATGCACTTCTCATCAAAAACCTTATTGGTACACTTTATCACCAACTCTAACCTTGTTAATGCACCTTTTCACCAACCCTTGGAGCACATCACTCCAAGACCTTCTTTTTGGTGCACTTCTCACCATCTATCTAAAAAAGAGTTTCTTCTACAATTGAACGTGTCATATTTGTATATTCTTCTTCATTTCACATTCTGCAATTTTTCTGCAAATGCCCAAAACTCTATATTTGAAACATTGAGGCTTCCCCTTGTGCCAGCTATCTTCCTCTTGATGACCACGCTTGTTGCAATTTTTACATTGAGGAATGTTTCCTTTCCCCTTTGAAGAAGTCTTGGCTAGATATGCTTCTTGAATTGTTTGATCTGATGCCCCTTGCCTCATTGGTCTTTTTTGCTCCACAACTAGAAGAGCATTAATTAATTCCACAACAGTTATATTTGACAAATCATTGGAATCGTCAAGTGAAGAAATTTTTTATTCATACCTTTCAAGTAAACTCACAAAAAGCTTCTCCACAATTCTTTGATTAAAGAATTCTTCACCATACAATCTAATTTGATCAACAATGGACATGAGCTTGATGCTATAATAGTTTTAAATTTTTTCATCTTTTGAATCTCAAATTCTCTTTTGAGATTCAAAATTTGCCTAAGCCCTATTTGACTATTACCTTCAAAATCTTCTTTAAGCTTATCCTATGCTTCTTTTGGTGATACGTACGCTATTATGTTTGTGAAAACTCCTCAGCTAAAACTGAATGAATGCAATTTTTACCAATTCTTCTTCATGTTTCTTGAGTTATGCCAATAATGGAATTTGAGGAGAGGAGTAGGGTCAGAGTCATTCTCAATAACCTCCTACACGCTCAATGCTTGTGGATAGGACTTCATTTTGATAGCCCATGAATGATAGTTTTCTCCTTTAAAAATAGGAATAGGAGTAGAAAAAGTATATGATGTCATTTGCTCATAAACTATTCCTTACAAGCCCTCAATACCTATGAAGCTCTTATACCATATTCGAATTTTTAACATTAAAACAAAAGAGCAAAAAGAAAAATTATTACAGAAATTGTTAATTGTTTTATTAACTACTAAACTGATATAAACATCACGTCTTTAAATAGGTTTATACAAGAGATAGAGTTTAACCAAAATATCTCAACACGATAAGGATAAATAAAAAAAAAATCGCATAACTACTAAATAAAATATAGAAACATAGATTACTATCAACTAAAAATCAATAGACTTCCTAAAAATATGGAAATTAACGACAAAAACAAATCCACTACTTTTTAATCATACTCACTTCTTTTTGAATCATTATCCAACAATTACAATCAAGTAGGGCCAGGAGTGCTCTCTCAAAAATTTCACATAAACTGTCAACCGTGCATGTATTTAGGATATGCACTTCTAGAATCTACAACCAAAAGATGACTATCAATGTCTTTAAACCCAAAAGTTACCTTTTTGAGTAACACTTGAACCATCCTCCCCCTGTTGCTTACGCCGAAAATCTTGCTCAAATCTATCCAAGGCATGCAATTCATGATACAATTCCTGTCAACAAAAGAAAATTTTTAGACTCACATCCTTACATTCATTATACACATTAACTATACACATGATCGTTTCGGTGCCAGTATCAGCTAAATCAATCAAAATAATAAACATAGAATGGCTCTTGATTTTGGCATTTAGCTTTTCATATTCAAAATGGAAAGGGTTCAAAGAATTCATCAGAACCAATGTTTCTGAATATGCTAGGCGATATGATCTGAAGTGAGGACCAATTATGACAGCATTCAAGGACTTGATCCAACACCAAAGCTCAGACTTAGTAGGGTCCTCTGCAGGTGCTATGAGATGATGAATGACATTTTTGGCTAGACTGCAGACTATATCTTTTCTTACATACCACAAGTAACTCAATTAGTAGAATTTGGACCAACAAATGTGTAAGCATTACTTATTATCTGACTCTTTAATCCATCCTACGATATGCCTAGGCTTGAACTTAAAAGATGAATATTCACTCTCCTGCCCCCAAAACAATGTTCACTGACCAACCTGAGACAATCGTATTCCAAAATAAGATAAATTCTGAATTATTCAGAAACTACTTATAAAACAAAAACATTCATGACAAATTTTTATTTCTTGCAGTTGAAATACTACCTTCCAAAACCTTAAACAATTCCCTTTCCTCTCTCTCTCTCTCTCTCTCTCTCTCTCTCTCTCTCTCTCTCTTTTCTTTTTTTTTTTTTGAAACGGGTGAAAAAGCACAAAGCTTTTTACTTTGATGGGAGACTAAATTTTACTTTGATGTGAAAAAAAATACCTGATCTTGCTTAACCAGAACCCTACCTCTACCCACTAGCCCCATCCATGGTTGTTGTCAGAGATAACTTGAATGGAGACAAGTAATGTCCTCAGAGGAAAATTTAAATGATTTCACAAAGGAAATCCAATCTATTTTCGCCCCCAATCATCATACAATTTTTAGTCACTTGATGGAGAAGATGAGATCTTTGGTGGTCGATCTTCAAAGGCAAATCTCTGATGTCAGTCATCAAAATCTTTCTCAGGATGCACAAATCTATTTGATGCCAGAAGCTCGAGAAGATATTTGTAATATGTTAAAAGTGATGCTCAATGAATAACAGCTTCAGTTTGATGATGCTGTGGCAGTGACTTCTTGCTCATCTCACCATGAGGCTCGATGTGATGAGTGTTCTTACCCTCACAGCATCTCTCAGTCATGAGCAGACTTCCCACCATGGAGCTCAACAAGGTGATTGACCCAATAAAAACTAGCCCTCTCTCTATAGAGTTCAATGACATGATTGAACTGGCAGTATTTGTATTGGAGGAGGTAATTGCAGCATTGATCAGCTTGTTGATGGCAACTACTACGGTGCAACTTATCATGCTGCTCATCCAAATGCATGAACTCATGCACAAGAAAATGTATGCAATCACACTAGCTATCATTGTGGAGTTTAGGGTGGTGCTTGCATTCATCATAATGATCACTCCAATGGTGATCGTTCTAGTGATGCTTTTACACATAGTAATGACAATTCTTCTGATTCAATGGAAGAGGAAAGCTACAGTTGTGGTGATATGCTAATGAATATCTATTCAGTGCATCTTGACTTACTTTACCTAATTTTGATGGATTGGATCATTCTTCTTGAGTTACTACTGTTGAACAATGTTTCCGTATACATCATACTAAGATCAGTAGAAAAGCCTCCATGATTGCTATCTGTATGCGAGGTAAAGCTATCCATTGGTCAAAACCTTGTACCAACACCATTGACATCTTAATTAGAACACTTCTGTTTGTAAATTTCTCTTCCAATTTAAATAAGAAATCAGCCTTAAATCCTTATGCTAGTTTGTGAATCTTATGAAAAACTTCAACTTTTGATCAATACATGGACAAATTCAAGCCTCTTTCTTCTCAAGTCCCTTGCAACTGCCCAAGTACTTCTTTTGGGACAAATTCAAAACCTTGTACCAACACCATTGACATCTTACTTAGAACATTTCTGTTTGTAAATTTCTCTTCAGATTTAATAAGAAATCAGCCTTAAATCCTTATGCTACTTTGTGAACCTTATGACAAACTTCAACTCTTGATCAATACATGGACAAATCCAGGCCTCTTTCTTCTCAAGTCCCCTTGATTTTAGAGTTGCAACTGCCCAAGTACCTCTTTTGGGGGTTACAAGGAGGTATATATACAAGAGTTACTACTCTTGCTCCTCATCCTTTCGAGAGCAATGGAGTTGACCTATGATGTTGAAAAGAAGGGCATCTTTGTTTCATCCAGCATGAAAAAGCATGATACTTGGCATAAGATTTGAAGGCTCTTTCTCTCGAGATCCACAATGAATAACATCTCCTGCCGGATTATACAAAACAGTACTTTATGGGACAACAGCAACCTGGCAATGTTCTTCACCCTTCTTCTACTTTTGATGCATCTCATAATATGCAATCTAGTGGTGGATATTCAGCTAGACTTAATACTGGAACATTTGTCAAACTAGACCATGAATGTTAAGCTTTATAGTACATCTAGGATGAAATTAAGCATCTTATAAAAAGAATACTGTTTGTTGGTATAATTAGAGCAAGTTCTAGTTATTTCTCTTATTCGGTCATACCTATGAAAAAGAAAATGGCTCTCAGCAAATCTATGTTGTTTACAGAGCCATGTATGATGCAACAATCTTGGACAAGTACCCTATTCCAATTATTGACGAATGATTAGATGAGTTATATGGTGCATAGGTGTTCCCTAGGATTGACCCTAAGGTCAATTATCACCAAATTACAGTTGAAGCTAAAAGTATTCCAAAAGCCATTTTTAGAAGTCAACAAGGGCACTATGAGTTGTTTGTTATGCCTTTTGGAATTATATATTTTGATCCTATTTGAGAGATTTTGTGCTTGTACCCTTTGAGAACATGTTAGTCTATAGTGTTCACTTGACTACACACTCATCTCATTCACGGATGACCTTAGGTTTATTAAGGGAGAATCAACTTTTGCCTGGCCAGAAGAATTGTACATCGATAGAAATTGAATATCTCGATCATATTGTAGATGAGAGCATGGATCCAAGTGTAAAGAGTATTGTTGAGTGGCCAACTCCTACGACAGTGAGAGGGGTGTGCGGACTCTTGGGCCTCTCAGGCTAATTATAGACAGTCTATCAAACATTATGGCAAATTGGCAAGGCTTCCCACAGATATGCTTAAGAAAAATGTTTTTGTGTGGTCAAATGAAGCTTTTTTGGGTAAAATGTCAAATGAAGGCGACATTGTTTTTCAATCATTAAAACAAGCATTAATTCAACCTCTAGTTCTCTCTATGCCTAATTTGATCAGCCTTTTGTATCGGAGTGTGATGCTTCAAGTTGAGGTTTGGGGCTGTATAGCAGTAAGGAAATAGTTTACCTGCATATTTGAGTAAAGCCGTATCTGACAGCCTTATCCTGTCTTACTGATCACTGGCAGCCCTATCTTTTGGGTTGAAAATTTATCGTGAAAACAGACCACAGGCCACTTAAATATTTATGAAAGCAGCAGGTAATAGGATATAATTTTAAAGTTCAACATAAGAGCGGATTTGATAACAAGGTTGTTGTTGCGTTATCAAGACAATTTGATGAGGGTAATCTTGCTGACATATTGGATTCAGTGTGGACTGATTTAGAGGAGATAAATTGATATT
This sequence comes from Combretum micranthum, assembly GCA_024138025.1. NCBI lineage: Eukaryota > Viridiplantae > Streptophyta > Magnoliopsida > Myrtales > Combretaceae > Combretum > Combretum micranthum. The sequence continues at coordinate 257,247 of JAMXBD010000356.1, forward strand.
GCACGAATTCATTCTACTAGGAGTTCAAGGATTCGACTAACAACAAGCTAGGTTTGAGCACTCGCCTGAGCAGGATCCTCAGCAACTACCCAAGCAGAAGCTCAGAAATAATACCGTCAACAAATGAGATGGAAGCTAACTTCCTGCATGCTTCTATTCTCCTTTTATTTATAGCATGTTGCCAGCTCAGCAGTTACTCCAACTAACTTGACGACTCAGCATCCTTTATTCTTTATCCCTCTATATACCACTAGTACTACTTCTATACTACTTTACGACTGAATTCTCCAACAACACCGTTTATTTCTGCCTTCTCAAGTACACATTTCTTGTAGATGAAAAAGAATTCACCAACAGATTCAGTCGAGTTAAGCTCTGTCTGTCTTAAAAAAGTACTTCCTGAGATGTCTTATTTCCCATAATCCCCTACTTTTTTGGGGGCAGGATAGAGTCTTGCATTTAACTTCTTTTCTTGGATATTCAATACAATTTTTCGTGAACTACCACTCAAAAGAGTTGGTCATAATTACATGGAAAGAGTGCCAAATAACACAAACATTTTCTCCATCATGTTCTGTATGATTCGAAGTAAACTAGATGTTCCCTGCCATGCAGCTATTTTGGTATTAATACAGAGCCAATTAGTGAGTTTCTCTTCCACCTTTGTTTCTTTGATCTTCATATCAAGAATACACAGCTATATTGAGGACGATTTCTCTCACACACACAACAGAAAATTGAGGAAGTCAAATAAAATGTTTAAAATACTTACAGCTGTGTACTGAACCCAGTTCATTAATTGCTGAATCATCATCTCTGCTTCTTCTTTGAGCTGTTTTTGAGGCATAATCTCCAAACCCAACCTAGACAATATTGAAAAACAGGGAAACCCACATCATGAGCAAGCGGTAACAATTAGTGAAGTGAAAAGCCAAAAAGATATTACTTGTCAAAGTAGCGGTCAAGGTTGTGCCATTGAGGATCTTTGCAACGATTCCCAAATCGAACAACCTCTCTCGAGAAAATTTTGAGCTCTTCCCTGCAAGAATATGCAATAGAAAGTGATCACTATTCACTTATAAAATTGAAAAAAAAAATTACTTAATAAAATCTTCACAGTAGGATAGTACAATATACAAATTTTTTTCTTTTATATGTTGTCAAGTCGACCAATGAGATGGTGAAGGATAAGCTTCATAGTTGAGAGGAAATCACCAACTAAGGCCCCCTAATTACTGCCTACTGATAAAGGCAGTAGGGTTACAAAGACAACCGTGTGGAATACTAAGAAGCAGCCACCCTTAAAAAGTGCATAGCTCACTAATTAAGCACTCTGTTGCCCAATATGATGTTTTTTACTATTATATAACTACACTAAAATAGCAATTTCAATATTATACTATTTAAAATTGTCATATTTTTACTTTAACTACATTTTCCATTTCATTACCGCCTTACCATTGTTGTTGCCATCACCACCACCACCATTTTGATACCACCAACATTGTTTACTTCTCATCACTTGCATAACACCATTACAGTGATAAGTCATGCATTGGCCATTGGCTCATTGATAGTATCAATGGCGATGATAAAGTGGTAACCGTATGAGGGCAATTGTATTGACGTCAGTGTAGTGAGGTAGAAGTATTAGTAATGCAGCAAATATAGGTATTGTGATTTGTGATAGTGCCGGTGGTGGTGTCAAAGTTGTTGTGGTAATAGAAGTGTTGAAATAATAAAATATTAGAAATCATGGTTGTGGTATATGAGGTTTTTAATGGAGTACCACTGGGGGGAAAGGTGTGGTGGTAGTGGTTGTGGTGACATGCAACGTAACAATATGCTGATTATGATGATGATTTAACACTAGTACTATAATAATGGAGGCGGAAGTGGTGGTGATGGCGATAACGACAGCAGCAGCGGTGGTGGTAATGAGATAGGGTAAAGTGGTGATTGAAAAGAAATATTAATCTAAATGCAAGAAACAAAGTTCTAAAGGAGTTGTTATCTTGTACCAAACTTATCTGTAAACCAAAATGAGATAACCAATTCTGTCCTATCTTTTACCTCAAAAAGCTGCAAATCAAGCACTACCCAATGGATCGCATACAAGTAAAATAAAAAAAGATTGAAGATCTTAATTCAGATTATATACCTTTTGTCAGAAGCAGCAATCCTGAGTAGTTCATCAATGTCTCTTGATATTAAATTTTGGACACCTTCAGAAGGAAGCACGACTTCTTTCAGATGTTTGATGTTCTCTTTAGATAAGGATTGCATGAGATTGGCACCTTTCACAATTGTATTTGCAACTTCAAAGGCCAGAATGGAAATCCTATTTCCTTTTATATCAACCCCTGACGTAAAACTACTGCTGAGGTTCAACTCAGTCATACTACTTCCAAGTGTGTCTAACACATCCTTTGCCTTCCCTCCAGCTTTTCCCAAGAAAGACCCAACTTCAGAAACCTATATATAATTACAACGAAAACATCTTACCACAAAACATTTCTTTCTTCCCTCGTTAAAACTGATGCGCAAAGAAATTTATGGAGGAAAAAAAATAAAAGAAAATGCAACAAAGTTATGTCAAGGTATCTACAAATACAGGAAATCAATCGCACAGATGAGTAGTTTCCTGTCCAGTGAATTTCAACTGAAATGAGCAAAGCTGTGTGCTAGATGTCATTTTTCCTGACACATCAATACCCTCTATTAAGTTTGATTAAACCATAGGAAAAACAAGTTTTCTTCTACTGAACTGTGAACTGTTTCGAGAAGATAACAAATCATTCTGCAATTTTCCCTCATCTCCCATCACTCAAATTGATTGAATCAGAGAACATTCACAGTGTATTGCTTTTAGGTTTCTTCTTCTTTTTTTTTTTTTTTGTTGCCTCAAAATGCATGCAAAATAATTTTGAAGATGTATATCTTACCTTTGAAACAGCAACTTGCTTTGATCTAGTTGTTGTTCGAGAATTGTTTGACAGTGCCCTCGACAGATGAGGAATCCCATCATTGATGTTGACGTCTTCCACGCCCAACCCACCAGAGATATTATCCCCATGATGATGCAATGAGACCGGCTCTTGGTATTGCTTGTCAGCAGAGGATGAAACTTCCTTACTATTTACTTTTCTAGCAAGCTCACCGGAGTGATGAATGGTCTGATCAGCGTGACCATTGCTATGGTGCAAGCTTCCACTGCTGGGAGCATTATCGACGGATGAACTCCGCGAACAAAGCCCTCCCATTAGGCTGCAAATATATATAACTCACTCACTTTTTCATTTGAGATTCCCATTCAAGCTTTTATCCAATAACCTCAAAAACCTGTTCATATCAACAAAAAGAAATTAAAAAAAAAATGACAAGAACTTCAGTTTCCAGTTACATATTAGCCAGCAGAAACAGAACAATACATCAAAATCAAGCAACAATAAACACACACACACATGACCAAAAAAGACCCTTTTTTTTTTTTTATCTTAGCGTGCGTATAAAAAGAGACATGCTATAGTAGAAAAGATGATATTTTTCAAAAAGCCCCAGAACATAATAGATCAAAAAAAATGAAAAAAACAAAATTTTAATAAGATAAAATTAATAAAAAAAATTAGGAAATTTTAATGCTGAGACATGGTAATCATATATGAACTGGGGAAAAAAAAAAAGGATGGACTTACACAAAGTTGGGTATTAGAAATTAGAAACCTATGAGACACATATAGTTAACAAAGATGGATCTGTTGAAGAAGTCAAGAAGATCCTTGTCTACTCTGTGTGTGTGTGTGTAAGACAAGCTATGGTGTTGGTGGTTCTGTGGCAGAAGTAGAAAGAGGACCTCCAAAATTATTAATTTGAAAAAAGTAGAGAGAGAGAGAGAGAGAGAGAGAGAGAGAGAGAAGCTCTTCACTTTCTATTTCCACTCTACTAGTCTCTATGTGTGTGTGTGTGGCATCGAGAGAGTCGTTCAGTAAAGGTCAAAACTTAAACTTAACTCACTCATAACGCTAACACTTGAAAAGACCCGTGACTCTGAATTTTGACTGAGACACGGTCAAACAAACAAACATATACGCTGAGGCTGAGGCCAAAGCCGAAGCTACGAACTGGGTTTAATCACTTAAAAATTATCATCTATAACTTTTATACATAATTTATCTTATTTATGACCTATCATATTTATAACTTTTTAAATAAACTTATAACTTTATTATAAGATCTAATAATAAATCTTATCTCTTTTCATATAAGTGATTTGATCGAAATCTAACCTCGAAGATACACATAAAGTAAGACAACATAGATTTTTAGATTCTTAGATTGATCGGCTGGTCTTCCTTTTACTTTCGTCCGCACTCCGGAGGTCATTGTTGGTGCGTCCCTGCACCTTGGGATGAATGGATAATGTTATTACTAAACCAGAATTTCTAGATCCGGATTCAATCACAAGAGATAATGTAATGAGCATTTGAATGGCGATTCGATTACACTTGTTTAAGATAAAAAATAAAAAAAAAAAAAAAAAGAGCTAAATAATTAAAGTCAACAGGTGTATGCATAATTGTCTATGTTATTAGCTTGATTACAGTGTATTATAAGGTCGATAACATTATCCTTTTAGCGTATGTTAGAAAATGTTATTGTGTCCCCTATCTCAAGATACGATTATTAGTGCTAGTGTAAGATCTGATCAAAAACATCCCCCAATCCATAAATGTGTTGAGAGCCCAATCCACTTTGAATTAAACATATATAAAATCCTCAATAATTCTTATAATACAATTTCAATCATCAACCTCAACAAACAAAAACATTGGAAGTCTTTTCTTTACCAAACATGTCCTCGATCTTCTCTCTCTCTCGTGTTTTTCTCTGCTGTTATTTCACTAAAGTTTGAGTTCTAATTTTTCTTAAAAAGTTATGTATGAATCTTCCAATAAAATTTCTATAGGTTGTATTACTATTTATAATTATCTATTTGATAGTAATTTTATATGATTTAGTATATGATACAAAGATGATCAATATACAGAGTTATTTTGTTTTCAAGGTTAAAGAAGATGAAGTTTAAGATCCAAATTTCAAGCTCAAAAGGACTTTAACACAAAGTGTTACGAGGAGAGGAGGTATGGGGTTAAAAATTTAGTGCCCCTTTTCTCAATTTTATTTTCCTTTTATAATCATAGGTACTAAACATCCAATAACTTTTATTGATTACAACTAATTTTCAATTGTATTATGTTATAAGAAATATATTACTTGTATATGTATTAAACTACCCTACTTATATATGCATTAACTCTGTGCATACCCTATACTACGATACAGATTCCTATATATTCTCACTGTACATACCAATGTGACTCTTTACCAAATAAAGTCCCTTTGGTGCGATGGCTTCTTTACTTTCATTCTTTACATTTTTTGATGTCATAACAAAATGTTACCACCAGTAAGATGTCTACATGCTAGTGACATGTAAGAATATAGGGAATAATAACTTGATCAACAGTGACCATTTTATATACAAAATATGGATTAATATCAATATAATCATTCAATCATGTTGAAAAAGGTTGCTACATAGGTAAGCAGCACCAAAGTTGTCATGGCGAAAGATAACTAGGTCCTAAAAGAAGACCCCATCTCATAAGCCAAATGGCAAATGTATCGACTTGGTTAATTGCCCACAAACTTGATATATGGTCAAACAACAGTGCATGTATAAACCTACAATAAGCAAAAGGGTTAGACAATAAGAAATATCAACAGACACAAAGATGACATTGAAATAGTAAAGGAATTTTAATGGGGTCTATGACATGCATGCAAGGGCATTTCAAGAGATCATGTGAAAATTAAGATTTTTAACGAGGTTAGTAAGATGCATGGGATGACGGTTCAAGAGATCACGAGTAGATTAGGATTGACTCATATGGATGTCTTACATGACTAACACAAATACTGAGGAAAAAGTAGGAATCATCAAGACCTCTATAGCAAACTAGTGAGAAATATTCGACTAAAAAAAACTACTGAGAGATAATAGAGAGATAGTGAGGGAGCTAATCGAGGTTTTTGACAATTAGAATGATGCGAACATAATGGAGAAGAACAAGAGGGTCAAAATCATAATACAAAATAGACATGTCAACATTACTTTGTGTGAAACCTACACATAGAGAAAGCTACTAAGCATAAGAGCCTATTTGCAACCATAAAAAGGACTTTTGCAGCTTACAAATATTATTAGGATTGTAGGGTTAGACAAACCTTAGAGGCTACTTCATGAAGACCATTTTCAAGAAGGTTATGTAAGGAAAAGCATTCTTAACATCACACTGATAAATGATCCAACTATAAGAGACAACATGAAAAAGAACAAAGCAAATAACGATGGTTTAACAATTAGATTGTATGTTTTAGCATAGTTAATGTCTTATCTTCTAGAAAAACCCTAGATAATAATTTGCACTTTAAAATGATCAAGTTGTCCCTTATGTTGCAATTAATAATGAAATTTAGAAGTACTTCCAATAATATTTAGGAGGATTAGCATTGATTGCTATTGGCACCTATATCAACTACCCTTAATCTTAAAACTAAGATTCCGTATGAGCCCGATAGTATTTAATCACAAGAATAAAGGGAAAATTGAGTTATCACCACAGGAATCATAACCTTGAGTATTTTGGGCATTGATTTATAATGAAAAGGTGTTCGCTTGTTATTCACAACGTTATCGATGTTTTGGACGGATTCCAAATATATTGCTACTCCTTTGTGCCAAATACATATTAGAGTAGCTATGAATGGATTAACAGCAATTAAACCCTAATTGCATGCGTTGTTGATGACTTACAGCATTAGCAGACAATGAGGGATGACTCGGATGTATTTCAATTTATAGATAATAGGTTTTGGCTTAATTATATTTATGTTTTTATTCATAAAAATTTCAACTTAAGTCTTACTTTTTGTCACCAGTGATAGGCTTGGGTTCATTCAAGTTTAAGTAAAATTCGGGTTATTTGAACTTTAACAATAGTTACCCAACTTTAAGTAAATAAAACATCCGATGCTAGGTTTCCCTTAAAAAAGATCCCCATAAATCCAAACATATGCAAATATCATTGCAAGAAATGCTACTCCATTTTTCAGCCACGCGATAGGCCACCTAGTCAGCCCTGGAAGCTTAGAAAATATGCAAGTTTTAGGAGCACCAACTTGGAAAACTAGAAGTCTAGAACCATCAAATTGACTCGGGAAAAAAATAGAAAATAAAAATGATGGCAGCTAGAAGCAACAAGTTAGTGGGACAATAGTCGCTGCGAGGGTTTCTTTCTTTTTTTCTTTTTTTTTTTTTTAAACAATAGTCACCAATAAGCAAATTATGCCTAAGCAAATTATGGTTTACTAATTTTCCAACTGCCTGTCAACACATAGCAAATCAGCCAGGGATTGGACACTCTTGAGCAGCACAACCTTCCTTTTTTTTTTTTTTTATTTTGTGCACGGTACACCATGGCCAACTGCAACCAGAAAATGCATAAGCAAATTATGCTTATTGCCCGTCTCTCCTATATTTGACTTCTTAATAGCTCCTAGCCAGGAATTAATTCCTTTAGAGGTGAACCGTATTCATCTACCTAGCAAAATTGAAGCAAAAGGTCACAAATAGAAGATATATAAATCAAGGAGAATGATGCTTGATGCATTAAGCATTTTATAAAGTAAAAGAATTTCATCATTCGACATACCACGTTAGCTAGTTTTGTCGGATCCTGAAATGATATCTTCTAATTCGTCAATGATAGCATTGTAGCAGAAATGATATTGCTCCTAATAAACATTTGAGAAGAGAATTAAGCAATAAAATAGAAACATTGCAGGAGCTTCAAACTTGTATCGAGGAGGAATGTTGGGGTTCGTCTATTGAAGAAACAACCACCAACTTTTCAAGTTTGACAAGGGGGTGAGGGGAAAAGTGGACTTCAGAAAAAGCAAATGAAAACCATACGTGCATCAATGTTCAATTTCAGGGAACTACGCAACAACATGCAATTGTATCAACCCAATTTTCCACAACCAAAGAAAGCCTGCAGGTTAAACACCTTAAACTGAAAGCTGGGAGTTGTAAAAGAATATTTATTGAGCAATACAAGTAGAAGCTTCACAACAATTGCCTAGCCTCACAATAAAGAATATAAGGGAAAAAAGCATTTCTAATGGCCCCATAAAAAATGTTGAGTCGTCATTGCAGGAAAGTCTGAACTTGCTTTCACTTATTCTTTCCCTTTTTAAAAAAAAAAAAATTGACAAAATACGTAGTAGTAGTTGCAAAAATTTATCAAGCTGGCACCTAGTCTAACAAATCTCTTTTCTGAATTATAAATAATTTCCATGGCATTAACAGCAGCATTGTTGTGCAAGCAATTGCATTCATAATGTACCATGAACAAAGGAAAAATAAACATTTCACTTCAACCAAAAAATAGTGTAAAGACAAATACCAGCGTCTGAACCATGCCAATTCTCTGGGACCTGAAAGTTGCGATAGTATTGATCAGATCTAAAGCAGACATGTCCCCTGCAAGAACTCTCTGGATCGTGCTGTGTATTGTGCAATATGTTCCTGTTCTACCTATACCTGCACTGTGAGACAGACACACAGAGGGGAAAGGGGAAGAAAGATGTGAGAAATAGTAAGAGAATATTATTGACTTGGAGTCAACAAATGAATTAACCTGCAATGCACACCAAGGGACCAAGACTTGGTAGTATTTGATATGTTCTTCTAAAAATTTCACGTACAGCTGCCGTGTTCCCTGGAACTCCATGATCAGGCCACTCAGGGTAGAGAATGTGCAGAACAGACATGGGCGGGTCCCCTGACTGCGAAATAAGATGAGAAGGAACTATCTAAGAAATAACCTTGGAGTCTTATTGCATCCATCATCACTTTATATACAGATTAAATAAAAACGAACACTAAAATTTTAAAAGAACAAACACATGTATTGAAAATGATCATTTCATGTGTGCAACTCTTCAGGAGAGAAGAAAAACAAACATTGGTTGGACTTATCAACATCCAAGAGATGAGATTGGCAAATTTTTACGACCAAAGACATTCCCTTAACCAAAATAGCGGATTTGCAAAAGATCCCCAAAAGACAGAACAGAGAAAGAGAATAAAAACAGAAAGAAAAGGACAACGTAGTTTTTCTTTTTTTTTTTTTTTTGGGTGAATGAAACAGAACAACAAAATGATTAGTTTAGATGATAAAATAAAAAATTCATACACATGCAAAAGAGATTAATCCCAAGAAAAGGCACTAAACCCTCGAAAGTTTTTCTTGTTGCTTTCTTTCGAAAGGTCCACAAATGGCAGAATTCTCCAAGTACTACAACGAGGCATCGAGAGAAAATACATAATTAGATTTATATTGGAACACAAATTTCAATCAATTATCATTCTTTGTCATTACCCAAGTTCTCCCTCCCTCTCTCTCCCCTTCCCCTTTCTTCTTCTTTTCTTCTTCTTCTTCTTCTTTTTATATTTTTTCTAAGTTTAGTAAACACCACCCAAGATATGTTAGCTGGAAAGAAAAAGACCAAATTTTTTGACCTGACGAATAGTGTGAAATGAAGATGCGTCGTTGATTTACTCAAACCTTGCACGTAAAACCAATTAACAATAGAATTGATTTCCTTAATCATAGTTTTTTATTTCAAAATTTACTACACATGTTTGTCTAGCAGAAGATATACTCAATAAGAAAGTTGATATTGAAACCATATTTAAGAGAAGCACTATCGAAGAAAACATTGCTCCCAATTTTCATTTCCCTTTGAGTTCCAGTTAAGTACTTGAGACTCTCCATGCATACAATCAAAGTATTAAATATAAAACCTTGCATGAAAGGTTGCCAAAGTTGCAATCTACTTAAAATTAAAAAATGGTCTATAAAATCGGAAATTGCTACGCCCTATATAAACTAGATTTCAAAATTGTACATATATTTACATAGTTATAAAAAATATAATATACGTGATGATCATTAAAAAATTCAGCATGAATTATAGTAATGATATAAGTTATAATATAAATAACTAAACCCAAGTCAATATGCTAAAATAGTAATATATGAATATTATTGTTGGTATACTTATATTACAAAATAAATTACTAAGAAAACAAATCATTAATCATCAACTATCTCATCAACATCATAACTACCATCACCATCACCATCACCATCACCATCACCATCATCATCATCATCATCCTTGCCAACATCATTACTAGTATTACCGCTACTAATATCCATATCCTCTAATTTCAAGCCTTTTTAAGTATTCATTTGTACTTTATCTTCAAAAATATCAGTGTCATAAATCTAAAAATCATCCCAAAACCTAATACAATAACTCTCTGTATCTATATATGCACCAACTTTCTTCACAATATCCCTTTCATCCTTTTTTGTGATCCCTTTCGCTTTGAAGATTCCTATCCAAACCTCATTCAATAAAGTGTGTGTGTGTGTATATATATATATATATTTTTTTTTTTTTCTTACTTGACTATTCATTCATAATCAGATGAGAGATTTCGAACAATGAAACTAGTAGATTAATTAATTTAACTCTGGTGGGGGGTGTTGTGGGGTGGGGACCGAGGGCAGGGGGAAAGAAATTTGGTGTCGTTTCACTCATGATTTGATGGGATTGTTTTAAATTATAGATGCCTAATTTTTTTTTTTTTTATCCCCTTAAATTTGACAGCACATTACACCTAAACCAAGATAAGATATAGAATCGAAGAAAGAACAAACTTGTAGAATCGTAGAAAATTAGTAAAATCATACACAGACGCACGATTACACTGGAATTTACTCTTAGATAACTTTGTTCCAATTTTCTCCCAAAAATACCTCACAAAATCGTAAACTCATACAATCGTGCAAGTTAACCTGTGATTATAACAATCATGCCTGCGATAATCTACAAGTTTTAAGGTTTTATATCACTTTGTCTTCTGTCTTCATTACTTTTGCTTGTGCTAAAATATAAAATGTAAAGTTCTATACCAATCTACAAGTTTTATTGTTGTAAATCTAAATTTAACATATATATGTAGAACAAAGGTGAGAAAGAATGAAAGAAAGCATGTCTTGTAAGAAATTTCTTAACAATGTCATGAAAGAAGTAAATCTTTAGATATGTGTTTGTAAGTATTTAACCTTCCAAAGAAGATGTGGTTCCAATTTGTAATTATGATAAAATATAAAAGCCACCAAAGTTTTTTTGGTTAATTAAAGACCCCAAAGTAAGTTGTGTAGCTTGAATCCACTTGGTTTAAATCAGGAGACCTTTAATTTAAATTCCTTGCAGTACTATTAGACAACCCATTATATAAATTTTTTACCATGTGATGAGCTTTCAAATCCACATGTGGGCTAGGGTTCAAAGGCTTGTAGTGAGCCAATTTGGAAATTCAAGCAAAAGATGAAGCTAGAAAGCACAAGCACTCCCGCATGGTTACAATCTATCTTTACAAACAATAGGATATGAAAATTCTTATTGAGATGTAACTTGTAAATATTTTTTTTTTTCCTTTTATCTTTTAGATAGGATATTTAATAATGTGTTAAGTGGAGGCTGGTACACCAACTAGGTATATGTTGCCTTTATATATATTGTTGTTTCGAAAATACAAAATTTTCTCTATATATATCCTCTCTTTATAAGTTCTCATTTTTAGAAATTGTGACATAGTATCACAGTTCTAAGGTTTTTTTCTGGGATTTCTTTGTCTTTGTGCAGCTTTTATTGCTATCATTTTTGTTTCACTCTTTTTTGTATAAGAATTGTTAGGGAGCCTTAATTACACCCTCAATTGTTGCTTATAATCTCCTTTAGATTATTTTTCCAATAACCTATCATTATCTACTATTCTAAAACCACAATTACTAGTTACTTGGACCTCAAACTCATTTGGGCAAGCAAATAGAGATTAACAAATCCTCAAAGATCAAGGGAATTAATAATGAAGAAATCGAAAAGTGAGGAACCTAACCTAGTAAGATCTTTTAAGAAATCTTCTCAGCAAATCCATTAACCTTGTTAGGTAAATCTTTAATCTCTTATGATAAGCAACCCTCAAACCAAGTTTTATACTAACTCTTAGATTCTTGACTCCAGACCACTGATCACATGACTCACTCCTTGCATTCTCAAACCACCCCCACCACCCAGCTACATTCATATACTCCATGCCCTAGAAATAGAAAAATTTTAGTACAAATGTGCTCTCGCAACTATTGTCAGATTAGGGGATATCCACATTACCTCTTCAATTGTCTTTAAAGATGTCCTTCATATGCCAAAATTATCAATCAACCTTGTCTCTTTTTAAAAACTAACTAAGGACCTCAATTGTTGTGTTGTTTTTCCTCTGTCTAATTGTGTTCCTTAGGATCAGGTCTCAAGAAGCAAGATTGGACTTAAGAAGGGAAAAAAGGACTTTATTAGCTAGATTTGCTTCGAAATACCATGAGTAATGTGTCTATATCGTTTCTCAATCCTTCTAATAAAGATACTATTTTCCTTCACCGTTTAGGTTTAGTTTACCCATCATTTAGAGTTTTGAAAGTCATGTTTTCAAAACTATTTCATGGATTAGATAATTCTAGGTTTCATTGTGAAGCTGTGAATTAGCTAAACATACACGTGCATCTTTTCCTATTGGTAATAAAAAGAGTCCCTTTCCTTTTCAAATTCATAATGATATTTAGGGACCTTCCATCCATATCAAATGTTTCAGGTGCTCGATGGTTTGTTTCATTAATGGATGATTCTACATGGATCTTTTCACTTAAACAGAAGTCAAATATTAGCATCATCATTTCAAGTATTCATTTTATAATTCAAAACCAATTTAGGGTTAAATCAAAACTTTCAGGTCTGACAATACTAAAGATTACTTTAACCAATTTTTATTACCTTATTTTCAAAAAGATGACATTATTCATAAATTATCTTCTATTGATATACCCTAGCAAAATGAGATAGCTGAAAAGGAAAATGTCATATTATTGAACATCACCAAGCCTTGTCGTTTCAAGGAAATGTTCCTAAATCCTACTAGAAAGAAGTTTTTTCACTACTACACACTTGATAAACAGATGCCTCTCACGGGTGTCAGACAATAAATGCTTCATGGAAATGCTTGCCAATTTTCATCCTTATTTCAGAACATCAAGTGGTCTCATACCTAGAGCTTTTAATTGCACTGCTCTTTGTGCATGTTCACAATCAACATCGAAGAAAGTTGGATCCCCGTATAATGAAGTATGTTTTTCTAGGTTGTTCACCTACTCAAAAAGGATATAAATGCTATAGCCTCAACTTGAGCAAATTCTACACCTCCGCTGATGTCACATTTATTGAAAATAAGCCATACTTCACAAAGCCTTATCCCCAAGAAGAGAAAATATATATTGAAAATGGAACCTTTGAGCCATTTATTCCTCTTGACTTGCCTAAATGGGCTCCTACTCCTCATCCAATATAAGCTCAGTGTCTTCTTCAAAAATTCCTCTACAAGAGTTAGTCCAAGAGATCCTTTCCTCTAAACATGTATCTTCACTCAAGTCATTATCTGTAACTCATGGTTTCTAAGATTTTCACAATAATGTAGAAGTGCAATTGTTCCAAACTGAGAGCAAGTTTAAGAACCTAACTAAAGATTTGAAAATGAGGCCATTGTAAGAACGATCCTTCCTTGCAAATAGAGACTTTTTTTTTTTTTTTAAGCCAGTAAATAGAGACAAGTGAAACACAGTTAACTTCCTATTTTGAAAGGGTACTTAAGAATGCACCAATAGATCATTGTACCCAATATTCAACCACGTATCATTCAACCACTTGTCACCAACCTACAAAAAATTCATATTAAGCCTAAACAACATTCTCATACCCAATAGATATCTGAGGCATTATCAAGAAGAGAGTGGAGAAATGCCATTACAGAAAATTCATATTAAGCCTAAACAGCATTTCCATATCCAATACCATGTCTGAGGCATTATCAAGAAGAATAGAGAAATGCAATGAGAGAGGAAATTGATGCTTTGGAAAAACAAAACATGGGAAATTGTCAATAAGCCAAGAGAAAAGAACATAGTAGACTTTAAGTAGCTATATACTCTTACAAGGCAAATGGAACATTTGATAGATTCAAAGTAAGGTTAATTGCAAAAAGGTATATCAAACTTATGGGGTTGAATATCAAGAAACCTTTACTCCAATAGCAAAGATGTAGGAATATTGATATCCTTAGCAATTCATTTTAATTGACTACTTTTGCAGCATGATATAAAAAATGCTTTCTTCCATAAAGATTTAGATGAAAAATTTAAATAAACATTTCACCAGGCCTTTAAAGAATAAAAGTTAGAAAATAAAGTTTATAGACTAAAAGAAACTCGAGATGCATTGTGAAGGCTTCAGAATATAAACAGAGTCAAGGTAACCACACTTTGTTCATTAAGCACTCGCACTTGGCCTTATAGAGAGTAGCTGTATTCTTAATTGTATGTTGATGATATCATTGTGAGTGGGAACGATGAGAAAGAGAAGCAAGAGTTGAAACAACAACTGACCAAAGAATTTGAACTAAAAGAGCTTCGAAAATTAAAGTATTTTCTTGGTATTGAGTAAAGGAATCTTCATATCACAACAAAAATACACAGTTTATCTCTTAAAGGAGACTGGAATGATAGGGTGTAAACTAGTCCCTACTTGGATGGATCCAAATAAAAAATTCATAGAAGCTAAAGAAGAGCCAAAGGTTGATAGGAGGATGTTCCAAAGATTAGTTGGAAAACTCATATACCTTGCACATATTCTACCTGACATAACATAGCACACCCTGTAAGTGAGATAAGTCAGTTCATGCATGATCCAAGAAACTCTCATTTACAAGCAACGTATAAAATTTTGCATTATCTTAAAGGAAGTCCTCAAAATTGAATTTTGTTTAAAAAAATGATGGTCTCATATTAGAAGCCCATATTGATGCACATTATGTAGCATCAATTGAGGATAGAACATCAACTTCGGTCTATTATACACTTCTTGGAGGAATTCTAGTAACATGGAGAACAAGAAGCAAAACGTTGGGCAAGTCAACTGCAGGATTAGAATTCAAGGCAATTGCTCAAAGGATTTGCGAGTTATATGAGTGAAGATTATTTTAGATGGCTTGAGAGTTAAATGGAATAAACTATGAAGCTTTACGGTAATAATAAATCAACAATCAATGTTGCCTATAACCTTTTACAACATAATAAGACAAAATATATTGAAATTGACAAGTTTAGCTTACATACCATATGTCCCTTCAAGATGGCAATTTGCAGATGCTTTAATAAAAGGGATTAAAGTCTACTTGGTTCTTGTTTTCAGGTCGTTTTAACATCTTATTTTTATCATTTTCAAACAGATTATTTATCAAAAATATACACAGATGAAAAATAAACATTTTTACTCGTAAATATATCAAATAGACCAACACAGATAAATTACAAATACAGAGAAAAATCAAACAATCCTAAAGAATCCTAATTAGTACAGGCCACCTATTCCTCAGCTCGATAAGAAGTGCTAATATATAACACTTTTTGTAAATAGTATTTTTTTCCTTTATTTTTTAGATAATGTAAAAATATAGTAGAAAAAGTTTTTTATTTCATATATCAAACTATAGATTACAAAAATTATTTATACATTATACTAACATGGTTGGTAGAAAAAATATTGGTACACCAACCTTACCTACACCATTAACTATATTAACTCTTAATAATAAAAACATAAAATAAATTATATTTCCCTACACCCCTCCTCAAGCTAAGAAATAGATATTTATCATTCCTATCTTGACAAGGAGATCTTGAAACTGCGGACTTGACAAAGACTTCGTTAACAAATTTGCCTTTGATTCTTTGATGATATATATTCAAGTTTGATATTTCCATGCTCTAATTCTGACTTGATAAAATTGCGGCCAGTTCTACCATGTTTCATTCAATCATATTGAATAGGATTTTTAACTATACTAATAGCTGAATGATTGTTGTTGTAGAGATATATAGTTTGCCATGAAACTCCCAGATCTGTGAGTAGTCTTTGCAGCTAAATCGATTCACATATCCCTTGAGCAATTACCCTATATTCAACTTTAGCACTGCTCCTCGCCACCACACTCTGTTTTTGCTTCTCCAGGTGGCTAAATTTCCCCAAAACTTTGTGCAATAACCCGTCATTGATCTACTATCCATTCTGTCACTTCCCCAATCTGAGTCAACATAGGTTGTTATGTTCCTTTTTGTAGTTTTCTTTATGAATAAACCTTTGCCAGAAGAACGTTTGGGATATGCAATATATGATTAGCAGCATGTAAGTGTTGTTTTCCTCGGGGAATGCATAGATTGGCTCGCAACACTTATCGCAAAAGCTAAATTTGGCCAAGACAGAGAGAAAAATTAGACAACCTACCAATTTCTCGTACATCTCCTGATCTACAACCTGGTCATCACCTCCTTCATCAACCTCATTTCTCCAGTTTAGAGGTAAAGGAGTAGATATTGATAACAATTAAGTTTTCCTGTCTCACTAGTAAATCTAAGATATGTTCTCTAATTAATAAAAATACCTTGCCTACTCCTTGCAACCTCCATACCTAGGAAACATTTAAGTTCTCTAAGTTCTTTTGTCTGAATTTTTTCTTTTATGTGTTGCTTTAACCATCAAATCTCTTGGTGATGATCTCTCGTGATGATTAAGTCATCTACATATATTGTAAGTATTACCTCAAGTTGTTGCTTCCAACCTTCACAAATAATGTGTGTTCAAATTGACATTGGTTGTAGCCAAAATTAATTAAAGTTTGGAAAAATTTTGTAAACCATGCATGTGGAGACTATTTTGGTCCATAAAGTGACTTGAAGAGCTTCCATACCTTCCCATGATTCTTGTTATTCAAAGCCAGGATGGAGCTTCATATATACTTCTTCCTCTAGTTTGCCATTTAAAAAGACATTCTTCACATCTAATTGATAAAGATGCCAATCTAAATTCATCGCAAAAGATAAAAGGACCCATATTGAATTTAATTTTGCAACAGGTGCAAAAGTTTCCTCATAATCCAACCTGTATGTTTGAGTATAACCTGGGCCACCAATCTTACTTTGTATTTCTCCACACTTCCATCAGCATTATACTTAATGGTGAAAGCCCACTCGCTTCAACTGCTTTCTTACCCTTCGGTAGGTTACATATCTCCCACGTATTGTTACGAACAAGAGCATTCATTTCTTGCTTTTTGCCATTGATCATGACTCATGGCCTCTTGAATGTTCTTTGGTATTTTCTCCATGTTCACATTTGTTAGAAATGCTTTAAGGTAGTCAAAAATACATATATAGCTCATGTAATTTGAAATAGATACCTAGTGCATGATCTCTTCCCATTTCTCAATGCTATGGGGATATCAGTATCATTCTCATGCCTCGATACCTCCAGAATATGATCATCTTCCTGGACTATTTCCTTAATCTTTGGACTACTTTGAACTTCTAACCATCCATTAGTCATGTTCTTGAACCTCTCCTCAAAGATGGATGATTGATAGGGCTGAGAAAGTTTGTTTCTCCTGGTGTGTACTTTCACCTCAATATGTGGTCTTTGATTGCACTCTCTATTCTCATGCTTAAAGCACAATCATATGACTCACTTTTTCATTGTAGAGTTTCACATGAATCAGTTTCTATGTGTGAGTTTTGTTCCACAATACTAGGGTGTATAAGGTCAAAACTAAGAGGAAAACACACTGTGTCAGGAACAGGTGAGTTACCTTTTGTATTAGTAGGCAGATTAGACTCATAATATAACTTATCCTCACAAAATTGAACATCTAATGTCCCTATCATCTTTTTTGCTGCGAAATAATAACATTTGCAGCCCTTTTCACGAGAGGGGTAACCAAGAAAAACACACTTGAGTGCCTTTCTTCTAATTTAGGTTTGTTAGGATTATTATCTAGAACATCTGCTATGCATCCAAACACTATAGGAGCCAAGGAATTAAGAGAATGAATCTAAGGATAAGATTCATATAGAATATGATAAGTGTCAAAAGACCCATATTCTTTGTGCTTATTTGGACATATTTATTATGTATTTCTTGTAATTTTCTACGGAAAAGGATACTTAATTTGTTAAATATTCATTTCAAGCCTTGAAGAGCTCATTATGACAATTTAAGATAAATGAAAGTAAATAAAGCAAGTTTGGGCTGGATTGTGCAAGAAACAAGCTTTTTATTTTTCAACCCTCTCTCCACCACAAACAAAGTCAAACAAGTGAACGTTAATTAAGGAGGCTATTAATACCAATCTTGCTTTCATTTTATGGACATGTAAAGAAATATAGACAGAAATAGAGACATAAGAGAGGAAAAAACGTATAGAGAAACATTCTATTATAAAGAGAGAATTTAGAGAGAAAGCTTAGTGGATTTTTAGGGTTTCACAGCAGCTTTTACGCTTTATTACTTTAATTCATCAAGGATTATGGTTTTTATTGCTTTATCTTATTATGGGTTGTAATTACTTCTTTGAATCGTTGATTTGTCTTGTTATATTCATGGAGAAGTAATTGATTTTGTTTGGGTTTGTGGATCCTTAGATCAATTTCATGTAACTCTGTTGTACTTAATTTGAATACGTGTTGATTTATTGAATTCAATAGCTTGAGCTTAATAGATCTTAAATCTGTATAATGCACGATGTAAATTCATGTTTGATTTTGTTAAAATAGGCTGAGAGGTCATTTTAATAAATAGATCTGAGCTATTGATGAGATTTTGCTCATAATCACCTAAAGATAGGGATGGTGAAATCTTTTGTCACTTGTTTTAAGATTCATTAAGTTGATTTTAAAACAAAAGATTCTTGAACTTTATAGGAATCTAGGTTGCTGATAACTTAAGAAGAGATTCCAGTGGTTTAATCTAGATCTAGAGTTTTTGACCTTAAGAGAGACATTAACTTACATTAGTGAATCCGACAGTTCAATATTCACACACAACTTTTACTGAGAAATTCTTGAGTTACATCAATAGTCCTAAGGTGAAGCATGACCCAAGCAACATTGTAAATTGATATATCTTAATTCTTGCATACTTACTGTGAAACTTGTTGATGTCTGTTAGTTTAGGCTTATGTAGATTCTTAGTTGTATAAATTTTTTCTTGTTTTATTTAGGCTAGGTAATAGAAAAAGAGTGAGTAAAAATAATCACCAGCTTTCCTTTAAAATACGACTTAGATCTTTCAACTATACTACTCTGATAGGTGCACTTGTCTTGCTGAGAACGTAGTTAGATAAAGATTTAGCAAAGAAATTACAAATTTTAAAATTCAATCTTCGGTTTCATAGAACAAACCAGAACACTTATAGGTGTTTTAAATCCTAATGTTTTAGAAGGAAGTCGATTAATAAGATATGCTGAAATGAGTATTGCTTCTCCCCATAAATGATTTCGAACATTTTTTGACAACAACAACATTCGAGCAATTTCAACTAAGTGTCAATTCTTACGTTAGATACTCTATTTTGTTGAGGAGTATATGAACATGAGCTTTAATGAGTTATACCGTGCTCGGTAAGATAGTTTTCAAATTCCCATGATAAATATTCCCGACCATTATCGATTCTTAAGATTTAAATCTGAGACTGGAATATATTCAGAATAAACTTGTGGTAAGTTTTTGAATATAATAAAAACTTCTAACATTTCTTTTAAAAGAAATGTCCAACAAACTCGTGAGTGGTCATCAATAAACGTAATGAACCACTTATATCCAAAGAGAGTAGGGACTATCGATGGTCCCCAAATGTTATTGTGAATAAGACAAAAAGGTCTAAAGGGCGCATAAGGTTGGGAATTATAGGAATTCTTTTTGAATTTAGAAATAACAAATTGTTCACACTTCAAACTTCCAATTTCTTTGTTTATGAGCATATTTGGAAACAAATGATTTAAACATGCAAAATTGGGATGTCCTATATGTTGATGCAATGGCATAATATTCCTTTCTTAACCTCTGTTACTCACTAAACACTTAGACTCGCACATACATTTCAAATAGTAAAGACCACATCTTTCATCAACACTGCCAATCGTCTTCTCCAAGGATTGGTCTTGAAACAAGCAACAACAAGAAGTAAAAGTTACTTTACAATTCGAATCCTTTGTCAATTTGCTAATAGATACTAGATTGTACTTCAACTGAGGCACAAATAAAGTGTCATTTAACATCAAATCTCCTATTTTCACTTTACCTTCCTTTCGAAACAATACATTCTCCATTGGTCACCCATACACGACATTCATCGAGAGTAAATGTAGAGAAGTGCAACCAAGAGTTACACATGTGATCTATTGCTCCACTATCTATAATCCATTTATTATTCTTATAGGAGTTTAAATTTATCGAAAATTACCTATATAAGCTATAACTACACTAGAAGACACTTCGTCGGACTTATCACTTTCGCTTTTAACTTGCATCTTTCCCAAGAGCTATTGCAGCATATCAATCTGTTCTAACGTTAGAGATAAGTTTTAAAATAAATTACCTAATGTGTTGCTTTCAACCAAATGCACATTTTTGGAAGGTATCTTTTTCAACTTCACATGTTCGAGCTTTTCATGTAATTCCGATTTCTTGCATATCTCACACTAGACCCCTTTTTCATGGCCTTCTTGTGTCAAATCCCGTGACCATTCGCTTCTTCCAATAGGAGCTAAGGCTTCTCTACTTTGGTCAGAATGAGTATGGGATATTAACATCACTTTCCTCCTACTTTCTTCTCTTCGTACATCAACAAAAGCTCTGATAAACTCATAATTTATACACTTTTCATCTCTTATTTGATAGTTAATCATGTTTATGCTTGTGGAAATGTGAAAAAATTGGTACTTTGATTTGGCAATTTGGCTAATTCAGGTTATAGAGAATTTGGAGAAGCAATCATTGGTGGGAATAAACTTTGAGCTTGGAATAGGCTTTAAAACAAAGCAAACAGGGCATAAATACTCAAACGCTGGCAAATTCAAGAGCTACACCGCTGGCATTGCAATGCTAAATCAAGGAGTGCGAAAATCATTCAACGCCGGCTAATCATCATTCAACGCCGCCAGTGTTACACAGCCCCGGCCAATCATCATTCAACGCCGCCGGTGTTTACACCGACATTTGAATCCACAGTTCAAAAATGTTTAACACTTGCTTTTACACCGCAGTGTAGAATTTGAAATTGCAGGCATTGGATTTGGAAGTTACCAGATGTCGTATATGTTATTTTGTTTTAAAAAGGGAAAGTGGAAGAGAGATAAGAAGAGAGAGGATATATGACAGTTTCGACACTTTCTTTAGAATAGAGAGAACAATAGAGTCTTTGACAAGAACCTTAGATCTAGAATGCAACTTTGTTATTAACTGTTCAAGATTTGTCAGATTATCGTGAATCATCATTGTAGACTAATTTGTATGGTGAGATTGTCTTCTCAATTCAAGTTTTTATGTTTATATGGTCTGAATTTATTATCTTGTGTTCATGAGTCTAGTTTATGTAATTGAAGCATTTTTTGTACACATTTTAATGATTTGCTAAACTCTTACAGTGGGAATGTGATTTAATTCGAGATTTGCTCAAACAATTGTTGAGATGTGTTATACGATTGTTAGAACTTTGTAAAATTCACGTTGTTTGTCCTATAATTAACCTTGTATGTGAAGTATCTTGGTTAATTAGAAATTGAGATTGCTCGGGAGAGAAATCTGATTTTACTGGACTTCATGAATGTAGATATAATAACAAGATGCGGAAGCTGAGATATTATATCAGATTTAGGAACTATCTTAGTGAAAAATGCAATGTAATTAAGTTGGATTATTGCTAAGGAATTAGGAGAAATACAATTTAAGGCATTAGGCAATTAATGAATCAGGAGGTTCTTAGTTGTAAATTTGATTCCTTTGATAATTCAAGTAACGGAAGTTACAGGATTGTTCTAAGGTTAATTTTGATAGTTCCACTTGAATCTGCAAGAGATCTAATAGTCAGTATAACTTGTATTCAACTTGTTTAGTAAAAACTAGGATTTGATCTTTGTTCCCACTCTATTGTCATATAAGTTTCTGAGATTAAGAGTATTTGAGTAGACTAAGCACATTTTATTAGTAGATAAAGCAGTGTTCGTAAACAATTTATTTGAACACTTTTACCTAAATATTAAATTGAACTAACAACAGTTTAGTACTTAAAACTTTCCTTGTGGGAACGATACTCACTCATCATTTTACTACTTGAATCGATCCAGTACACTTGCTGGAAAAATTCACTTTAAAATTTAACATCATTTAAAGTGGATCAAGCTTCCTTCAAACTTGGAGAAGGTTTTCTTCCCAACAACTTTCATCGAACTTCATCCAAATTTGGATTAAGCCCTTGTAAGAAATCAAAAGCATGATCCTTTTCCAGCATCTTTGAGAATTTGATACCATACTCTACACAAGACCAACCAATGTCATAGAACACATCTATCTCTTGCCATAATTCAACTAACATGTTATAATAGTCTGTAACTGTTAGATTACTTTAGGATGTTAAACGTAGCTTCAACCTAATCTTGAAGCATTGAGATGCGTTTTCAACACCAAAATATGCATCTTGAACAGCCTGCTAAATTCGTGAGTGGTATTGCTATTGCAAAACAAATATGTTTTTCCAATCTTAGCTCCATCGAACTAATCTACCAGGCCATGATTAATACATTCTCCAACTCCCAGATTTTATATTCTAGAATATCTTGATCAAGAGTAGTACACAAGCTTGTTAAATACCCGCTTAGCCTTTCCCTACATCACCAATTTTCAAGACTAGAACCATTAGCTAAAATTACTCCCATTCAGCCTATGTTGAATAATTTGAAGTGTTTGGTCTGTTGTTGACATATTTAAAGAAGTTGGAATAAGTTTCAAAGTCATTTTTTATGGAGATAGATCAGATGGAGAAATATTCCCAAACTTGAATTTGGCATCAGAAATATCGACAAAGGCCATGTCTTTTTATGAGCCCTAGAACCAGGCTCTGATACCATGATGTAAAAACACAATAGAAAAAGTTTCTCATTTCATATGTCAAATTGTAGATTACAAGACTTATTTATACATACTCCTAACATGGTTCGTAGAAAAAATATTAGTACACCAACCTCACCTACCACCATTAATTATACTAACCTTTATCATAAAAAGATAAAATGAATTATATTTCCTACAAGGATAATTAATGATGTGTTAGGTTGGGATTAGTACACCAACTAGATATACATTGTCAATATATATTGATGTTTCTTATAATAGATCCATGAATGGAAAATATGAAATTCTCTTTTTAATATTCTCTCTCTCTGACTTCTCTCTTTTAGAAATTGTGACAATTCTAGTATCTTCACACTAGACCAAGCCAAAGAAAAGTCCTCATATACACTCGTATGACAACTAGTCGCTCCAATTAAATAAGTGAGTAGCAAGCTTTTGAGTGTAAATTCTAAAGCACCTATAATATTACTAGAAAACTCTCCAGAAAACCATCTAGTAAACTCAAGCCAATACTGATTCTTTATGACTTTATCATAAAGATAATTGTAAATCCACACAACCATTTTAGAAAGCTAGAGTAGAGTGAAAATCTTGACAACTAAACCGCTTTATCTCAACTCCCTTGGCTAAAGAGTAATGTTTAAAATATAAAATAATAGACATTTAAAAAAAAAAAAAAAAGGAATATGTGGAGAGAGAGGAGAACATGCTTCTAACCAAGCTTAAAGATCAAGAAGTATGACCTTTTTCCAGCCAGTCGGGTTCTAATGGAAGATTCCTTATCCTTCAAATGGAAGATAGACAAGACTCACACTAAACAATTCAATGACCAGACGCAAACTTGTGTACTCTTAGCCAGTTCTGGAAATCCAAAATTGGTTAATACAACCAGATTCTTCTTACTTCCTGCTGTTCTCAAAGTTAGCAACACTAACAATGTGGGACCAGAATGAACCAGCAATCAAAAATCCAAGGACTTGTAGGAAACCAACTTTTTTTCTTTTCTTAATTCCCAGAGCTGCGGAGGAATGGGCACTAAATGAATTGCTGTAATGTACCTTCAAATCTTTTCTCAATTATTTTCATGATAATTCTTTCTTAATAGAAATTCAGCTACAGTTCTAAAGGAGAAAAGATTGCCTCAGCAAACCTTTTCTTAGATTATTTTCCTCTGTCCTAGGCCATAATTTTCTAGTAATTTTATGAAATTCAGGTCAATGACAAACAGATGGAGCTAATCCTTCTTATTAATAAAAGAATATAGTACATTTCCTCTCAATCACAATGGTGAAACGATGAGCTCCCATAAGATCATACTTGAAAGAGGTGAGACACCAAAACTTCAACCATCAAATCCATACCAACAAGAAAACCAGACCAAGGACAAAAAGGATCAATATTCCCTGATTAATGATGCCTAAGGAGTGAATTATGTAGATAACAAATACACAGCTTCCCACAAAGTTAAAAATCATTCTTCAAAAAACTTTTTCTATTTCATCCTGCTTTTGTACAACTTATAGCTACCAGAGACATTTGAAACTCTTACTAAAACAATAGTCTAACTCAGAAGTCATAGTTGAACTTTTTCACTCAATAGAATTGATTCACAAGGACACCAATGAGAGAGAAATCAAAGGAGGGATGAACAGACTATAGTGACAGGGGTAGAGATTGCAAACAAGGAAATCTTATCAATAAGCCTCATTGGATGCACTCTATTGAAACAATAGCAAAGTAAAGTTTAGTTGCGCCTTCTATAATTGTATTATTAAAAAAAATGCTTTTCTTCCATGAAAATTTCACCTTAGTAGTCGGAGATATCCAGCTCAAATCATCTATATTGATAACTATTTATCCTTTATCTCTAAAAAGGAACTTTATGTAAATGGATACTTGTAAAACTTTTCATGAACTTTCAACTAAATATTGAAGGCTTCCATATCCAACAGTACTGATCACATCAACCTCATCCTATAATCTCTTGAAATAATTTCTTAAGTATACTTGTTCCACAGCATTAAAATGCCATTTCAGGCATCACGCATCTCTGTAAATTCCATTGAATTTAAAGAGCTTTTCTATTCACATTGTGACGCTCTGCTTGCTTTCAGATTCTCAACGGCTGGCCAAACCGTTTGTTACTTTCACTTAATGCATACCTCAATGGACACCTCAAATTCATCATGTGTGTGTTAAATATGACCTTACCTCTTTGTAGTTCACCTCCAAAAAGCGCAAAACCAATGAAGATTCAGTGGTCTTTGTCCATTTGGTTGCAATAGAGATATTACCAAAGCCTCTTGGGCCATCCTCTGCCTGAAAATAGTCCCCACATTTGACCATCTGCAAAATGCAAAGTTTTAGAAAAATGGTGCCTGAAAACAATCTGAGATTGCAACTGAAATAAATTTAAACAATGGGGTAGGGAGAGAATGAAACCGGCTCATTAATCCTTTTAGAGCTCTTACTCATACAAATTAACCCCAGTAAAAGTGGCATGCGGATCAAACATAAAAGAACTACTAAGTCAAAATCACTGAATTGCTTGAGCCTTTTGTTTTCAAAGTAAATAGAAAGTACTCCAACAATAAACAAACAGTGATGCTATGAGTAGGTAGGATGACAGAAACTAAAATAGGCTAATGCTTATGCATCTCCGGCTACGAATCGGAGACTGAAAATGAGGGGTCTGGCCAAATTCAGCAGACCAGATAAGAGATCAGGATACCTTGACCCCAGCACTATGCAGAGCTCTATAGCTGTCGACCAATCGAGTAAGCATGACAATTGCAGGGCAGCGATACTGCAGTACCATCTCCCAGAAATCCTCATAAGTATGGGGCAATGGACCTTGAGTTGCTATAAACCTAGTAATAGTTTCAGTCGATGACGGTGCCTACACATACAACATGGAAATAGAATCACCTCTTAATTTTAAAAACATCGATCAGTAAACCCTAAGGGCCAATCAAACTTTTGTGCACAAAATTATTCCGACTAACCTCGATGAAGCTAGCGTTGATATAGCCACTCGCAGCAGGTCTATAATCTTTACATTGATTCAGAACCACCCTATTCTGATCAACTATATAGTAAATAAAAAATTTAAAAAAAAGTTACAATAATCACATCGAGACTCGAGAAAGTGGGGGGGAGAGGGAGAGGTGATGAATTACATGGGACAACATCGGTGTAGCGGTTCTTGGAGACATTAACGTCGTTGAGAGCAACCGTACAGTCTTGGAGCATTTGAGAAGGTCGGATCCTATTGGACTGCAAGTAAGCGAACTCGCGCATAATCGTGTCGGGGGATTGGATTTTGGAGCGGAGGGAATTGAGAGCCTCGGTGCAGAATTTGAGCTGGTCAGGAGATAGAGAGAGATAGAGTGGAGGTGGAGGATCTGGAGAGAAGTTGAAAGTAGGGGAAAGCGTGGCTGTGGCTGTGGCTGTGGCTGCAGTACCGGTGGCCATGGCCGCTGCTGGTGATGGTGGCGGCTTCGGGTTGCTGCCACTGCGAGACAGTCCACAAATCGATTTGGAGTTCCCCAGTTGGATTGATTTTCTTTTTAATTTTTTTGGGATAAAAATAATGAGGATAGGTAGGCAGGTGGCAGAAGCAGGTATTGGGATGTACGAGATTGGTTACATGTTTGAGTTTTGATTGATGGGTTTGCGTGTTCGTTGGTTCGGACTTGCAAGTGGAGGGTCATGAGTTATGACATGGAATGGGGACACGGGCCAGGCCACAGACCTGTCTGCGGTGCTCCCGTGTGGCCCCGTCCCACAATGTATTATTACTATTACCGAAAAAATTGTTGGGGCTCAGGGAACCTCATTTTCCCAACCATTGGGTGCAACCTTTTTATGTGGTTTCTTATTTTCTCATACCAACCCACTATAATTAAACACCTACTAAAATCTTCTACTGGCGATCAATTGGTTCAATATTTATCTTTCGGAGGGTTCCAAATTTTTAAGAACTGCTCATGTCCAAATGTATTATTACTATTATTGAAAAAATTGTTGGCCTACCATCCGGAGAAAAGAATATCATATTATTATTTTTAAAAGTAATTACGAAAATACCACTAGGATGAAATTAATCCCAACTTTAGACAACATCACCTCTCTCTTGAAGAGACAAGATCGTTAGTGCCTGACCTCGTCTCTTCAAAAGTCGAGGTCATCAAACCTATTACTCACACCACACTTCTTCTTCCTTAGTTTGCTTCGGAGGAGAAAAAGCCTCAATTAGAAAATCCAAAACCCTAACCCCCGTTCGTCAATTTCCAACCCGATTTCAAAGTAATTGCCTCCGTGATTTGCATTATTTGGATCACTAGGCATTGTGGATGTGTTAATTTGGTGGAGAAGAGAAGCGATTTGTGCGAGAAAGTAAACTTTTTTTTTGTAGTGCGATTTTGTAATTCGATTTTTCCAAATTCGTTTTGTTTTTTATGTTACATTGTTGTATATTGGATGTTGTGGGTGTTTTTTTGTTGAAATTATTAAGTGCATTTAATGTTACATTATTGTATATCATTAAATTGTTAAGTGCTATTACATTTGAGTAATAAGATCCCAACTTAGCTTAATTAGATTATTTATTAAATTAAAATAGGATAAATAAATTCATATAGGCTAAATTAATAAAATAGGTTCATATAACACGTAATGTTAAATATAGTCAAGATCGATATCTTTGTATTAGGACTTATGTGAAATATTATGAGGGTGCAACTGATAAGTGATGATGCAACTTTCATGCATTCGAATTATATTTTATGAGATGGCAGGATCGGTAAGGAAATGGATAAGGCGAAGTTTATATTGTACACTCATGGAAATATTATACAAGGCGACGATGATTTTGTTTATGATATGCGGCCAGTTGCTATGGTCGGTGTTAGTAAAAACTCATCATATGAGCAAATATTGGACATCATTTGCAATAGACTCAAGGTAAACAATGTACACATCGGGTGAGCTATACCATAGGGTAGCTATTGGAGATAGGATACTGCGTTATGATATAATTCAATGACTAATGATAATGCTGCACGGGAGATGTTGGTGTACACTGAAGGGTCAGTAGCTATTTATGTTCAGATATTCAAAAATGAGTTATCACAGACACCGCAGGTGAAATGGGCATTCATGGAAATGTTGAGAGCGAAGGCTTGGTAGACTCGAACTCTACTCCAGTTCAGACAATAAGGAGCGAACAGCTGCATATGGGTAACTTTCAAATATGTGCATCGGAATTGACAGGCGGTCATGATACAAATGCCATTATGGACTCCACGGCAAGTGAATCAAGTGATGACTACAATGATGGTGGAAATGATAATGTAGAAGCTTGCCCTGAACAAGATACTTTTCCAGAAGTGCAACCAAGGAGAAATGACTGGCGCCGATTTGTTGCTCCTACTGATGTTGATGCAGTAGGGAGCTTGATGACAGTACCCTTTTTCACTGCTGAAGTTGGCATTGGTTATGCTGCATATGATGATGAGCAGGAAATGAGCGCTGGGAATTGAGTTTCAGTGATGAATTCAAGTTGAGATGTGATTTGAGACTAAAGATCATCTAATACGGGTAGTTAAAATGTGGCACATATCAAATTATTACAATTTCAAGATGGTGGACTCGGACCCAAGATCATGGGCAGTTAAATGTACTGATACTCATGAGAGAGATTGTAAGTGGAGACTCAGAGGTAGTTACAAGAAACATTGTGGGTGGTTTCACATCACTAAATATGAAGGATCCTGTCATGTCCCAAAGGGTACCCTAAACGTGGCAGTCCGCTACATACGGTATTAAAACTTAAGAATGACTTCCCGAAGTCATGTGAAAGTTTTCAACACCATATGTAAGGCATCTATCACAGCAATAGGAGACACCAGTAGGATGTATAGTTCGAGATAGTAAATACAGCATACAAGAATTTAGATAACTATCTCATTTCACCATTATAAGAATATAATCCTTACAATATCTTAGAGGCCTTTCTCCTATGAATCTCCAAATAATCATAATATTAACTTAATCTTTCTCACAACAAAATAATACTAACAACAAAAGATATTAAAGGATATTTAACCTAAGATCTTCAAGAGATTTCCAGAAGCTTTTCTAAAACATCATCCCACTCGAGTATATGAAGTCTTCGGGCATAAAAGGTATAGTCATGTTACAACAAAGGTCTATCTGAGTATAAGCATAACTAGCTTAGTGAGAATATTCCTGAATCAACGTACTTGTATAAATAATTTCAAACAAGTTATTAAACAAGCATATGAATGCATCAAGCAAGTGATCAAGCAATACATATGATCTACAGGAAATCATATGTTTGAATGGATTTACCCCTCCATTCAGGGTTATGTGTTTCAAGCTCTTTAAAACCCATCTTTAAAATCCAACTCATGTAGTTTATTTCAGGCCTACTCGCCCATCTTAAAATAGTTCTTTCAAGTTCCTAATCGCCATCTCATAGATTTATGGCTCCTGCAATCCCGGCTATTATACTCTTATCCCATTGAGTATAGCAGCTCATGCAATGAAATTAACTACGTGATATGCATGAATCAATTAATATAACCCATAGTATATGTTAGAGTAATTTAAAGGTGATCACAGAATTTACACACACACTCCAATAGAATAATAGTAAAACATAAGTTAATTAACAACGATTCATGCATGGTATGCTTAGCATTCTTTCAACCAATATTATCATACGTAATTCATTTTCATCTTTTTCTATTTCTAGTGCCTTTAGCTATAAGCATAACCAAGTACAAGAAGGTAAGGAATAAACTCACTTGGCCATGAGGATCTATCTTTCTTACGAATGGGTCAATCGGTAAATCCACTAATCAAAATAATCCTCCGGCTATAAATACTCATCATCGGGATCACCTAATCAAGAAGAATACCCATAATGAGTATTTCTTATTGATTCTATGGTACTTATCAAAAACTATGTCATAAGATTGTTAAAATTCGTATAAAAGGTAATTCCAACTTAAAATGGCCATAACTTGGTCATTTTAACTCAGAATTGCGCATATAATATACCGTTTTCTACCTACTCGAAAAGATCTATCCATTTCTAAGATTATTTTTTGTCATAAAAAGCCATTTTGGTTGAAAATACTACGGTACAGAATAGTTACGAATTTATAGTTCACAAAATATGATTTTTCCAAACTTCACTTTACTCAAAAATCCTTAAACAAAATATATGGATATATATATAGTTAAAAAATCCTTTGAACATATATTTATACTCATATTGCATGCATAATTTTTTAGTGTTGTCTCAATATTGATATTTCATAAATAATTTGTCTTTAAGGGTTTTAGAAGATAAAACTTTTGAAAATTTCTTATTTTTGAATTGTTAGAAGGAAAACTAAAATATATTTGAGTTGTTATGAGTGAGTGTTTTCCCTATTATAATTCAATTTCCTATCTCTTCAAAAGAAAATTAATTTCCAAAAATTTGGTTCTTTAAGTTATCTACTAATTTTATTTCTAGTGATTAAAAAATAAGTTTTTCAAAATATCCTTTAAGTTTTTGATGTGGCCAAATATTTGAAGTTGTGTTAAATGTATGTTTTCCTCTTATTTTTATATCCTTTCTCTTCTTCTAGGAAATAAGTTTACCTTTAAACTTTACTTACTTGACAAATTTTATTTTTCTAAGTTGGTTTCTAAAATAGTGAGTTAATTTTTCCTTAGTTTGAAAAACTTGTTTTATTCTTACTATTTGTCAAGTGATAGAATAATTCCTTTAGACAAGTTTATAAAAAAATCTTTCTTAATAAAGAATCGTTAACATTAGAACTTAGCAAAAATTTCATTTTAATTTTGAAAAGAGAATAACAACATATAAAAATTAAGTTTTGAAGAGGCTTTCTTAATATGTGATTTTCAAAGTCTATAATGAACTATTTAAGTCTTATAAAAGATATGATTGAGTTAAAGTCTTAAGTTCAAGGCTAAAATTTTATCCTTATGGAGTATTTAGTTTTGATTTATAAAAGAAATGAGTTTCTTTCATTTGAAGAAATCTTGGGCACTAATACTTTAAAACTTATGATTAACTCACTTAAGCTTTTAAAAACAATATTTAGACTTCTTTGTTGAAAACTCCTTTATTGAAAAATCTAGTTCACTTTTCCTTGTTTAAGAAAGAACCTATTTTTATTTTTACTTAAGACAACAACATTATAATCATGCATGAATATGATTATGTAGCAATGTAAAAGTAAAGATAATATATAATAAGATAGAAAGAAATACTTGTAAGTAAATAAACACAATAAAATAGCCAAGCATTGGGAACCTTAACTTCATCAAGATTTTCCGATCATGTTAGGAGCCTTAGCTTCATCAAGGCAACCCAGGACTAAGAATAGACTAGTCTCAAAAGAAAAGAAAAAAAAAAGAAAATTGTTTTGACTTGATATGGGCAAGTCTAAGACTAGAAAGACTAATCTTAATAAATTGCATAAAACAAGTAAATAAATAAATTGCAAGACATAAAAATAAATAAATAACAAATGAGCTTATATGCCCTAAATAAATATATATACATAGTATACATAATACTATATAAGTTAGATTAGATAAAAAATAATAACAATAATAACAGCAATATAATAACATAATGTAAAATAGGAACATGAACAAAAACAAAACATGAACATATTGTTGTTCTTTAACTTATATGAGCCTAAGAAACATATACTAAGCTCATGCTAAGTTGTATGAACATGATGAAGAAATATAAGTAAGATTTTACCTAAGGTTTAATAGGGGATTTGAAAAGAGATGAATGGGTAGTGTGTTTTTATTACTTTTCTTGAAGAGTAGAAATTGGTAGAGAGTGTTTTGAGAGAGATTTGTTGGAGAGAGATTTTGAAAGGGAATTTTGATAGAGTTTTGTTATGTAAAATGATTGTGTGAAAGAGTAAAGGAGGAAAGGGGTATTTATAGAATTTTTGGAGTAAATTTTTGGAGTGAATTTTTGATGTAATAAAATAAATTGAAAAAGAAATATTATAGAGAAGAGAGAGAGATGGCCAGCGCATATAATGGGGTGAGAGAGAGGATATTTTGTTTGTTTTGTAATTTTTGTAAAGAAAAGAAATAATGTGTAAGGTTTGATGTAAATAAAGTTGTATTGGAAATGTAAAAAGTAAGAAAATATGTATGTAGGTAGTAATAGGTGTAAGAAAAAGTAGAGATAGTGAAATAGTAATAAATAGTAAAAATAGTACTATGAATACTAGACTAGATATATAAAATACCAGTAGTAATAATAAAAATACGCATAAACGAGCTATATCTATTATTTTTAGTTACCAAAAAATTCTAAAATTGATATTTTTGAAATCCTTGTTTAATTACAAGTCTTTTAGTGTTATTGGAATATTTTTATTATTCCGAGCTTCAGGACACGCTTTTCAAGAACTGATCCGTTTGAGTCTGGACACTCGAAATTCACGAATCTGATATTTTTATATTACCCTATATTATTACAAACTATTATAAGCCATTAACTTAATTTCGTTTTCTAGGGTTTGAGAACGCGGGATTGCCAGAGTTAAAATTGTTTGATTGTCTTGGTCTTTGCTGACTTTTGAAACTCCGGTTTGACTAGGTTGGGGTTTAATCAAATTTACCCCAGAAATTGAGGGGTTTACCTCAGGGATCGACTAGATGGACTTTCTCATGCTCAGATTTGTATCGAATGATTAATGAATCTTCTCTTATGAAATCCCGTGATCGAAATTACTTAAGGTTCGGTTTCAACTTAGGTCAAACTTTAGGGTTTCGATTCAGTATTCCAAAACCATTCTCAAAAAAATTCGGGGGCTTACAAACCCCACACTTGCTTGGATGAAATAACTAGAGATGATCATTCCCAGCTGGACTCCACCAGCATGTCTAGATGCATCATATTGAAGATCCGTAACTCTCCAGATGCGAAGGCGAATGACCTGCAATTGACCATCTTAAAGGAGTTTGGATACAGTGTTCATATAAAGAGAATTCGTGAGGTGAAGAGAAAAGCTATTGAGCAGGTCTATGGAAGTTGGGAAGATTCATATGTGGAGCTCCCACATTTACTTAATGCTAACTGAGGTTAATCCAGGAACAAATTTTGAGTGGAGAACTGTTCATTTAGATATCGCCGGACACATTTTTCTAGATAAGCTATTTTGGCTTTTGGGCCTTGTATTGAAGCACTCCAGTACTGCATGTATGTTCTCTATATATGATCAATTTAGTTAAAACAATAACATCTATGAACTAAATTACATCTATTAATTCTTCACAGACCTGTAATCATAGTGGATGGAACCTTCTTGTATGGCAAGTATAAGCACAAGCTACTTATTGCAATGGCAGTTGATGGGGTAAATCATTTTGTTCCACTAGGGTATGCTCTTGTCGACAAGGAGAACGCAGACACTTGGAGTTGGTTCCTTGCGAAAGTGTTAGAACATGTTATCAAGGACTGATCAAATATATATTGATATCGGATCGGCATGTCGAGATTAAGAGTGCGGTTGAGGGTAAGACTGTTGTGTGGCCTAGAGGATGGCCTTGGTGCTGGTGTATCAGGCACGTTGCTAGCAACTTCGGTTCCAAGGTTAAAAGTAAGGAATGTAAAGAAATAGTTAAAAGAGCTGCATACCAAACCCAGAGAAGAAAGTTCCATGGCTACTTCAATGCAGCACTACAAAGTAGTCCTTGGACATCGCGATATTGTCGCGAGTTGCCTCAATGTATGTGGACTTTATGTTACGATGAAGGCGTGAGGTTTGGGATAGGTATAACAAACATGGATGAAAGCTACAATTCAGTTATAAAAGATGCTCGATGCTTACCTGTGGCAACGTTAGTTAAAAAAACATTCTACAATTGCAACTCAATCTTCAATAAGCAAAGGATGGAGGCAATCAAGGCAATGAGTATGGGGAAGTTGCTAACAGGATTTGCTGCGAAGAAGTTTGAGACATGGAACAACATCTTAAGTGCCCATAGAGTAACTTGTTTGGACTACCAGAAATGAATACTTGAAGTTATAACCGCTCCGCACCCTACGATGTATGGTCAGAAGGGGACCACATACAAAAAGTAGAGTTGAGGGTAGGAAAATGTACCTGTAACAAGTGGCAGACATATAGAATTCCATGCTCACATGTAATGGCTGTCATGGGAACACACATGGATTGTGTTGCCCAAGTGGGACAATGGTATAGGTAGGACACCCAGCTTAAGGTGTATGGCCATTCATTCATACCGGCAGCCGATAAGTGTAATTGGACTCCTTTAGAGATTGCGAAATGGCACCCCTACCCGAGTCTTATCAAGAAAAGGGGTAGACTTAGGGAGAAGTGCTTCAGAATGAGATGGATATTCGAGAAGGCCAACGAGGTTACTCATGCAATTCCTGTGGGCAATCAAGGCATAACATTCGAAGTTGTCCAAATAGGGGGTGGGCTAGTAGAACAATGACGGGTTTGTTGAGTCCTAGTGGTAAATTTTTATATGCTTTGTTTTATTGAACTTATCCATCATACTTTTAGATTTTAGTTAGCTCTTTACTTTCATCACTAACAGTGTTCATTACTTTTTCTTACAGATGGATCTAAGACCTAGCGATGACTCTTTACTTTATGGACAGCATGTGCATAGATCGAGGTTAGCATGGGATGGGCAGGCAAGCTTTTGTCCTCAGACAATTGCTTTCAACATATCAAGATTGTTACTAATAAGTTTGATGACTTTCTTACAGGAGCACGTTGTCTTACACTACCATTGTAGGGAGGCGAGGCTGAGGCGGTAGGATGGCATACCTACATATCTGGACAATCGATTGGTGCCATTCTTATCTCAGGCCGGTTTCATAGGGGTGGCTCAGATTACTTTTGTACAGCTTGATTGGCATCTTATCACGACGTTGGTGGAGAGGTGGCGCCCCGAGACACATACTTTCCACATGACCACGGGAGAGTGGTCTGTTATGCTACAGGATGTTACTGTCTTGACTGGCCTTCTTGTAGACGGTGATGCAGTTACGGGCACAGCCCGACTGGATTATGGGATCTGTATGAGGAGCTCTTTGGCCTTCGACCTGTGGCAGGGACTCATATGGATGGTAGTCATCTGAGGATGTCGTTGTTAGATGCCCACTTCAGAGTACTACCCGACTATGCTGATGATCTGACGCTACATCAGGGTGTACATCTTGCTGTTGCTTGGAGGATTCATTGTTGCGGACAAGGTGTCTAACTATGTCCACCTAATGTACTTGCAGCTGCTTTGGGATTTTGAGAGAACCAGGCAGTATGCGTGGGGAACAGTTTCTTTGGCATGGTTATACAGGCAGCTTTGGTTGGCTTCACACGTTGACACAGGGGACATTACTGGACCATTAGTTATCCTCCAGATATGGGCCTGGGAGCACTTCCCCCACATTGCCCCAATGCTGCGGTAGATTATAGCAGTCATAGAGGGTTGCCCACTCTTCAGTAATTGGGGTGCGTCTTTTGATGTAACCCGAATAGCCACCCGCTTACTCATTAAGTATCGGGGATGTTTTGACAGGTAAATTGATCGACATGTATGATTTCCACTATCTTCTTTCCTACCGGTTGCAGCTTTTACACAATTCATACTATACTTTTCGTCTTGAACAGGTTGTGTGGGAACGATATAGGGCTATCATGGATTCCCTGTCTCCATATTGCTGTGCAGGTAACGATATTTGGCATGTACGGGTCCCCTAGTCTGCTTCTATATTGTAGAGCACTACTACCCAAATAGAATGCTTAGACAGTTCAAAGGATTCTAGAGGATCCCACACTCGCCTGCCGGCATGAGAGCCCTACATGAGATTGACATACGGAGGCGTTCCGAGTGGAATTGGCAGGTAGAGCACGTCAGATGGATGGTTGAGTGGGATGGTCGGCGTGATCGAATTGTGGAGGTGATCCATATGGATACCAGCACCTCTGATGATTACTTTGATTGGTTCCATTCTATCACCCAGCGTTGAATCAGTCGCACAGGGGCTGTTATATGCTACATGGTAAACTCACTGACTGTTTAAGATATATATATATATATATATATGGACATATATTGTGTTTTTTCCATTCACTAATACACCTATTTTCTATTGCTTACAGGCATATTTCATTCATTACGTCCCTAACATGCTTGCAGAGAACACTCCATCCACTACATTAGAGTTCATTCGTGTAGTCGATGAGTTCTTGGGAATCAACTTAAATGATCCAGCTGTCACGCTCAAAGGGTACCCAAAACGAGATAGTCCACCACACTCGATATTTAAACTTAAGAATGACAACCTTAGTCATCTCATAAGTTTACATACCGAGTGTAAGGTGTACTTGCACAACTTTTAGGATCATACTTTGAGTCGAATAGTCTTAAGAAGGCATACAATAGCATTAAGGATAGAAATCACAACAAGGTAAATAAGTTAAGTCTTTACAAAAGTCAAGGGGGCATACCCCCGCCAAAATAATAACAGAAGTCTATCCAATCTAAAACCATATTATAAATGTTAGGGTTTATGTTAAAGAGATTTTCCTAAAAGTCCACGTCTCTAGCTAGATCCCAACTTCTTCAAAAGCTCCTTCATCTAAAAGATAACCCTGTGAAAAGTGTTCTCTCGGAACAACCAAAAATAGGAACACCACAACAAAACTATCGGGGTGTAAGCTAACAGGCTTAGTGAGATTCATTTCCAAATATTTAATACTCAACAACAGTATGTAACAGACAAGTTATTAGCAACCATATGAATGCACAAGCACATGAGCATACAATATATAAGACCGTCCAGAAATCTTATGTTGAATGGATTTACGCCCTCCATTTAGGGTTAGGATGGTCCATAAGACATGCAACCATAATTTCCAATTCTGAGTGGGGTGGTCCATATGTCACGCAACCATAACCCCGATCTCTTTCTCTTAGTTATACAACCTCTATTGTTTTATGATAGTAGTTTTGTGTACCTACTACATATCCATTAACTTAAGCGATCTCACATCCTTAATGTTAACATAGGCCCCCTCGCCTTCCGCTAATATACTTTTGTCCCACCAAAGGTATATTAGCTAATGCAATGTGACTCACTACGTGATACGCATGTACAGTTTAGTCATATAATCGTGGCATGTTACTTACGTAGGTTAAATGTGATCATAGAGAATTTCAGACAATCCAAGTCTATGCTAGATCATACCATGATTATCCAACAAGTCTCGTCTTGATATACTTATTATTCATTCAACCACGATTAAATCACACATCATCATAATTTTATCTTTTCCTAATTCTAATACCACTACGATTACAAGCACATACATGAGCACAACTATTTAAGAAATGAACTCACTCGGCCATGGAGAGAAATCCACTAGTCGTAGTAGTCCTCGAGGAGTGGAAATCCGTCCTCCAAATTACCTAGGTACAAGGAATACCCTCAATGAGTATTTCTCATAAAATTCTAATAAACTTAACAATTCTATTTACTAAGTTCGTCAATTTTTGTCTAAAATGAAATCCTAACTTAAAATGGTCATATCTAACTCAATTTAACTTGGAATTGCGCATATTATATATCGATTTCTATCTACTTCGAAAGATCTATCCATTTTCTAAGTTAAACAAACATACAAGGTCGTTTGAGGGTCGAAAAACCACTGTACAGCAGGGTTACGAAAATTCCAGTTTTGAGTTGTTATTGAAAATTGCTACTTTTGTTCCATTTAATCTTTTTAGATCATCTTATATTGGTTCTACACTTGTAAAGAGAACTTCTATCCAAAGATAAAGAATTAAATACTTATATGATCATCAAGATATCATCCAAATGAAAATTCTAAGAATCTACCTTTGTAAAAACCGAAATTTTGAGTTAAAACTCATTTTCTTGTTTTGAGAAAAACCCTTTGCTAAAACTAACATGACTCAATGAAAATAATTTTCTTATGTCACCTATTATCAAAGCATTCCATTTTCCACATAAAACTCTTGTTTTGAAGTCTAAAATAAGGTTTTCAAAATTCATCTATTCCAAAATCCGAATTTCCTTCTTGAGTTTTAGAATGAAAATAAGACCTAGACTTGTCTTTCATAAAACTCTCTATTTTAGAAATATCTTTTAGGAAAACTCATCTAAACTTATGAAAATCCAATCCTTAGAATATCTATACTAAGAGCCTTTTATATTTTTGTCTAAATCTTCATTTTGAGGTTAGATAATAGGTTTTAAAAATGGGTCTTGGCTTAGATCCGAATTTTCAAAAATTGTTTTTGAACATATCTCTTGATAAAGTCCATCAAGACTTATGAAAAATCATCATTTACATATCCTATCTTAAGAGCCTTCCATTTCTTAAATAAAATCTTCATTTTTGAGTTGTAAAACATGTTTTTAAACCATGTCTTGGCCAAAATCCGAAAATGATATTTTTATTTTGAAAATAACGTTTGAAAATCACCTTTGATCCTTGTAAAGATAAGTCTTGATGATATACATTCATTAAACCTTCATTTTCTCAACTAAAACTCCCATTTTAAGACTTAGAAGAGGGTTTTTAAATATAGGTTTTGTCAAGATACGAATTTCACTATTTTTATTCAAGTTCAAATCTAAGATCTACACATAATATGAACATGAATATAAAAGAAATACATGGTAGTAAGCTCTAAACCTATAGATGTAAACATAAACATAACCAAAGCTTCATAAAAATTAGATCTACAAGTATAATAAAAATATGAAGATAATAAAGTCTTAAAGACAACAAGTATAGCAATACTATTATAGATCATCAACAAGAGGAGTGTTTCAAAGTTTTGGCATCATCATCTCTAGCCTTTAGGCATTATGGAGAGTCCTTTGATGCATGAAACCTCCATATAATCAACCCATAGTATCTATGGAAGCTTAAGAATAAATATTTACTCAAAGATCTTCAAGAATAGAGTGTGGAAGCAATAAGCTTGTATTCTTGTGCAAGAATAAAGGAAAGAGAGGAATAAACAGAGGAAAAGAGGTAGGGTTTGCAAAGAGAGAAAGCATGTAAATGAAATGCATTTAATAGAGAGAGGAGTGTATTAAATGAGTATGAAATAAATGGGAAAAGAAAAAATAAAATAAGGGCAAAAATGGGGAGGGGTTCACGTGAAATGCAAAGAGAAAAGAGAGAGTGTATACAATTTGTAACTTAATTTTTTTTGAAAGTGTAACTTATTGTACTTAATGTGCTAACTAAATAAGGCTTTAATTCATTAAATAAATAAATAATAGGGAAAAGTGGCTATTTTGAAGAGTATGGTCAACTGCCATACATTGAAAATGGAGTGTAGAATGAGTGAAAGAAAGCTTGAATAATGTGTAGAAGTAACAATTGAAGTGTACTTGAAGTATGGGTTGAAAAAGTGCTTTTTATTAGGAAAATATATAAAATAAAATTAAGAAAAATATTTTTGAATAAGTGGCAAAATTTTCATAAATAAAATTAAATAATTAATTGAATTATTTTAGTATTTCAACAATTATGTTACCAGTACGGTCAAAATATGCTTATATAAGCTATAACTGATATTTTTAGATTCCGAAAAATTATAAACTCGATATTTTTGAAATCCTTATGAAAATACAAGTCTAAAAATATTAAAGATATATTTTTAATTTTCCGAGCCCCAGGACACGCCTTCCAAAAACAGTATTCAATTGGATTCGAAATAAGCCGAAAATAAACCAATATGATATTTTTAAGAAATCAAATATTATTATGGATTATTCTACACACTTTATTAAACTTTTTACTTCTCGATTTACGAACATGGAATTTTCTGATCTAAACTATAGGGTTAAACTCGAGATCCGTTGACTTAAGGTTTCCGGTTGACTTTCCGGCTTAGGGTTAAGGCTTAGGATTACTTCTAAAAACCAAGGGCTTACACCAGCACCACTAGCACCAGGACCTGATGACCCACAGCTTCAGCCAGTACAGAGGCGGCGTCCACGTAGAGAGAGGCATGGGTGGGGATAGGGTGGTCGGCCATGACATGTTCACATTAGAGAAAAACCTGAGTTGTCCAATGTACGTGTATTTGATGAGACCGCTCCTCCCCAATTCGTTCATGATGAGCCTCGCTCGTCTTCTTCATATACTTATCTGGGGGATACCCATCTGCTAGACCTATCATATAGTGAGTTCCATACCCCCTTAACTCCGCAAAAAGAGGCGACCATCTCTTTCACATGATATGGGGGAGGGACTCACGCAAGTGGAGCCAGACCTTGTCCCGTTTCATCCTTATAATCTTGTTGGTAGAGATGATGAAGGCACACTTACACAGATTGACCCATCCACGCAACATCCCCATCAGCGCACACCATTCCTCTGCACGTTTGTTAGATGGGGACGAGGGAGGAAGGGCAAACAGCAGCAGCAGTAGTAATTATGCCTAGATTTTTTCCTTTTTTGATTACTTTGTATCGCTTCTGTGACGATGATTCTATGTAGATTCTTAGTTTTTATGATTTTTGTATACCATTTTTTTATCTACACTTTTGATGTTTTGAAGGAAACATTGGCCATTCATTTCATTTTAGTTTGTGTTTAGATGGATTGGGTTTAGCACAGACAGTCTGGATGGATTGGGTTTGGAACTGTGTTTGAATGAATTGGGGTGTGATTTGCAAGTGGTTTAGCCATGATGGATGAAGGCTAATTTTTATGTTGTCTGATAGTTATTTACATGTGATTTTCACAGGTTTTATACTAATGTAAAAAAAATGCACATTTTTTTCAAAAAAGATAAGTTTGTGGGGATATAGCTTAACCTCGTCTCTTGAAGAGAGGAGGCTCCGTGTTTTTGACCTCGTCTCTTGAAGAGACCAGGTCAGGCGCTAACGATCCCGTCTCTTCAAGAGACTAGGTCATGTTACCTAAAGTTGGGATTAATTTCATCCTAGTGGTATTTTCGTAATTATTTTTTAAAAAATAATAATATTATATTCCTTTTCCCTACCATCCGTTCATAAATTACTTACATAAATACTATTCATGTAATAAAACAAATCCTAAAATAGCAAGACAATATCATATGTATAAAATACAATTTTACCTTTTCTAGAAATATTGTATATTTATATGTTTGACACTATTGATTTTTTTATGAAAATAATATAATTTTTTTGTTAAATTGCAATTTTAATTTCCATTTAAAGTAAATAGTCTGTTAAAAACATATAATTTTTAGGGATGCAACCGGGGCGGGTTTAGACGAGCACATAAGACCCGATCCCAACCCGCTTCCCAATAGTGT
The DNA here is from genome assembly GCA_024138025.1 of Combretum micranthum. Lineage (NCBI taxonomy): Eukaryota > Viridiplantae > Streptophyta > Magnoliopsida > Myrtales > Combretaceae > Combretum > Combretum micranthum. The sequence goes on from JAMXBD010000356.1 coordinate 298,920, forward strand.
TTCCTAAATCCGACTAGTGACCCTGCAGGGTTTTCTATTTAATACCTAAACCCGCCCCTACAAGGTTTTGACTATGACTAGCCCTACTCCGTGACCTACTTCATTTCTTTTTTTTTTTTTTCCTTTTCAACTCTTAGTTAAATTCAATTGCTTCTTCCAACAAAAATATTGGGTGGTAGGCCGGTAGCTAGACTTCAGTATGGTCTAAACCGAGCTAGACTAGTTACAGTACACTTATTAATTTAGAGGCTCATTAAACTAGCAATTTTATTTGTTAAAACAATAAAAATTACTAATATTGTAAAAATAATTTTGTAAGAGATAAACTTAAAAATTAGAAAATAAAAGACAAAATAAAGTTAAAATTATTAACAACCATTCTTAAAGACAAAAATTAGTAGGTTTTGTTTTTAAAATTTCAAACTCAATTTTTTAAATTGTTTGTAATATGACGGGTTCAGGTTATCTATCAGGTTTTTTTAATGACCAAAACCCGACTTGAAAGCTTATAGGGTCGGCATGTAATTTCCTAAACCCGCTTTGCAACCCTATAGGGTTTTTAACAGTTCGGGCGGGCTAGGTACCCTATAATAATCCGCCTCGATTGCATCCCTAATGATTTGACAATATAAACATGCAAATTTTTTTATTAAAACCAAAATTGTATGTTTTAGATTGATTTTACGTTGGTATTTTGATAACTAAAATTATATAATTTGTATTGTGGTAATTTTCTTTTCAAGTGATAGTAGACGTGTTATATCCACTTTTAACCTTAAAATACTTTTTTTAAAAATAATGATAAATAAAATAAAACATGCTTTTTGTTTTCAAATTGAGCAAATAGCTTAATCATGTAGTATATGGGAATTTATGGCACTATAGTAAACTACATCAAAATGGATGAATGTTCTAAATAAGTATCTGTTGACGGTCCAACTTTAGTCTTGTGCCTATCCGAGCTGAGCCCATTCTCTCACTAAACTAAACCAGAATAAATCCATGAAGTCCCGTTACCAAGAATTTCCTCGCTACTGACTCGAGCGCGATGCCCACACAACTTAGGTAGGACATCATCGCTCGAATACATTACATCTCGGTCAAAGTCAACCTGCGTAGTCAAGATTGTGGCACCATGATCTCCACTTGTCCACTACGAGTATAATCGAGAAGCCTTCCACCAAGCTACTCGCCTACTTGCCCATGACTTTTATAACCACTAAGTCAATCACCTATAAATATAACCGAACCACCACCAATCAAGGTAATGTCACATAAACCATCTTCTTTAATCGATTTTGCAAGCTCTTTCATAATAAACACCGACTTAAGCATCGAAGTTGCTGTACCGGGCCCATGCTCAGTAAGCCATTAACGAGTTCTTTATTTTGCAAATTCCACAACACCACACTTCAAGCCTATAAACAACTGATCCAGCCCCTATCGGATTCGAGCAAGTGATAGTATAAATTATTAACATCTAAGTTAATTAAAAAGAGAATTATTTACAAAGTGGATCAATTACATGGTTAGTGTAATCCTTCAGAATTTTTACTTAAACCAAAGTTTGCACAAATGCCAAATTAGATGATGAGATTCCAATTAAACTTTATAAAATGTTGGAAAATTCAGTCTTAATTTTTTGCAATGTAAAAACATTAAAATTCTTTATAATTCTATTTTATAAACGTGTATAGAAAATGTGAAACCAAACTTCATAAATCAAGTACATATAACAATCTAATCACTATAATATTTGATATAGCAACATATTAAGTTACTAGTATAACAATTATGATTAGTACTTATAATACATAATACGATGTAATTGATTATTATATTGTAATATTATAATACTAATAATAAGAACAACAACAACAACAACAAAAATTATAATATACACACGGACAATTCATATTTTCATTATAGTAATGTGAAAGATACATAATTTTTACATGCCGTATCTATAAAGAACATTGGTAATCTAATTATTACATTTTGTTGTATATAAATTTTAGTGGTACAATATTAATATATACAATTATGTTATTAAGATGTACTCTGTAGATGTGTCATTAATATAAAGCATATATACATTATTCTAATTATGTTGTGTTAACATTACCTTATGTAGACTCACATATGGATAAATTTAGCTATATTTATGTTAGTAAAATTATACAAAGAAATAAAAGTAGATACATATATTTAAAACTTACTTTGAGTACTTAATTTCTATAATCCTAAATTAACTTGTAGTGCTAATAAATTATATTCATTACTTACATATGTATGACTTGTGTATAGGGTCATTTCGGTAATTGAGTTTAGAGTCCAATTTAATGACAAGAATCGGTCTTTTGGGCTGGTAGCAGAGTCCAAAAGATAAGTGCATTTAAGAAATGTTGTAGGGAGATTTGACTTGGTAGACTTAGAATATGGGTCGTTAGATCGGTTTATTTTGCTCTCACCCTTTTTCAATTTTCTCGTACGCGAAAGTAGACTTCAAAAATATCTTTCTAGGTTAATTTGAGCTTTATTTGATTAAAATAAGACTTATGTGATGATAAAATAAGCCATTAGCCATTTCATATTAAAATTGGAGTCTTTTTAAATGAATAATAAGCTTCTTTTATATTATAAAAGTCCTCAAGCTCATTTTCAAGCCCAACCCACTATTATGAAAAAGAAGGCTTTAATAGTAGTCATCGAATTATTTGGATATGATCTAACGTTGATCAACTACGCTTGATCTCATACATCCGTTCATCTATCATCCATTGGCGAACATTAGCCTTTAAAATTTATAAATAAGAGGTTTCTCTTCTTTTGGGCGATCATTCTGCATATTGCTAGGATTAAAAGTAATGTGGAAACTCTGCTAGAATATCTCCGAAAAGGATCTAAGTAATCACTTTGTGAAAAACGAGTTAAAAATGATCAAATCTATTCGACTTGATTTTTTGTTACACTTGCGCACTCAAAAAATCGGGTTTACCTAATCCTTCACTGACACCCCTCTCTATGACATTTATACAAGTGTTATCAATTCATAACTTCTCTCAAGTTGACCAGCATGCCTATCACATGTGATCAACTAGTTGCAGCTAATGTTGTTAAAACCAAACCGGTTTAACCTACATTTGTCTTTGGAAATGGGTCGGTCCATGCTAGATTCTCATTTTTGCAGTAACCGGCTAGGATCCGTTGACCTACCGAGCCAAACGGGTCCAAATGCACCACCCTTAAAACAAAAAAAAAAAAAAAAAGCAAGAAAAAGAAAGATTGAACACCCTTTACCTGGAATTTTCCTGATTTCTTTGGTAACAACATGAGCATTTCTTTGTAGAAGCCACAAGCCATTCTTAAATATCTGTTCCTTTTCGACTTGCTTATATCTTGACTATGTAAATCTTTGATACAGACATGTATGATCCGCAGTTTCTATGTTTCAAAATTGTGTCCTTACATTGACTCAAGCTATAAAAAGTTAACTACGACAATTAATATGAAACCAAGTAGAGCAGCTTTGTCGAAGGATGTCTTGTGATCAGAAGAGGGAAGAGAAGGAAGACGATGGCGATAGCAACGTTGCTGAAGGGCTGAACCGCAGAGGGTCAAACCTATCGCTTACCAAAAATTGGTTTTCACTATAGGATAAAAGGTTAAAGCACATATTAACGAAACTCCTCACTCCTTTGTTGTTGGAAACGTTGGATTCAAAGTCAAAACTCAGCAAAGCAATTTTTTTTTTTTTTTTCATGCTTGTTAATGCTTTTATTAGTGTCGTAAACTTTCAGCTATGAAAGTGAGGTAGTATTACTGTTTTAGTAGAGGCTGAAATTAGGCAAAAGAAATGAACCGTAGTGCTTTCACATGGGCATTCTATCTTTCCACATGGGTACACTGACATTGTATTTTTTTTTTTTTTTATGTATCATTGTCAATTCAAACAATAAGATAAACTCTCAATTTGGAGTAGCGGGGACATTTCTGGAGAGAATTGAAATTTTTACTTATTTTAGTATTTGACAAGGCTTCCCTTACATCAAAGCTCAGAGATTCTCATTTTTGGCCCTTTCTCCCATGTGTATAGAAGTTTTCATGTAAAAACTTAGTGAAAATTTTAAATAAATCTAATATTATTTTTAATATGTTTTTAAGCTCTTAATATAATTTTTTTAAGTTTAATAAATTTATTCATAACTATTAAAAGTTAGAAATGATCACGGAAGTCTTCCAATCCATTTTATAAATTTTAATAATTCCTAACTTTGCGTAGGGTATAATTTAGATTTTTTTTTTTATTGATCTCAGTTCAATCCCTTGACCCTTGATCTCTAACCCCCCAACATATCCAGGTCAATCTTTAGTCCAATTCTGACAACACTAGGTGCAGCAATCTCACCATACAACTTGTAATAATAAAAATAAACAAATAAACAAACAAACAAATAAATAGGTAAACAAAACAAAATTGGTACATTGCAAAACAATTCGTACCATTGTAACGATTATAACTTAATAAAGCGAAAGGGTACAAGAAAAATGAAGCTCGTAGACATTTGGTACTAATGTGCTAGTAAAATAAGTTATTACTTTGTTTCTCCTCTGTTAATAATTAAACGTCTATAAGAAATCATTAGCCTGTTATTTCATCCTATATCGTCCGAATGATATCACCTTTCCCTTAAAGAAGTGGGATATCTTAGTGTAACCACGATACCAGAAGGACTCTTCCAGTACTTGTTAGACGTGGAGATAGTTCAATAAGAAAAAACAAATAATATAAATAAATATTAAAAATTATTATAATTTGACCTTTCCATATAAAATTGTACAATTTCTAGAAAAAGAGACAATTGCAATGCTAACTTTTTTATGAAATTAACCCTGTTACATATATATACACTGACACATATATCTATTAATAGGGCATAGAGAAAATCCCAAGTATAAGAGTAAATTAATCATGAAAATTGGTAGTGATTGTGTGGAATTCTTGGTTGGCAATCATAGAAAGAAAATGAGCCTTATTAGTACAAAGTAACCTCTATTTATATATAGTCCCAACTAAACTAAGATTATGAGAAAATTCTTAAGTAAACTGGCATATCAGATAATGATGAGAGCCAAAGGAGATCATGTGTTATTTTAAAATTTGGCTTTTATATAGATTATAGAAGGATTAATAAATTTATGGTGTAGAAGCTTTAGTTAGATGTTAGGAAGGGAAATAAAATATGGTAATTAATCAAATTAGCCTTCTTTGATCTAAGCAATAAAATATTTATGGTTCAAAGAGATAATTACTAAATTTTATTTTGGAGTTAATGTATGTAATTTAATCAAGTACCAAGTATGCTCATACTTGAAAATGAGATCTATTAGTTAATAATGTGAAATTTTTCTAGTAAATCAATTCGACTAATGGGTTTTAATATTGGCTTATAGTCGGAAGTATGGCTCTTAATAAATATGCTTACAACATGTTTTTATGTATTTGAATTCGTACAATACATCTCGGTAGGAATAAGGAAATACTTAAATATTTTATATCAAATCAATAAATATTAGCACACGCCACTCCCGCGTTGCAGGTGTAGAAATTAAATAGGAAAATAAACTTTTATGATTAAACAACACAATTGGAGTTAACTTAATGCAAGATCATCAGACAAAGAAAGAAACTAAAAATAATGCATCAATTGTATAAAAATGCATGAAAAATCAAAGGATTAATGAAACGACAGCATTAATAGAGGGCTAATTTAATTATGGATTTGACTCTTGGGCTAAGTGACAAGGCCTAGAGAACCCAGTTCATGTCTTAGGATGACTTATGGGAGATTTGGCATGGTGGGCTTAGAGTAAGGATTGTTGGATTGGTCTATCCACTCTCAAACTTTCTTAGAGAAGCTCATGCACCTAAAAGAGGCTTTCCATGGATTTAAACTCAAAACGAGCCCATGGAAGGGTCCATTAGCAAAAGGACTCATCTCTGCCATTGACACTTCAAGCGATCTAATGGATGTCGTTAACGACCAAACTCTATAAATATCTCAAGAGTCGTCCTCGTTTAAGAAAATTTCAGATATTTAGAGAAAATGCCATCATGCTATCGGATTGTAATCCTAGAGATTAAATAGGAATCAGAACAAAGAACACATTGCCTCTTTCCAAGAATTGTGGGGTTGATGCTGCATAACTCATCCACCTGTCACGCATGATCTATTTGAGATTGCTTACACCTCCTTCATATCATCTCGCCATAAGTCAACCTTACATGTCAATATGTGCTATTGCCAAGTCACTCCTTTGAAGCCACGTATAGCGCGAATCAGAAACTGCACACGTTACCATTGCAACCTGATCCAATCATCTACATTTTTGGCGACTCTGCTAGGGAGGTAAGGATTTTCACATAGCTGTGATGGCACCTTCAAGAAGAAAGCAAACTAATACCGGCAGCAATGTATTCAAGATGCTGGCAATGCTAACCCTGATATGGTAGAGCAAGATATGCTAGCATTGGAAGATGTTAATCCTAATGTTAGTAACAACTCTTCTACTAACTTACAAGGTACCATTCTTGATAATGCATAGATCATACGTTCTATACAAGAGAGCAATGTGAAGACGACATGAACCACATAAGAAAACATTTGAGCCCTGAAGCAGTTCTTGATTGCACTCTCTCGTATCATACGAGGGATAGCTGCTAATGTTACTGCGCTTCAAGGTGCAACCACGGCAGGCCCCACCTCAGCTGCATAGCAAAGCCTCCTCTTTATCTTAACAAGCCATTGTTCCTACTATTCGAGTGAATATACCTTAGGGGGTAAATGCCCAAACCCAACTACCGCAAATTGGAGTGGAACAGCCACTAGCATCCAAAGCAAACAATATGGGAACCTAGTTGGGTGGGTCATCGTCCTCACGCGTACCTTCTCATGCTAACTTGAGTAGGACTGCTTCCTCACTTAACCTTGATCTTGCTCATGTACTAACTCTTCCAACTACACCGATTGCACTAGTTGCACCAATTGCACCAACTACATCATCGTCATCGAGTTGAAGGAATCATTTATAACAAAGGAAGATTTGGATGCTTATCTAAAGGAGATTCAAGCTAAGTCCTCTACTGGAGTGTTGGACTTAAAACTTCCATACCGCCATCGGATTGCTGCAAAGCCTTACTTGAAGGATTATATTAGTCATAAATTCATGCTATTTGGTAGGAAGAAGAGCAGTGTTAAGGAACACTTGTTGAAATTCATCGAGACATTAGAAGTATAGTATTCGATGATGATTTGAGGTTGAAGGAATTTTTAAGTCTCTAACAGAGAAAGCAACACCTAGTATGTCAATCTCCTCTCAGGGTCAATTGATTCATGGAATACTATGTGCATACTTTTCTTGGAGAAGTTCTTCTCTGCTCAAGAGCAAGTCACCATTATTGACATGGGGAGAAAATAATATAGATTACATAGAGCGCTTTAGGAAGTGCTTGTTGGACATCCAAGATATTTGCGATGAGAAGGAGTTAGTAAAAATTTGCATTCAAGGCAGGTTCACTAGGTACGTCGTCCACCCTGAGAACCTAAACTTATGCTCCTTTACGGCTTTTGTTAAGATTGCACAAAGTACCAACAACTCTGTGGCAAGGCAACATGGAGAAGGATGGAGATTTAGGAAAAGAGCGATTGCTATCAGCTCAGTATAAGGAGAGACCTCTCGAGACAACAAGAAGCCAAGAAATGACAAGTCGAGAAGCATTGCACCAACGCTTTCATTTCCTTACCCAATGGGAAAAATTCATGATGTACTTGACCAATGGTTGAAGAATGGAAACATCAAGCTTCTAAAGGTTGAGCAATTTCCTAGTGCGAGCAAAAAGAACGACCTTAAATTCTGTAGATATCACAAAATTGTAGGTCACCCCACTAGAGAGTGTTAGACTCTTAAGAAAATCTTCAATGAACATGTGCGTAATGAAGAAATCATCATTGATGGGCATGACATCCGCAATGATCCACTCCCTGCACGCAATATGCAGCAGGGTACAACAAGTGTTGTTAGTCATAATATGAGAATCGAAGAAGAAGAGGTGTCATAAATTGAGGCATAACGAAGAAAGGAAGTGATGATTGAAAGTGACCAGGGTACAAGCTCAATGGCAGCTACTACCTTAATTAAAACTACAAACTTTAGGAAGTTCTTTGATTTACTAAGGTTTGGCGAAGATGTACGGTTTGGAATAGCTACTGCACTCTTCCAAATCTCCGAGAAACAATATGGGGAGTGTATTACAATGTAATCGGTACGAAGAATGGCACATGTATATGAGAAAAAGATTTTGTTTATAGAAGCAGACATGTGTATGAAAAATCTTAACCATGGTCGTCCACTATACATTTAGAGCACACTTAACAGATATCAAATCAAGAGGACGTTCATAGATAACGGCGCCTCTATAAACATTATGCCAATGTCTACATTCAAGACTGTGAATATAGACATAAGACGACTTGTGAAGTAGCCCATTCCTTTTAATAGTTTCACCGATTCAACTACACATACATTGGGATATGTTAATGTTGACTTCAAAGTCGAGCCAATTTAGGCTCCACACGATTTCATGTGATCGAGTGCCTGTATCTTACCATTTGCTTATTAGATGGAGATGGCTGCATGATCATAACCTTACACCTAACACTGCATCAGTGCATGAAGGGTCACTGGAAGGGAAAGATATTTTCATTCCAGCTACAAAGAATCACTTTGAGCACAACGAGTATTATCTCGTTGAAGCTAGCTTCTTCGATGAATATGCTGAGGAAGTAGAGACAACCATTGCAAAGCCCTACGATATACCACTACACACATGGGAAGAGACCTAAATGAAACAACAGAAGAAAAGGAAATGTGGCTCCGTGGAGGTAAGAAGAAGCAAAGATAGGCTAATGAGTTGAAATTTTTATTAGAGCTAATGAACAGAAGGTATACTATTTATGAGGGTCTGCGAGATATGAAGAAGCCTTCATGTCATCTTCAGATCCTACACCGATATAAGAGACCTAACCCGTCCCCCATCAAATGCAAGATCAAATGAAACCCTAAGCAAAAGAATCAAGGAATTGAACCTAGCGGGTTTCGAGGAGTCCCTATGACCTATCTTCATTAGTAAGAACCTCTTACTAGAGATCAAGGTTCACTTACTTGAATTATTGAAGATCTACAAAGATTTGTTCGCTTGGACATATGATGAAATGCCAAGGTTGGACCCTACTTTAGTAGTGCATCAATTCAATATCGCACTCGGGGTTAAGCCGATCAAGCAAACATAATGTATCTTACATCTGGAAGTTGGAGTTCAGATAAAAGAAGAGATAAAGAAGTTACTTCGAGTTGGCTTCATCAAGCTAATTGAGCACTCCACTTGGTTGGCTAATATCATGCCATTAAAAAAGAAGAATGAACAGATACATTTTTGTGTAGACTTCCATGATCTTAGCAAGGTATGCCCAAAGGTTGATTTCCCACTTGCTAACATTGACACTTTGGTAGATGCCACAATGGTCCATAAGTTGTTTTCATTTATGGATGGTTTTAGTGGGTACAACCAAATCAAAATGACTATTGGAGACATTGAATGCATGGCTTTTAGAACACCAGTGGGAAGCTTCTACTACACCGTTATGCCGATTGGGCTTAAAAATGCGAGCGCCACTTACCAAAGGGTAATGACTGCACTTTTTCATGACATGATGCATGACTTCATGGAAGACTACATTGATGACATATTCATCAAGTCTAAGCGGGCACTTGATCACTTAATTCATCTACTAAAAGTATTTAAAAGATGCAGACTTTATAAGTTGCGTATGAACCCATTGAAGGGCATGTTCGAAGTACTGATAAGTGTCCTATGACCCTTTTTATTGGTGCATTATTGAGCATATTTTGTCACACCCCGCCCCCTCAGGTGACGGCGATGCGATGCCAGGGCAGGCAAACCCACCACTGGCCCCCTAGTGGTAATGGCCGACACCACCATTGCATCATGGTGACCCCAACCAATGCATGCCCCGCAGGGTACCACTGGCACTATAGGTATTGTTACCCTCAGGATGGATTGACCCCAGTCTGCAGCCTCTAGGGATCGAACCCATGACTTGAGGCTTTTGCCTGCCCCAAAGGCAGCACCTCTTACCAGTTGAGCGATAGGAAAACCTACCACTGGTCCCCTAGTGGTAATGGCCGACACCACCATTGCATCATGGTGACCCCAACCAACGCATGCCCCGCATGGTACCATGGGTACTATAGGTATTGTTACCCTCAGGATGGATTGACCTCAGTCTGCAGCCTCTAGGGATCGAACCCATGACCTGAGGCTTTTGCCTGCCTCAAAGGCAGCACCTCTTACCAGTTGAGTGGCAGGCAAACCCACCACTAGCCCCCTAGTGGTAATGGCCGACACCACCATTACATCATGGTGACCCTAACCAACGCATGCCTTGCAGGGTACCACAGGCACTATAGGTATTGTTATCCTCAGGATGGATTGACCCCAGTCTGCAGCCTCTAGAGATCGAACCCATGACCTGAGGCTTTTGCCTGCCCCAAAGGCAGCACCTCTTACTAGTTGAGCTGCAGAATGGGGTCAATCCATTCTAAGGGTAACAATACCTATAGTGCCCGTGGTACCCTGCAGGACATGCTTTGGTTGGGGTCACCATGATGCAATGGTGGTGTCAGCCATTACCACTAGGGGGCCAGTGGTAGGTTTGCCTGCCCTGGCATCGCATCGCCGTCGCCTGAGGGGGCGGGGTGTGACATATTTCATATGCTATTTAATTGATTTATTGAAGAAAATGATTTTCACTGAACTAATTTTGTATTTCAGGGACAATCATGGAACAATTTGGCTTTTCAAAGGATTATTAATGAAAGAAGCCAAGATTTTGGAGAGTCATGGAGCCTTTTGTGAAGTTGCTGACCATACACTAGTATTTTTATACTACTAGTGTACTTTTAGAGGAGAAAAATCGAAGTTAAATTTGAAGTTCCAGGATACACGACCCCACATATACCAGTTGTGTACAATAGGTCGTGTACATGTGCTAAAAAAGGAAAAACGCAAAGTTAATGAGTACACTATCCCGATGTACAAGGGTTGTGTATTGGTCGTGTACATACTAATATATATATACCCGTGCCTTGTCTTGAAAGAATAGATTTCATTCACTTGTATTTCTATCCAAAAACCCTATAACGCATTTTGGAGAGCTTTTTGAAGAAGAATTCGTGCTACAACTTGGAGATTCACTACAATCACTTCTACAAAAGTGTTTTATCATCATGATATTTTCTCTTTTTTCCATTGTACTTATTGCTGTTGTTAATCTCTTCATGGAAGAGTAGTCGTGTATGCCCTAGGTTTTGGAAAACCCTAGCCTTCATGCATTGACTTGATTATTAATTGAATGAAGTTTCATTTTGAGTTTTCTTTATGATTTATATTATTGTTTGTGATGATTTTAGGCCTAAGTTATAACAAACTTGATTCTTGTTAATTTGAAAGAAGATTTCAGTTAATGGGTTTGATCTCTCATGGGCAAAGAAGTTAAGTAATCCACTTAGGAATAGGGTTTTTCCAACTTTCTATCAATTAGGGTTCATAATCTTCATACTATTCTAATTTGATAATTGTGAAGGAAGAAATTCCCACTTTTGCAATTAGGGTTAAGGGTTAATTAACTTGAAAATAGTAATTAATCTATTTAAGAAACCCGATAGTTCAAGATCAAGTTTCGTTCAGTTGAATCTACCTTTAAAGATTAAGGGGGCTAAGGTTGATCAAAACTAAAGGCATTGTTTGTGAATTGATTATCTTAGGAAACTTGTGCATATCTTTCATCTAAGGTTTTTGGACTTGCTTTTAATTAGAATTAATAGAAAGTTTAGTATTTATCTCTTAATTGATTCGGCTAGATAATAGTTAACGGGTTATTACTAGTAGCTACACATAGATCCCTAGGATGATATCCGAGTTAATTTCTATATTACACGATAGGCGCACTACCTTGTGTGGGTCTGGAATTAATGAGATTATAAATTTAAAACTTAAAGATCCAATGCATCAAGTGCCATCTAGAAAATTCCTTGGATTTGTTGTTCATAGGTAAGGGATTAAAGTCGATCTGACCAAACTGTAGGCCATATGGTCTATGCCCTCACCTACCAATCTAAAGGAATTGAAGACATTCTTGGGGAAGGTTTCATATGTTAGAAGATTTATACCTGCATTAGTAGAAATCTCACTTCCCTTGCAACATCTCATGAAGAAAGGAACTTCATTCAAGTGGGGACAGGAACAAGAAGAAGCTCTGTAGAAGATTAAGGGAATACTTACTTCCCCACAAACAATGATCATGCCAGTCAAAGGCTTACCAATGATCCTATACTTGATATCCTTTGACAAATCCATTAGTGCCTTACTGGCTCAAAAGCTTGACGGTATAGAGTGTCCAATGTACTAGTTGAGTTGCCCCCTTCAAAGAAGTAAGATCAACTATCCAGCATGCGAGAATCAATGGCTTATGCTGGTCCTTACCACATGTAGGAGTGGAGTAAAGTAGAGATCTAGCATAAAAATTTCATGTTCGTGCTTTTAAACTTCATTTCATGCATCACAAGTAGTAGATCTAGCTTTTAGATGCTTAGACCATGCTTGACATTTATGATCTTATAGATGATTTATGTTTTCATGCATTCATACTCATGAAGGCTTTGTTTTAGGTACCTAGATGTGGTAGTTGGTAGATCCTTAAGCAAATAACGCAAGGAACTTGAAAAGGAAAAGTTTTTGTTTGAAATACTCAAAGTCAAATTCGTATGACTTCAAGACCCTATTTTAAAAACCCTTTATCAATTTTAAAACTCATGTTTTATGTGAAAAATGAAGGGTATAGGTAATAGGTATCATTAAGTAGTGATTTTTAGGAGTTGAAATGAATTTTAATGAGATTAATGTATAAAACAAGAAGTGGAATTTAGATGGAAAATTTTGAGTTAGTACTCAACATATGAAATTTGTAATTTTGAATATAAGTCATAAGAACACCTATCATCCAAGTTCAAAATAGAAGTTTTATGTGTTAAATGGATTCCTTAGGTAATAGGTATCTTAAAGTCTTAAGTTTTAATGCATTAAACAAGTTTTTCCCAAATGAATCATTCAAAAATTTAATTTCAAGAAATTCGGATTTTTGGATAAATCCTACTTGAAAACATATTTGCAAAGTGTAAAATGCAAATTTTTATGTAGAAATAAAGGCTTGGGTAATAGGTATAATGAAGACTCAATTTCGATAAGGATAAACTGATTTTCTTAAGGAAATAACTTCAAAACAAATAAGATAGTCAAAGTTAGGAAATTAGTTTTCATGGAAGTATAAAGTTATGGAGTTTCACAAATAAGAAGTTTCTCAATTTCCCTTTTTGTAGATAATGTCAAAAGCATGCATGCATCAAGTTCATATCATATCATTCATGATAGGAAATCATCAATATTGCATGTGTAGTTAAGCTATATGCTAGAAACATCACAACCATCCACAAAACTATTTTTCGGAATTGAAGTTTTCGAACGACTAGAGCTGATCCCTCTGTTTCGTGACCTAGATATTTTCGAAACTTGAAAATGATATTAGGAATAGATAGATCTTTCGAAGTAGATAGAAATCGATGTATTATATGCTCAATTCCGAGTTAAAATGAGTTAGATATGGTCATTTAAATTTAGGACTTTATCTTATGTGAAAATTGACGAACTTAGTAGCTAGAATTGTTAAGTTATTAGAACCTTATAAGAAATACTCATTTCGGGTATTCCTTGTACTTAGGTGAATTGGAGGACGGATTTCTACTCCCCGAGGACTACTACGACTAGTGGATTTCTCTCCATGGCTGAGTGAGCTCATTTCTTAAATAGTTGTGCACATATATGTGCTTGTAATCGTAGTGGCATTAGAATTAGGAAAAGATAAAATTACGATGATTATGACATAATCTTGGTTGAATGAATGATAAGTATATCGAGACAAGACTTGTTGATAAATCATTGTATGAGCTAGTATAGACTTTGATTGTCTGAAATTCTCTATGATCGCACTTAATCTGCCTAATTAATATGCCACGATTATATGAATAAATTGTACATGCATATCACGTAGTGAGTCACATTGCATGAGTTATTATACCTTTGTGGGAAGAAGGCATAGTAATTCGAGCAACGAGGGGCCGGTAAACTCGGTTGTTGGCGGATGGGCCGGAATTGAAAAGTGTGTGTGTGGGCACCTGTATAAACCACAGTAAAAATTTAAACATGGTGGATGGGCACCTGTATCAACCATAATAAGAAGTGAGAAGTATTTAAATGATGGTCGTATGGGCCTGAAACACCTAACCCCGAATGGAGGGCGTAAATCCATTCAACATAAGATTTCTAGATGGTTTTATGTATTGTCTGCTCATATGCTTGTGTATTCATATGGTTGCTAATGACTTGTCTGTTATATACTATTGTTGAGTATTGAATATTTGGAATTGAATCTCACTAAGCCTGTAGCTTACACCCCGATAGTTTTGTTGTGGCGTTCCTATTTTTGGCTGTTCCGAGAGAACACATTTCACTGGGTTATCTTTTGGATGAAGGAGCTTTTGAAGAAATCGAGACCTAGCTAGAGGCGGACTTCTAGAAAAATCTCTTTAACATAAAACCTAATGATTGTAATATGGTTTAGACCGGATAGACTTCCATTGTCATTTTGGCGGGGGTATGCTCCCTTGACTTCTGTAAAGACTTAACTTATTTATCCCGTTGTGATTTCTATTCTTAATGGTAATATATGCCTTCTTTAGACTATTCAATTCAAAGTGTGATCCTAAAAGTTGTGCAAGTACACCTTACACCCGACATGTAAACTTATGGGATGACTAAGGTTGTCATACTTAAGTTTAAATATCGAGTGTGGTAGACTGTAGCGTTTTGGGTATTCTTTGGGGCGTGACAATTTTCCCCTGTTTATAGGGATTATAACAACAGTAGAACATATGATTTTCCACGATTTGACAAGGTTAGATAAGTATCTTGATCATCTACCACATTTCTTGTAAGTTGCAAGATAGTTGCACTAGTTAATTATGATATTTGTGTTAAATTGGATGTGCTTGAGGTCATGGGATTATTGCTTATGCATAGAGTTTTGTTTTTGTTGTTCCAAGAAACCTTATTTTAAAGTGACAACCTTATTGTTTGTGAATTGTTGTGTTATAGAATATAATTTTGGATTGTTTGTGAAACACTGCTTAACCATCAAATAACTTATCTAATGAATAATTGACTACCTTAATAAACTGATCATGCGTTGCATGTCTTCATTTATGCATTTAAAATCTTCATAGGTTACCGCTGTTGCATGTCCAACCCTTTTGAACCAACATAGAGTATACCTCCTTATGTGACCATCGCCTTGCCTAATAGAAACTAAGTGGTAAGATAAGGAGCGACGTCTAATTCAGTTAGGATTAGGAAGTGGTTGATACCTAGGGATGACTTAGGAATAGCTAAAGATTTTAAAGGGAAAAAAAAAAGCAACTATATTTTGTAAAAGGTGCCAATTTTTTTTTTTCAATTAAAATCTATTGCCTCAATCTGCATTCTGGAACCTAAATCATCTTGGGTACTGGCCTCCAGCATCATATGGCGCAAACCCATACCTTACCTAGATTCTAAATAATCGAACACGATGATTTCATTTCATATGCTTTCTTGTTGCATTATGTATGCTTGCTTAATACAACTTGTTTAATTTGATTAACATGTGATAATGAGAGATAACTCATTGAGCCGTAGCTTTGCTTATGCCCCTATAGTTCTTTTCCAGGTTTAGTGCACATAAGTTAGTTTAAGTGAAAAGTGCTCCTCAATTAAACTCCTTGATGTTAGATAAATCAAATGTAAGATTAACATAGAACATAGATTAAATAAACGCCACAGTTCTTTGGAACTTCGTGATTTATAGGATGTATTGCTCAATTTTATTGTTTAGAAAGGGATATCGATTTTCTGTGGTTTGGTGAACTATGAAGCATTAGTTTTCATAACTACCTTTAGTTAACTAAATATAGTATATGTAAAGGGCTAAATCTGGATCTTGACTTTTTGGGTTGAGTGACAAGACCCAAAGAGTCAAGTCCATGAATTTTAGGATGACCAGAGGAGATTTGATATGGTACGTTTGGAGCAGGGACCATTAGACTGGGTTAACTCGCCCACTCTCAACCTTTCTCAAGGAGCCCATGCACTTAAAGAGGCCTTCCATGGGCTAGTGAGCCCATGGAGAAATCCATCATTAGGAGGACTCGTCTCACCTATTACTGGATCAATACGATCCAACAGACGTCATTAAGAGCCAAGCTCTATCAATACCCAAAACTTCTGCTCATTTGGTAGATTTAGAATTTGACAAAAATGTTATTGTGCTTTCAGAATAATCTTACAAGATCAAACATCACATATAGTGAAGAACACACAACCTCTTTACTAGAATAGTGGAGTTGGTGCTATATAGCTTCTCTGTTTGTCATTAGTGTGTTCGAGCTCCCTAAGATTACCTACTCTTCCTTCCTGCCATCTCACTTTTAGTCATTCCTTGTGTGTGCTTCCATGCCACTTTCCAAAGCTATGTGTACTATGAGACACACGATGCAAGCATGTGACCACTGCGATTGGGTCCACCCTACTACATTTTGGTGACTCTACTGAGGACAAAGAAAGTTGATGACTTATTGACGGTACCCATAAGGAAGAGATTAATTGGCACTTCTAATGGCAACAACTAAGAGCATGAGACCAATATTGAGAATGTCGATCAAATCATGCTAGCACTTGAAATTGCCAATCCCACTACTAATACCTAGGAAAATCTCTCGATAATGCATAAATGATGCGTATTATGCAAGAAACTACAAGAGCTTTGAACCAATTCATGCCAATGATGTCTCAGTTCATGCCCTCAATAGGTACCTTTGCTGCTGCGTAATCCTGCTATTGTTGCACCCCAATAGGCCACCTAACTACCCCAATCATCTAATCCCCCCATAATAAATGAAGGAATTGCTCTTAAGATTAATGGACCAACTCTTATTGTAGAACCAGCTATCATTTAGCAACCTGTTCCTGAGGCAAGAGATATTGGAGTTCACCTTGGAGGTTCTTCATCATCATATATTGCACCATAGGTAGTAATTGGAGGGCCTGTAGTCCTTATCGCACACCCCCCCACCCCCCCTTCCCCCCCGCTATACTAACTGAAGGTGTAGCCCCTACTCCAAGGTGGTCTTTTGTTACTAAAGAAGATCTTGACATGTACTTGATGGAGATACATAACAAGTCATCAGTGGAAGTATTGGATCTCAAACTCCCTTCCAATCAACACATTGCTGGTAAACCATATCCTAAGGAATGTTAGTCCTAAATTCATGTTATTCAATGGCAAGAAGGGAAGTGCTAAAGATCATTTGTTAAATTTATTGAAACGTTGGAAGTTTATGGATTAGATGATGACTTAAAATTGAAGGAATTCTTCAAATCTCTCATAGAGAAGGCATACACATGGTATGTTAATCTTCCCTCTGGATAAGTGGATTCTTGGGGAAGCACGTGCAAGAAGTTCCTGGATAAATTTTTCTCCACTCAAGAACGGGTTACTCTTAGTGATATAGGGTGTACTCGATGGAAGTCTCGAGAGGACTTGATAGAATACATTAAGCATTTTAGAGGGTGCTCACTAGACATCCAAGATATGTGCGATGAGAAGGAGTTAGTGAAGATTTGCATATGATGGATGTTCATTGAATATGCAATGCATCTAGAGAACTTGTCATTGGTCTCCTTTGCTGCATTAGTTGAGAATGCACGAAAGACCAATAACTCTATCACACGACAAAAAGGAGATAACGAGAAGTTCAATAAATGAATGTCATTTGTAAGCATGGTCCAACATGAGCTCTCTAAAGGAGGAAAGAAACCAAGGAATGAGAAGCCTAGAAGCTCCACATCATCATTATCTTTTCCTTGCCTAATGGGAAAGGTCCATGCTGTTTGGACATGCGGTTACAAGATGGGAATATTAAACTCCCAAGAGTTAAGTGTCAACCTACTATAGAGAGAAGAATGATCATAAAATTTGTAGATTCCATAGATTCATGGGCCATCCTACCAAGGACTATTGGACTTTGAAGAGAATATTCAATGAGAGAGTATAAAGTAGGGAACTCATCACTGAAGACGAAGTCAAGAATAATCCATTGACTGTACATAATAATCGACATAGTGCTATAAATGCTATAACTTATGATCCTACGATAATAGAAAGCATCAATGCATTACCTTCCAAGACATAAGGAGATAAAGGAAAGTCGACCCAAGTTAAGGAACTTGAATGCTCACCTGTTGTGATAGCTCTCTTTAAATCTTCTAACTTTAGAAGTTTCTTTGATCTCCTAGGGTTTGATGATAAGGCACGACTAGCAGCAGTAGTTGCACTTACGTAGATATTTAAGGGTCAATATGTGGAATGCAATGGAGCACAACCTGTGAAGAAAATGGATCATGCCCGTGAAAATGCCATCCTATTCACTGACGCTGATATGTGTGCAAAGAACCTACATCACCCTATATGTGGAAGGCATGCTCAATGGATATCCTATAAGGAGGATATACATAGATAACGGTTCCTCTATAAATTCCATGACGATGGATACATTTAAAGCTGCTAAGCTTGATATCTGGCACTTGATAAAGCAGTTTATTGCAGTGAATGGCTTTAATAGCTTAACCACAAACACGATGGGTTATATTAATGTGGATATTAAGATTGGACCTATCCAAGGTTCTACTACTTTTCATGTGATTGATGTGTTGGTTTCCTAACATTTACTCATTGGTTGGAAATGGCTACATGATCACCATTTAGTACCTTCGACATGGCACTAATGCATTAAAGGCCATTAGAAGGGTAAGGTATGTTCATTCCAACAACAAGAAACCTATTTGAGCATAATGAGACATATTTCATAAAATTAGCCTTCTTCAACAAATTTACTGAAGAAGGGGAAACAACAATTGCAAGGTCCTTTAACACTCCATTGCCTATAGGAGAGGAGGTTCAAGAGGGTTTACGGAAGAAAATAAGAGCATGTGGCTCTTGTGGGGGGAAGAAGATATGAAAGGAATCTAACAAGATCAAAAGCTTCATCAGAGAGGATGGATAGAGAGTATATAACTTATGATAATCTCAAGGTTCTAAGGAAGTTTACATGTCTTTCCTAGATCCTGCACTAGTTCAAGAATACCCAGCCTACCTCTCCTAAAGATGGACTGATAGTATAGCGCTCATGATTGCCTCTATTATTTTTTTTCCATACATTAAGAAAAAGAAAAGTTCCCTCTATAATGGTAATGTACTTTGCAAGGAAATGAATAAAATTATAGCTCAATTGATTTTCATCTTAATTCTCTCTTTATCTGTTTCTCTCACTTATATGGAATTATTTCCTTTATACTACTACAAAATTAAGTTTTCTTCTCTTTAGTGTACATAAGTACACGTATGGTATCAATGTCAAACATATTGTAAACATCGTTGTCGCTTAGTATGAGATCTATCTCCTAAGCGTACGATGTGAACACAAGACCTAGAAATTGCCGACTAGTTCGAGCATAATCTCCTAGTGCATGGAACTAAGCCTTAAAAAATACCAAGAAAGATATTTCACTCTTCATAAGAGTGTGTGCACTTAATAGTTAAGTAGCGGTAATATCCCCTTAAGCAAGAATATAGTTATTTCAAATAATGTCATGCATATAGTTGCTATTTGTATTTGACAAACAACATTATGAAGAAGTTGTTGCTTGCAAGTGAAAGTATTACTCTGATGTGCAACATCTTACTAAAGACTGACCAAGTCATTAAAGGTGGTGTTAACACCATCTTACTTATTTCATGTAAGTGCAGCTAAATGGATACACCTTATCCTAAGCGCACAGTACATTATGTAAATGCAATGAATATACTTTCATAATAGAAATCCAAAGGTATGGCAAAGCAAAATAAGAAAGCCAATGATATTTTTCATTTCTTAAGTACTTCTCAAACATATAATTTATCATCAAATGAAGTGTACAAGGAAAGACAAATTAAATTGCAATGCTACTTCAAGACTTAATGATCGACTTTATAGTTGAGCAAAGATCATTACTTTCAAGCCTTCTTTTAATCTTAAGCTCAACTTCTTTGAGCTAGCCTTGAGTCGATCTCGATGCTTAATAATGTCGTGGTAATCTAATACTTTCCGAGTTTCAATAGCAAATAAGCTTCATCTTACTTAGCTTGAATTTGAAGGCACGCCCCACGGCAATGCTACTTGCTAGAAACTCCAGTTCTATCATTGATAATGAATCACACGTTCTATCTAAGAGCCTAGTAGCTCTACTAAGTAATGCCATGATATCATTTGTCACTTCAGTGCTTAGAAAAACTGAACCTGATTAGAAGTCAACTTCTATCTTATGCAACTATTCTAATGCATGTAAAAGAGAGTAAAGTATTATGTAGCCATGGAGAGTGCTAAACCCTTTTGATGACATTACTATTACTATTGTATTAGAACTCTTTGCTACATTGTGTTGTGGCACGTCAGGAACTGGGAGAGGTAGAGGTAGAACATTCTAAATACCTGTAGACAATCAACTGGGGGACAATCCCCTAAGTATAATTCCCATGTCATCACCATACATACCCACATAGTGAGGCATTGGCATATGTCTGAACCTTACCTCCTTCTACATGTATTGACTCATTACCACCATCACCATCATCTCCTTCACTCTCATGCTCCCCTTAGCATCTTTCATAACAACCATTAACGGAGGTTGCAATCTCTTTTCTCGTTCAGAAGCATTAACAACAACAATGTCAGTATGCCCAAAGGTACGAAGACCATATAGAGCAAATACATCTTCAGGAGTTGGTGTAATCTCACCCCATGTATTCACAAAGGTATGTGTCTGAACACTTCACCTAGGAAGAATTTCCCACCAAAGTTTCATGTCATTGTATGAGGGAAGTGTAGCTCAGAAGTGATGACTATAACATGGTATACTCCCACCTTATGTAATTTCTCAACATATGTTTAGTTGTCTATGATGTATTTCACCCAGTTAAACCAGCAAGCCACCCTTTACCTTAGACACAAGAATAAGGTGTGTGAAACGGGAAGCTCCTTCATCTCATTCCTAAAATGCAACACCAACTTCTTCGATAGGAGAACCCTCTGTTGAGGATGAGGCTCTAGTTCTATAAAGCACAAAGTCCTATTAACAGGATGATACTAATTTGTATCGGCTTCTTCATACTTAACCAGAAGAAATCCTTAGTGGTGGTAGCATTTGGCCATACACTGTGAGGAGAAGGAACCTCTGGTGCTCGACCATTTGAACGAACTCTTAAGTTCTTTTTCTTGGTAGTATTGGTGTTTTGAGATCTCTTAAAATCCTTACCCATGTATAAGGTAATCAAATAGTTCACAATGATTTGCGGTGAAGATAGTACTATTAGAAGTGGTGCGTAACGGCAAATGACACCATCACGACCACTTGAGGGAAGAGAAAGAGATTAACTGGACATTCTACCTGCAAGATAGATGTCCCACCAACAACATAGACATCCAACCTACAAGACAAAAAGAAAAGCATGAGTTTCAATAACCACAACATCCCATCTGCAAGATAAGAAGAAAAAGATGAGTTTCATGTAAACACAACATCAAAAAGGCAATGAACAATACAAAAAATAGAAAAGGATTCTGACTATGATGAGTTATTTAAAAAAATGAAAGTCATCGGTTGTGACGATGAGCTATTAGCATTCATCTTGGTAGTGATAGATCATAATGATATTATTATCAAACTCAATTGTGGCAACAAGTGTATTTGGTATCGCTAGACAACCAACGCTTTTTGTGATAGCTAGACAACTATCATTGCTATTCATTTATGATAGCTAGACAACTATCACTGAACAACGATTGCAGCAGCTAAACAACTAACACAGGAACAACAATTAGATAGCTATCATGGATACTCGTTTACCACTACCAAGCTTGTCTTTATACAACTTGTCATTTACCAATTTATAGAAAAGGAGGTTTAAGCACATTTAACCTCACCGCCCTGCTTCAATTAGATATTGAAGAATCACATCTACCAAGAATTACCAAGAAAAGGTGAGGTTAAAGGCATGAACTATTTACACTCAATAAAAAAAAAAAAATTAATGGGTACATATACTTCCTATGCATATACATATATGTTTGGTTCATATGGGAATTTCTTGAAGCGTGGATTGAAGTTCTCCAAAAAAATGGAAAATTAAAAAAAAAATTCTCGTTTTCTTTGTGAATGATGATTGATAGGCATATAAACATGAATGACGGCATCATATGTAACACAGAAGAAGAAGGAAAATAAAAGAGACACACTTGCCTTGTTGACCTCGCCAAACTTTGTTGTAAATTATCTTCTCCACTACTGTTCATTGTTAGTTGGATTTGAGCAAATTAGGAGCAACAAACTAGCTAATGTCATTGCTACTTTATCTTGAAATGTTTTGCTATCGAAAGAACCATCATAGAATATGGTTCAAGCCTAGAACAATTTAAATATAAATTGATTTCACTATCATGACCATTAAAAGAAGCCAAGTTTATTGGAACTCATAGAAGAACAAAAAAAAATTAAATTGAATTAATATGATAAAAAAGAAGAAGAGGAAAAGGAAAGAAAGTGTCGAGTCTTAAGACCTTCAAGAAAGAAAGGGCAAACATCAAAGGTGAATATGCATTGTTCTTTTGATATATTATTATTTTTTAACACTACCTGCAATAGGGAAGTAATTCGAATGCAATAATTAGGACAATCAACAATTAATTCTAGCTAAATGCAGCCAAGAATTAAATGAAGAAAATTGATCCAAGCCAAATACAATAAGGAGGGAGCTTGAATACAAGCTTTTGGAGCAATATATTTTTGTAATTTTTATTGATTTTTCGTATTACACCTTCAATTTATATATGATGTAGGATCTATCATGTGTATAGTTATAACTGAATTTGCTCCTACCAAATATTTTTTTGTTTCTATCATATGATGGATATGCCACCTCATTACAATATTAATATTCTAGAATAACTACTTAGCATGGGTGTAGCTATTTATTTATTACTATTGTTATGTTTTTTTACTCGACATTAGCAGTATTTGGCCCAAATCCAGTACAATACAGATTACTTGCCCCAGAACCACCTTTAGTATTTGATGTTCCTTTCAAACTGAAGTCTTCACTTCATTCCTTATTTAACAACTCATTCTCAATTGCAGTTTCATTCTTCTCGTAATTTCCTGCAAGTCTAGTAAACCCTAGCTCATTCCCGTTTCCCCCAAGCATAGTAAACCCTAGCTCATTCCCCTCTCCTTTCAAAACCCTTGACCACAAGGGTTAATTCGGAAACCTTTGTTGAATTTTATGTTCACGAATGATTTTCATGAGAATAATCATTACACAATTAATTGTTTAAATATCCTTAATTGTTTAAATACTTAAAATATTTATATATATATATATGCTTTGTATTTGTTCTGCTGTTGTTTAAGTTTTAACATAACAAAAGTTGAAGAAAAGTCAAGACAAAGCTATCGAGCCCAGTAGAAGGAAGGTAGAGGCACTATTCATCAGATAAAGACAAAAGACTAAGTTTTGTGCAAAACTGTGAAGTCAAGTGTTGAAGTTTTAGGCAAAACTGTGAAGTCAAGGGTTGGAGTTTTGGGCAAAATTGTTAAGTCAAGGGGTGGAGTTTTGGGCAAAATTTATAAAGTCAAGGGCTGAAGTTTAGGTTTCGATCTCAGACCTCGACTTCATAAATTTACCCTCGACTTTAGAAAGTTTGCTTTTGGGCAAAATTTATAAAGTTAAGGGCTGAAGTTTAGGCATCGACCTCAGATCTCGACTTTAGAAAGTTTGCCCTCGACTTGAGAAAGAAAAGAGCTGTTAGAATGCATTTAATGCTCTTTCACTGCTTTTGACTTTTACACGTTATTAAAACATTAAGTATATTAAACACAAGTATGGGTTGTCAGAAACTTTTTAATAACGGGCAAATTTTTATCAAGAGCTATAAATAGATTTTTCTCCTCTCTTTGAAATAGTATGAAATATTAGAATTTTTGAACGTGCAGTAAAAATAAAAACAATGTTCTGTAAAGTTTTTTTACTTGTATTTTTGTTCTCGTTAATTTGAAAAAATTCTTTAAGAGAACAATTAGTGCTTTGTTTCGAAATTTGCTGACACACTCTAAACAAGAGTTTTTAAGTACTGTTTAAGATTTACAAATGTTGATTATCTGCTCATTTAAGGAGCTCAGTTTGTAAAATGAATTTGTAAATTTCCTAAAGTATTTTCTGTTGTAAATTTGCTCAAGTAGGAGCGTTTCTTTGTAAAGGAAATTTGTATATTTCCTTAAGAGTTTTTCAGTTTGTAAATTTGCTCATATAAGAGCTGTTTGTAAAAAGTCCTCAAAGGAGGCATTTATAAAAGAAGTCCTTGTAGAGACAATGTTAAAAGTCCTCAGTAGAGGCAAAGAAAAATCCTCAGTAGGGGCAAAGAGAAGTCATCAGTAGGAGGCATTTGAAATCTGGCCTTGAGTTACCAGCATCATTCTAATTGCGATTAGGTGGGAAGTCCTTCGTAGAAGGCAAAAAGAAGTCCTCAATGGGAGGCATTTGAAGTCTGGTCTAGAGTTATCAGCATCATCCTAATTGCAAGTAGGAGGGAAGTCCTCAGTGGGAGAAATTTGAAGTTTGGTTGTGTGTTACCAGCACAATACTTGATTTATCAAGTGGAAGTCCTTTGTGAAAGGCAATTGTAAAAGTCCTATTGTAATAGGCTTTATTGTAATTCCTCATCTAAGAGGTGTATTGATTTTGGAATAATCAATATAGTGGTAAAAGTCCTCTTTGAGGCATTTGCACCTTGGAGAGTAGGCAGTAGGCCGAACTCCACGTTAAATCCTTGTGTTGCTTCTCTCTTTCTCTCTGTTCTTCTTTATCTCTGCTTATTTGTTAATCAGTTTTAATTAGTTTATTCCACTGCATTTGTTTGTTTAAGTTAACTCTTGTCTTATCTTAGTTAATTAATTTGGTTTGATAAAACAGAAAAATTTGTAAAACTTAATTCACCCCAACCCCCTCCCCCTTCCTCCCCTCTTAAGTATTCCTTGTGTATTATTTCTAACAAACTTAACCTCAGTTCCCTAAAGATCTCATAAGTAGATTCCGATGGTGACAGATTTTTCCATAAGATAAGCATAAGAGTATCAACTTTGTTCTTCCTCTTTATTATCTTCTGATCTAAGATGGTTTGGGGTTCTAACTCTTGTTCTTCTTGTAGTGCAAGTATTAGAGCTATCTGATCTGTTTTCTGGCCATGATAGGGTTTCAACTAGGAAACATGAAATGTCGGATGTACAACAGCTTCAGGAGGCAATTCCAGCTTATAAGCTACTTTCCCTAACTTATCAATAACCTTATAATGTCCGTAGTACTTAGAAGACATTTTCTATACCCTTACTTGTTTGAGTGATCTTTGTCTATAAGGTTATAGCTTAAGTAGTACCATGTCTTCGATTTTGAATTCCCTATCTCTCCTTCATTTATTCGCCAAATTTTTCATTCTTTGTTGTACTCGCTTGAGGTGGAATTTGAGCATGCATAACATATCCTCTCTGGTGGTTAGAACTTTATCCACCGCAGCATTCTTGGAGTCTCCAGGCATGTAGGGTAATGAATTAGAGGTAGGTAGACATAGAGGATCTGAAATGGTGTATACTTAGAACTGGTGTGGTAATTAGTGTTTTAACACCACTCAGCTAAGGTCAAAAACTGGCTCTAACACTTAGGATATTCACCTGTCATGCCTTTGAGGTAAGTTCCCAAGCGCTTATTGACCACTTTCGTTTGGCCATCGATCTGAGGAGAGTAAGAGGTTGATAGATTGAGTGACACCCCTTGTAAGCTTATGAACTCTTTCCAAAATACATTAATAAAGATAGGGTCTCTGTCACTTGTTATAGTTTCAGACATGCCATGTAGTTAATAGACATTATCTAAGTATGCTTGAGTAACTTGAGTTGCTGAATAAGGATAAGATAATTCTATAAAATGGACATATTTACTTAAGCGATCAACTACCAAAAAGATAACTTCCTTGTCGTTAGATTTGGGCAAGCCTTCGATAAAATCCATAGAAACTTCTTGCCAGCACTCCAGAGGTATTGAGAGTGGTTGTAACAACCTTGGACTAATAACATTCTCATATTTGTAGCGTTGACATATGTCACAAGCTCTTACATACTGCCTCACTATCCTCTCCAATTTAGGCCAGTAAAACACTGCTGAGATCCTTTTATAGGTTGTTCAAGCTCCAGAATGTCCCCCAAGTGAGCCTTCATGATAAAGTCGAAGCAACTTCTCTCTTAAACCAGGGTCTAGCCCTACTATTAACTTCCCCTTCCTCTTGAGCAACCCTTGATTAAAAGTGAAGTGTTTTGCTTCAATTCCTGTCTTTAATTAGTCAATGATCGAACCATAACCATTGGGTAATTCCCAGCTAGCTTGTGTTTCATCCATTAACTCAAGCATAGTAACCTATAGAGTTAAATGGTTGAGCTAATTCCCTTCTCTTCTAGCCAATGCATCAGCAACCAAATTAGCACTTCCACTTTTCATTTCTATAGAATAGTCTAACCGCAATAGCTTGGTGAGCGATTTGTCTTGAGTTAGCGTCACTAAATGCTGTTCAAGAAGGAATTTAAGGCTTTGGTGATCTATTTTGATCACAAAAAGCTTTCCCAACAAGTAATGATGCCACTTTTCCACATCATATATTAAAGACAACAATTCTTTCTCATATACTGACAAGCCTCTATGTCTAGATGCAAGAGTCTTACTTATGTAAGCAATTGGATGCTTTTCTTGCATGAGTATTGCTCTAATTCCATCACCACTTGCATCTATTTCAATAATGAATCTCTTTGAATAATTAGGTAAGCATAGAACTGGAGATTGCACTAGGGCATCTTTCAACTTCACAAAAGCTTCCTAGGCCTCCATACTCCATTGAAACTGATCTTTCCTACGCAAGCTGGTTAATGGCTTAGCTATAACTCTAAACCCTTGGATAAACCTCCTGTAGTACCCTGCCAGCCCAAGAAACCCTCTTAGTTATCTTACATTGTTTGGAGCTAGCCAATACCTGATGGCTTCTATCTTTTTAGGATCAGTAGCTACACCATTTTTAGTAATGATGTGCCCCAAATATTCAATCTAATGTACTCCAAAAGCACACTTGCTACGTTTAAGGAATAGTTTCTCCTTATGTAGTACTTCAAAAACAGATTTCAGATGCTCCACATGCTGAGATAAATTGGTATTATATACCAGAATATCAAAAAAGACCAAAGCAAACCTTCGCAAGAATGACCTAAATAAATCATTCATTAAGCCTTGAAAAGTTGATGGAGCGTTAGTCAAGCCAAATGGCATGACTAAGTACTCATAATGTCCATCATGAGTACGGAAGGCCGTCTTGTAGATATCACTAGGGTACATTAGCATCTGATGGTAACCAGAATGTAGATCTAGCTTACTGAAGTAGCTTGCACCTTGTAACTCATCAAATAAGTCCTCCACAATAGGAATTAGAAATCTGTCTTTAATGGTCATCTTATTCAATTTCTCTACGGTCTACGCACATTCTCCAACTATTATCCTTCTTCTTCAGTAAAACCACACGAGGACAAAAAGACTGTGGCTAGGGTGAATTATTGCACTAAATAGCATTTCTTTCACCATTTCTTCCAAGATAGATTTTTAGACCATATAGTAGTGGTAGGGTCTCAAGTTCATTGCTTTAGTATCTGCTTGTAAGTGTATCTTATGATTACATGATCAAGTTGGTGGAAGAGAAGATGGTTCCTCAAATAGATCATGGTAGCACTCTAGTAATTCAAGAATCATAGGATGTACTGGTTGCTCATTTGTGTTAACAAAATCTATACTATTAACCACCCAGCACTGTACTTCACAATTAGAACTGGTAGTAGTGAAGATGTGAGACATGGCTTTACCAAAAATTGGAGTGACACATTCTTTTTATCCCCACAAAATTCTTGCCACTGAAACTCCATCTTTAGTAACCCGAAATTCCAGCATATGGTTCCCAGTGTAACCAGCCAAGGCAAACCGAGAATCATATAATAAGCCTTCATATGAAGGGTGTAGAAATCAGTTTTTAATTGAATGCCCTGCATACTCCAATCTTGCCCATAAACCATGAAATAACTGTACAACTTAACCCCATTAGCCAAATTAACGGTTACTGGCTCAATAGGAGTTAACTCACAGTTAAGTTTCTTGGCTAGTCCTTCATCAACAAAATTAGAAGAAGTGCCAGTATCTATGAGAATACTCAATTCCTTCATGTTGAGGCACCCCTTAACATTCATACTCTGCTCAGCATTGTGGCTATTTCCATCGATAGCACACAAAGTGAGTGAAGCCAGTTTACTCTCCATCTTCTCCATTTCACCATCTAATTCTGCCTCATCCTCTCCTTCATTCTCCTTACAGGCTATAAGGATGTTCAACCTCTTATTTTTGCATCTATGACCAGGCCCAAAGGCTTCATCAGACCAAAAATACCGTTTCTTGCATCTCTTTGCCTCTATTTCTTTAAGTGTGAGTCGATGGATAGTGTTTGTAGGATTTAGGTTATGGCTCTTTGGTGAGTTATGGGGGTAGCATGTAAGCTGGGGTATGGTTCGGTTTGTGTTTTGGGAAATGGTGTTTGTAGTGGTGGTGGTATGTTTGAAAGGAGAGTGAGTAGTGTTGTGGATGTGAGGGAAGTTTCTGGTATTTTTGGTGTAGTTTTTGGTGGTTAGGGTTGGTTCTCGAAGCTTAGCAAGTGTGTAGGCTTTATGATAAGGTGGTAGGTAGGAACATTCGTATAAGGTATTGTAATTCAGGCTTTAACCCACTTAGGAAACAACCAAGGAGCTGGTTTTCAATAAGTTGGTTCTAGGTTGAGAGGCAAATGAATTGGTTAAGATAGTCTTCAAGGGTGTCCGTTTGATGTAGTTCTTTCAATTCGGCCATAAGGTCTTCAAAGACTTGCTCATTGAATCAAGCCTATAATGCTTTGGTGAGCTCTTCCCACGTAGTGGGTGAGGCATTAGTTTTTAATTTAGAATAAGATGTTTTAATTTAGAATAAGATGCATACCACTGATAGAGCTTCTCATCTAAGTGCATAATAGCTACCTTAACTTTTAAATGCTTAGGAGTATCATCTATCAAGAAAAATTGCTTTGCCTTGATAACCCATGACTATAACCCCTCACCACTAAATGCAGGGAAGTCTATTATGGTACTATACAAAGGTAGATGATAGGCATTCAATGTGTTATCTCTAGAAGTAGCGCCATCAGACCCCAGTTTGCTCGTGTTGGATTCCTCTAAAAGCCTCTGTGCACTAAGTGGAATTCCACCCATGGTTCCCTTCTCCTTCATTTGTTGCTTAATCTCTTCCATAGTTTGTGATTACTACTCAAGAACTTGTTGTTGCTTCCGTAATGTATCAGAAAACACTTTAATCTAGCCTTCTTGCCTTTTTGACTGTCCTTTCATCATTGTTTTGAACAGCTCTTCCATTTGTTTGTATTCCCTCGTGCCTTCTGCCATAATCTCTAACAATGTGTTCTGATACCAATTACAGTAGGGAAGCAATCCGAATGCAGTAATTAAGACAATCAATAATTAATTCCAGCCGAATGCAGCCATGAATTAAGTGAAGAAAATTGATCCAAGCCGAATACAGCAAGGAGGGAGCTCAAATACAAGCTTTTGGAGCAATATATTTTTGTATTTAAATATAATGTGACAATCACAATTGGAGTGGTACTACAAGTCCGTGCACTACAATACAACTATATGCAATAGAGCTTGTTGCAGTACTAGCGCTTGGATTTTACTAAATGATTCATCTACAACAAATGAAATCTTCAACTTTATAAAAGCGTTGGACAACATCATCTGGCAAGTATTGACTAGGTTACGAATAAATGCAAGCATTTTCCAAAATACTTGAACTCCGTCCAACGAATTTTGTTCAAGGGACAAGATGTAGAGGGCTAAATCTAGATCTTAACTCTTTAGATTGAGTGATAGGGCCCAGAGAGTTAAGTCGAGAGAGATTTGGCATGGTAGGCTTAGAGTAGGGATGTTGGACTGGGCTAGCGCACCTGCTCCAACCTTTCTCAAGGAGCTCGTACACTTAAAGAGGCCTTCCATAGGTTAGTAAACCCATTGAGAAATCCATCATTAGGAGGATTCATCTCTCCCATTGATGGATCAATATGATTTAATGGACGTCATTAAGAGCCAAGCTCTATAAATACCTAGAGCTCCTCCTCATTTGGCAAATTCATAATTTGACAAAAACGTCTTCATGCTGCCAAAATACTCTCACAAGAGATCAAATAGAGCTAAGAGTGAAGAAGACACGGTCTCTTCTCTAGAATAGTGGAGTTGTTGCTATATAGCTTTTTTGAATTTGACTAGTGCAATCGAACTCCCTGAGATTATTTGCTCTTCCTCTCTGCCTTCTCACTCTTAGTCATTCCATGTGTGTGATCACATGCTATTCTTTTGAGCGAATAGCGAGATGCACGCTGCATGCACGTGATCACTGTAATCAAATCCACCCCATTACAATATATATATATATATATAATATAATATAATATAAAGGCTTGGTAACTAATTAAAGTCTTTAGATCTCCAACTTATAAGATGGTTTTCATATTACGAGTGTGCATGTGATATAAAAACTATGGGGTAATTCTTCCAGAATCCCTAATAGGATCATGATAATTAATGTTTTAAATAGTTAAGAAAATCAATGTTACAAAATATAGGGAGTAAGGAATTTTTTTTTTTATAAAAATAGGTAAGAGAGGTGAGTTTAGATTTTCATGAACTCGTTCAAAATAATCCAAAAAATGGGCTAGTTAAACTAATCTAGTAACTAGCATATTCAAAGGTCAACTTTAACTTACTCATTGCAATAATAAATGGAACCCATCATTTTCCTTTTAAATCTAATGTAGAAGGGATCGGTCATGATTATATGGATCGGTGAGACAAATTGTATATAAAAAATAAATCAAATATTAGTGACATGGTGTAACTTTTGATCTGGGAGGAATTACAAAACCTATTACACCACTTTAAGGACTAATTTTCAATCCGATAAAATTTTTATAATTTGCATTAATGGCATATATATCCTTTATTTCAATTTAAAATTTTCATATTTCTTATGTTAGGAAAAAAATTTCATGATTTGAATTTTCAGTGTTCTTAAATGAATATATTGCAATTCTTATAGCCTGTATGGTTTAGGATTTTGGCATTATGTTGTCTATTGTTCATAAAATTTATCTCATGTTTAGTATATAAGAATGAACTCGAAATGAAATCGCGATTCGTCATTTCATTTGAAAAACACTACTAAGTTAAACTCAAGAGGGGATGGATTATGTGGAGGGCACAATTATACAAATGAAAAAAAAATATAGTTAAGATAAGATCAATAACAATGTGAAATTTGAAGAAAATGATTAAGAAAAAAAGAGTCTAGACATAATGTGGAGTTTAGACAAACCTCTAGTCTCTACAAACACCAAATGCCCTAAATAGAGAACTTCACACGCCATTGTTTTTATCAAAGATAAAATATTCTCAATGAGCTACACATAAACACCACAAATTTTCTCACACGAAGAAAAGAAAATTACATTATCTCTTACAAGGCAAAACTCACACATTCATTAAAACACTAAGCAAAAAGCACTAGTGTTATCTACAAATATTATGACTAATGGCACTACTCAAGCCTTCTAAGGCATTATTACCCCAAAAAAAAAAAAAAAAGAGTGCTCAAGGACCTCTATTTGTAGATTCTTCGATAAACTTGGCCATTTGCATTTTTCTTCCATATTTTTTATTGCATTAATCGCTCTAGTAGTTTTTCAAAGTCTAGCATGTGAATGCCATCACTATCCTCTGAATAAGGGTGTGCGCAAAAAAAAAAAAAAATTAATGAAACTGAAAAATTGAAAAACAAATCCAAAAAATATAGTTAATCGGTCCGTTGGTTTCTATTTAGGATTATGGTTTTATTTTTTTCAGTTTTCGGTTTCAGTTTGTAATCATAGAAAACTGATGGTTAACCATTTCAATATTTATGAATATATTACATATGTGATTTACAGATACATATAATTATTTTTTTTAAAGATATATTCATATGATTTACACACATACACACACACACACACACACACAATGTTCCTTTGATTTTGATTAAAATACTATATTGTATCCTATATTTGATGGGAGTTAAGATGGTGATTGATTTGGTTTGATTTTGTTGTTGATGATACATCCAAAGGCTTGTTTTTCCCCCTTTTCCTTAATTTGATTTCTCTTTTTTTTTTTTTAGCCCTTGTAATGTATATAATAATTTAAAGAAAAACTCTATGATAAAGGCTAAAAAATAAGGTTTATAGAAACTATTAATTTGATTTGTTGCAACCATTACGTTGAATGGTTAAAAACAAAAAAAAAAATAACTTAAAAAGGTTAACCGCTAAGGTGGTTAACTATTTTATAATAGACCGGTTAAAGATCAGGATATTAAAAAACATATCATTATGGTTAGATTAAAAAAAATTAAGCCACGAAGCAATTAATTAAATTGTGAACACCCTACCTTTGAACATTATCTAGAAATTTGTTGTCATCCCCATGTCTTCAACATGCTGTTTGCACCTTACCTGTACCAACCATTAGTGAAACACTTATGTGGTCCAAATGTTATACCCTTACGTTTGGACCCTAAATACTTTGCATATGAAGCATAGCTACAATAACAAAATTTCTATTGCTTGATCATGTGAAACATGTTTACCCTTCGGACACCAACTCCTGGTGTTCAGATGCTACATGTAGTTACATGATCAAGTCTTCTAATTGTGCTAGTGTGCAGATGTTATGCCTCGACATCTAAATGCTAGTTGTAATGTAACAAGCTCCTACAACTTTTCAAACAACACAAAAATGTGAGAAAACATATATTGCAAATAAAAGCACATCACATAAAGAATGTGTTTAGTTTAGCCAGTCAAATGTAACTTTTGCATAACATTTTGTATAATCATAAAATGTATTTCCTCATTAAAATCTAATGTAAACCTTTTGGTTTAATAATTTTCCTTTTTTTTAGGACAACCATTGCACGATTAACTCCATCTTAGTTAAGCACTTGAGTTTTATTGAGATTTTGTCAAGATATGTTTTAAAAAATTGATGTTTAACCAGAAGGATGACAAGTTAACACTTAATAGATCACATCATTCGGGCAAAACAACTTCATGTTATTGATGTGCTTTTTGTATTGACAACCTATAAAAGAGCACAATATTAACAAGTTCAAACCAAGAGGATTCCTTTAGTAAACAATACCTCAGTCTCCCCAAGTAGCCCAACTCAGCATAACAAAGGGGATCGAGTAATCACTTCAACTTTACCCTTCATCTCTTTAAAATAATCAATGCACATGGTCCTTATATATCTTCACCACTCACATTACATGAAGAGGAGCTAGATTTTTCATCTTCCTCCACCAAGGAATCAAATAATCTCCTCTACAGCCTCTTGGTCTTTAACACTGAGGTCCTTCAATGGTGACAGCTAGATAGGGTGTACCCATGTAGTCTAAAGTCTAGATTGAGCATTCTTTTTCTCCATTCTACTACAACAAACTTTACCTTCCACCCCTAGATATAATAGCTCAAATTGACAAGCAGGTTTGTGATAAAATTATTTATTTGTTATCATCTTTAAAATCAATGAAGTAACAGACCAGTTGTGGAGTCAGTCGTCAAAGTAAACATAGTGCTTCGAAGCATATCAACTACTATGAATTGGGGTAAAAATGACACAGGGATGCACGAATGATTTATCCACTCCCTCTTAAACTTAAATAAAGGAACCTTTAACTTACAATTTAGGCATTTTGTATATTCATAAAAGTAAGTGCAGTTAACAATAAGAACTTTATCCTTAACCTTGGGTTGTAAATGCAATACTTGAAAGTTGTTTTATCAAAATACACATCAACTATCTCTTGAATACCTTCTTCATCGATCTTGCTTACCTAGTTAATGAGACAAGAATCCTCATGACTCAATGTAGGGACCTTGTAAAAATCTATGGTTGTTGATGTCTCAACATTATTGCCATAATCTCCTTTTATTGAGGGACTTTTATTGAGGAATATGTATTGATTTCGTCGCCAAGTACCTAACTTGAGATACCGCTTGAAGCCTCCATGATTAACTTCTCTTTACCGGCATTCGATGCCTTCATCATCACTATTTGGGTAGGGGTATCCTTCTACACGAAATGTTGTTTAAACAAGTTATAGGAGATCTTTAACTGTCATCTACCATGATTAATTGATTTGCTTTAATGAAAACAAACAATATACTCGAAGAAAGGAAATAGTTTTTGAAGAATCATAGACAAAACAAAATATGATCAGGTGGGTTTCAAATAAAGTGTGAGATATATATTAAGATTTAGACGCCGCTTTGACTATTAGGGAAATTGGGATTGGCACTCTACCATGATATTGAGATCCTCTTTTTATAAAATCTGACAACTGAGAGTTTCTTACATGATGTGGTGCACCTAAACATGTACATATGTGATGTGCGTGTAGACAATTCACAATCGACACATCCCATAGTATAGTCTTTCATGTTGTTATTCGAAAGGGCAAACATTTTCCCCATGACAACTTCATCTGCACCCATATTACACTTAGTAAACACAAAGTCCTCAACTTTCATCCCTCAAAGACTTCCCGTGCGGCGCTCGACCATCCCTCATATCATCATTTATTGCTAATCTGGATGGCGAGCCAGCCTTATCTTCCTTGACTTCCCAGGTTTGTTCCGAGCCCCACATCCTCATAAGGAGCGCCCTCTTGGCTTTGCCACGATCCTCCATGTGTTTGGGAGGTTCAACTATATCAACTGGTTTCGGCCTGCCTTGGCCTCATCAGGAGAGCGGCATCAACTCCCAACCGGTTTGTTCACGGGAGGCTAGACCCGCCTTCAGAAATAACCCACCATGAACAAACCTTCTGCTGATGCCACTCATAACTCAATATGCTCAAATTAAACACCCCCATAAAGTCCTCAACTTTCATCCCTCAAAGACTTCCCGTGCGGCGCTCGACCATCCCTCATATCATCATTTATTGCTAATCTGGATGGCGAGCCAGCCTTATCTTCCTTGACTTCCCAGGTTTGTTCCGAGCCCCACATCCTCATAAGGAGCGCCCTCTTGGCTTTGCCACAATCCTCCATGTGTTTGGGAGGTTCAACTATATTAACTGGTTTCGGCCTGCCTTGGCCTCATCAGGAGAGCGGCATTAACTCCCAACCAGTTTGTTCACGGGAGGCTAAACCCGCCTTCAGAAATAACCCACACCACGAACAAACCTTCTGCTAATGCCACTCATAACTCAATATGCTCAAATTAAACACCCCCATAAAGTCCTCAACTCTCGGACCGTGACACTCTCTCCCACTTAAATTCATGATGTCCTCGTCATGAGGCAAATTTAATGCAGCCACTACCCACTCTCAAGCTCTCACCCCTTCTCCTCACCCATTGTCAACACACCCAAGATCATCTCACCAGGACTTCGGGCTTCCATAGGCTTCCTCTTGCCCTCACCCATTCATCCATCCTTCGAGATCGCCTCTTGTTGAGTTGCCCAATGATAGGGTTTGAGCATAAGATCTTGCTTCAACCCCAACTCGCGACACAGCAGCCCTCAAGCAACGATGTCCTCACTCTGGTGGCCGCTCCGCTTGAGCTTCATCAACACGAGCTGAATTGACAACAAGATTAGGGAAAATCCTTGTCTCTACGACTCGCGACATCGCTACCCTCTGGCAACAATGTCCTATCTCTGGTGGTCGCTCCTCTTAAGCTTTACCCATACGAGCCGCATCCACAACAAGAATTACCCACTCGTTAAGAACTCTGGGTAGCATTTAAGCGGTCTGATGGAGCTGGGAACTTTAGCTCTGATACCATATGTCACGGGACGAGAGTTTCACCCCTCAAAGACTTCCCGTGCGGCGCTCGACCATCCCTCATATCATCATTTATTGCTAATCTGGATGGCGAGCCAGCCTTATCTTCATTGACTTCCCAGGTTTGTTCCGAGCCCCACATCCTCATAAGGAGCGCCCTCTTGGCTTTGCCACGATCCTCCATGTGTTTGGGAGGTTCAACTATATCAACTGGTTTCGGTCTGCCTTGGCCTCATCAGGAGAGCGGCATCAACTCCCAACCAGTTTGTTCACGGGAGGCTAGACCCGCCTTCAGAAATAACCCACACCACGAACAAACCTTCTGCTGATGCCATTTATAACTCAATATGCTCAAATTAAACACCCCCATAAAGCCCTCAACTCTCGGACCTTGACACCTTCCACCAAAAAAGAAATTGAAGGTGCCAGTCGGGGCCACCACTTGCGAGGTACAAGTAAGCACAAAAATTAAAACCCTCCTCATTATAACTCAAAGGGGAAAAAAAGAAAAGAGAAAAAAACCCTCGCCCTGCCTCTCTAAACTCCTTCTGTATCTAGAAGAAGCCTTCGACGATGAACAGCCCGACGCCACACGAGGAGGAGGAGGAGGATCAGGGCGATGTCTTCCTTGACCACTCTGATATTCTCCACGAAGTCACTGTCGACGAAGAAGGTTCACCTCTCTCTTTCTCTCTCGATCAAAGTCTCTTGCTTCTTTCCTTTCACTGAAAAAATAGCAAATTTAACCGATGTACTTGTATGTACGTTTGGACCTTGGATTGTTAATTGGTTTTAGTTTTCGGTAATTGATGCAGACCTTCCCGATGTGGATGATGAAGACGACAATGTTGGTAGTGTACAATTCCTTTTCTTTTATTCATCAGCCTTTATTTATTAGACTTTTTTTCAAAATTTTTTCCTCCTAACGATGATTAATAAACATGTTAATTTCTGTTTCAGATGAAGCTGATGATTCTGTCCACATTTTCACTGGTCATACCGGTACTTACGTTACGTGCTCACCAAGTTTTTTATACTATTTCAGTGTTCACGTGGAAGTTGCGTTATTTTTTGACAATTCGATTGGTTGCTTGCTAGATCAATCTGTATCTTTGTGGTCTAGACTGAGCTCCATACTGTTGTATATTTCATGCTTAAGAGTTGTATCAACATTAGTTTTTCTCTGGGATAGAGACAGTAATGCTTCTTTGATTAAGAATATCTGAATTTCTGTACAATTAAGATCATGCTTTTTGGTGAAGTCTTATGACTCGGGAAGCATGGGAAAGTTTCATATTCCTGATTTTTTTTTTTTGAATACTTTATAAAAAATATTGTCTTCATTGAAACGTGGTTTTTTACCATCTAAGCATCCTTGTTATTGGCCTCGTAATTCACTTAAACTTCCATAATGTCTTGAATTGTTTTTCATTAATAAATTGATACAGGACAGAGTTTGAGCTGCTTTCATGCTAGTCTATTTCACCATGACTTTTTTAGTTTCTGGCTCTGTCCTTAAAAGTAGAACTGCAGGAAGGCTAGGATCTGATAGGTCATAATGACATATTGCAAAGCAAGGATGTAAAAATACAACTGTTGTGAATTTAATTGTCCAGAATTGTAAATACAATAATGCATTGGCTGTTTATACTAGAACAAAGAATTCCAGGGTTACATCTATTGACCACATTTAACTGCATGACAACAACAGTGCTCAAACCTTTTTCTCCACAATGTGGGGTCAATTATATGGATCTAGTATTGCCAGTGCACTCTATTGCGAGACCATATTATAATTAATGCTTAAAATGTCGTTTCTTTCCCTACTACTTCCTTCCATGTCTTTTTTGGTCTTCTTTATGTTCGTTTTATGCTAGCTATCTCTAAAGCATCATAATGTCTAACAGATGTCCCTTAATCAAGCATGACCAAGCTAATCTCAGTTGTGCTTCCCTCATCTTCTTCTTTGTAAATTCTAGACTATCTTTCTCTCAAATACTGTCATTTCTTATTCTATCCATTCATCTGTGACCTTTACATCCATCTTAGTATTCCCATCTCCATTATTCTCATCTCCTGCTCATTTCCCTCATTTCCATAATTTATTGCCAAGCATTCAGATCCTTAAGTCTTTGCTGATGCCATATCTGTAAATTAGAACTCATCTTTAAGTTTTACGGGCATCTTCCGATTGCATAGAATACCTAGTGCACCTTTTCACTTCATTCATTTTGCTAGGATTCTGTGTAATATCTTTATCCATGCCACTGTCCTTTTAGACCATTTATCCTACTATAAACTCATGACTGCGTTTATCTACTTTTAATGAAAAAAAAAAAAAAAAAGGAACACACACAGACACACACTTACAAATTCTGTTCACAACTAAGAAATCTTTTGGGTTTGTTGTTGAGGAAGAATTGGAATGTATTTCTGCATAATTTTGTTATGACACCACAAATATGATCCTTTCTCTAAAGGGATCCTTCTTAAACTTAAGCAATAGAATTAGGATATTCATCTATGTTATAGACATTTGAAAAGACTTGTGGCGATCTTTTTTCACCATTGAAACTGAGAATGAAAGGAGAATGTAACAGTGAAAGGAGAATTCATCTTAAGATGCCTCTACTTCAACTTATTTTCTAAACAACTGCTTTTTTTTTTTCTTTTTTTCCTTTCTTTCTTTGTTTTTTTGTACACAGGTGAACTTTATACAGCAACATGCAGTCCAACAGATGCATCATTAGTTGCTACTGGAGGTGGAGATGATAGAGGGTTTTTGTGGAAAATTGGCCATGGAGACTGGGCATTCGAGCTTCAAGGCATCCCCATGACTTTAATTCACTTGTTTTTTCTTTTTTTGAGTGGGGTGGGTGGAAAGGGTGCTGGAAGGAATGGGGTGTCTAAGTCCTATTTTCTTACCCAAAAAATATTCTGAGTCATATGACACCATAGTTGAAAGCATCTCGCTATCAACATTCTCTTTCTCCTGAGTACAGTGCTACCGTGCAGGTCATAAGGATTCTGTTTCTAGCTTAGCCTTTAGTACAGATGGCCAGCTGTTAGCATGCGGAAGTTTGGATGGGATTATCCAAATTTGGGATATGTCTTCAGAAACACTTAGAGGGACCCTTGAAGGGCCTGGAAGGGGAATAGAGGTAGAAAAGTTGAATAATTGGTTATTAATATATATATATATATATATATATATTTCCTCTTCTTTTGGTTTGTGAGTTTCTGATATATATGTGCCTGCTCAGTGGGTCAGATGGCATCCTAGGGGACACTTGATTTTGGCAGGTTCAGAGGATTCAACTGTCTGGATGTGGAATGCTGATAAAAATGCATACCTTAATATGTTTTCTGGTCATGGGAGCAGTGTAACCTGTGGAGACTTTACTCCAGATGGTATGGAGATCCCCTGACTTGCTTGCTCTATCTTTGTTCTGTTAAATTTGTTCCCACCACCTCACGATGAGTCAAACTTTATTCTAAAGTTTTCTCATCCTGGTTGTTTTAAGGTAAGACAATATGCACTGGATCCGATGATGCAACACTTAGAATATGGAATCCTAAGAGTGGTGAGAATATTCATGTCGTAAGAGGTAATTTTTTTCTTCATTCATTTGTTTATCTCCTTGTTTAATCTTTGTTTTTGACTCATCTTTGGTGTTGTTTTGTTTATTCCGCAAAATGGGATTCCATGGAATCTAATTTACTAATGTTTTTAGTGAGAACTTGGCCATACTGTCCGGATGGGTATTAGGAGCTCATGCTTTTAATTCCTTCAATTAATTCATTATATTCACTAGGTTTCACTTTCAGGATTCCAGAAATTCAGATACTACAAGCCCTTATGTGTAGAAAACCAACCTTATTACACATCCAATCCCTCATAGAAAGCAGAAGTAAATTGGGTTTATGGTATTATATACCTTAGAGAGCCTTACATTTTTGTTATCAAATTTGAGGACTAGGAACAGGAACCACTTGTTGTGATAACAATTTATATAGCATAGAAAAAGATAAATTTTATCCAATCATTAAGCCATTAACTATGGTCATCGGACAAAGCAGTTGGATTCATGTGTGGGATCTGCATGATAAGAACATGTTTCATAATGTTAGATTTATATATTGAATTCCTATGTTTGATGGATTGTTTGGTCACTGGTCAAATGTCTCATCACAATTTTTAATTTTCATATCTCAAAAATAGGCATTCTTGGATTGAGAGTTTTCTACTGGCAAAGCAAATCTTTATCTGGTCTTTTCTAAAATTAAATAAAAAATTATGTAAAGATATCTTAGATATTTTACTTTGTGATAGAGGTGTGTTTTTCACTTACACATTTTTGGTGTCTCATTTTTAGCTTTGAGACTGTACTGACAAGACACTAAAAAAGAAAACTGACAAATTAAGTGGACTCTTTCTTTATAGAATGTCTGACTGTTACCATCGAATGTGTCCTGTTTTCAGGTCACCAATATCATAATGAAGGACTAACATGCTTGACAATAAACCCAGATTCAAGTCTTGTTCTCACTGGTGCCAAAGATGGTTCAGTGCACATTGTAAATATAATAACTGGGAAGGTTTGTGTTCCTTAGGTTTTTTCCTCACTATCTTTGCATATCTTACCACCTTACATGGTTCAGCAAACAAAATTATGGCATTTTAGTACAAGATATTATTCATTGCTTTCAAATTGTAAACTATCTTTATAATGACACAGCCTTAATGATTGGAACAATTTAAGACAACCTGTATGTCAACCTTGTCAATATCAGTCTTACCATATTAATTATTTTCAAATATATAGGTTTCTTCTTTCCTGTTTCGATATATAAATGTTAAGTGTAATGTTGGATGCGGATATTGCTTGTTGGCAGTGGAGCTGGTGGTTGGCAGACCAAGAAAGATAGTTGCAGTGGCTGTTACTTCCATCTTATTCTTTCCAGTTCATTATACTGCGTTTTCTTCCAATATTTCATCACCAAAATTAACTTATAGTAATTATTTTTTGTTGACCATAGCAAGGTGGGCAGTATAGCAATCTAATTATTGATGTAAAATTTAACTATGTCTGCAAGTACTGTGCTTTGAAAGCCTAAAGGTCTTATCCCTTTTTGCTCAAAATTTTAACGCATTTTTCAGTTTTTATCGATTATGATTGCTACTTTACTGCAACAGGTTGTAAGTTCTTTGGCATCTCACTCTGATTCTATTGAATGTATTGGGCTGGCAAAGAGGTATGCGAATATTATACAACATAAAACTTCCTTCCCTCATCCTGCATTAAGTAATGAAAGCAGTACATTTATTAAATGTGCACACTTGGGGCTCGTCCAATACAGACAATTCTTTTTGTCATTACTATATTCATATCCAGTAAGGGGACTAGGGACAGCGTAGGTAGTGGGGCTCGTTGACATTTCTTCCTGCCACTTTCATGTTACTGTTATGCATTTGCAATGGACTTTTAATCTTATTGTTTGACAAAGGCTTATAGCAGTGGAGTTCCATCCACTTTATTTCTCAGCCCGTGATCTACATATCGGAGCAGTAGACATGATTGACAAGCATAAAATGTAAAGAAGATTTTATTGGTTTAATCTGACAGGATCTTCAAGTGCTCAGATCATCTGCTCATTCGTTTAGATTCCTTTTTAGTAACTCACGCAACATGATGTTTGGGAAAATTTTTAGCAAAACAAGTAGCTTTTCCATATTTTACTCTCAAGCATGCTAATTATATCCATAGAGCTAGGGCTGGCAGTTTGTGTTGATGGATCATGTTAATATATATATATATTACTCTCAAGCATGCCTGACCTGTTTATATATGTGTATCGAGTCTGGGTTAGCTGGTCAATTGACAGATTGTTGTCCCTTCATAGAGCTGTATAAATCTTTTAGACATCTGCAATGAGTTAGAATACCACTTTAGGCATGCTCTGGTATGTTATAGGGTTTTTTTTTCTTTTGGGTGGTGGAGGAGGAGAGGTTCATGGGTGTTAAAGGAGTCTGTAATGTTCGACGATGATTTGAGCAATGTTTAAAGGATATATCTGGCACTTAAACTATGTGATCATCTAATATTAAATCCCTTCTAGCTTTTCAAACAAACTGGTCATAAAAGGTAGCTTTGCTTCTTGTATTGACTCTTGTTGACCCAGTTCACATGTTAGTCTGGATAATTTCATGTTTGACAGTCCCAACTGGAGTAAAATGCAATGGACATGCCAAGTGATGTCTATTGGCTAAAGTTCAACATGATGGTTTTGGTATTGGTGCTTTAGTTGATGTGCATGCAGTTTGCCTGCTTACATACAAGCGTGTCCTTGACCAAATTTACAAGTCCCAGATGATACTTCAAACTCTTAAACCTTTTGTTCTTGTGACATCCGATAATTGCACAGTACTTAAGAATGGTGTGATGCTTCTGCAGCGCCCCTTTGGCTGCCACTGGAAGCATGGATCAGAAGCTCATCATTTGGGATCTACAACATTCATCTCCCCGTGCAACCTGTGATCATGAGGTTTGCTTGGTTTAAATTTCCACTCCCTACCACAACCTAACCACAAAGCGCACAATAATCTCAGTTTATTGACAATAATGATGACAGTTAATTAATGTCGAGATGATTGATTTTGGTGCACTTGGAAATATAAGATATCGTTGATAAGCTAATCAAAAAGTTTTTACTTCCCTCAACCAGGATGGAGTTACATGCTTGGAATGGCTCGGTTCCTCAAGGTACTTGGCTACAGGTTGTGTAGATGGCAAAGTCCGAGTATGGGATGGTTTATCTGGGGATTGTGTAAGAACCTTCAATGGCCATTCTGATTCAGTTCAGGACCTCTCGGTGTCTGCGAATAAAGATTTTCTCATTTCTGCTTCCATAGATGGTACTGCAAGAGTTTTTGAGATTGCTGAGTATAAGTAATAAGAGGAAAGGAGGGAAGTGGTTTCTTGTGATGGTCCTTTTTTTCAGTCTTGTTGGAGTATATACATGTATCTTTACATTAGAGCTTGGGCATTTGTCTTTATTATTCGTATGCCTCAAAATCCTAATTATTTTAAAAGCAACAGTTTCGAGGAAATTGTATAAGTTTTTGTGATAAATTTTGTCGGTTGCTCTTAGGTATGTCATGGGTTACTAATTAAATGAAAGAAATTCTTTAGTAAAAGAGCTTATTTGGCAGCATCTATCTATGTTCGAGAATTTATGTTTCAAACACAAACACAAGGCATGCTCCAATGCAGATCATTCTCCAGCTTCTATGATATGGAGTTGCAAATTCGATGGAACCATTTAATGTTCTTAACAGATCTCCACCACGAGCAATGTGCTTAGCTGAACTTCCATCCATATTTAGCTTTAAGCATGAAATATTAGGAGGAAGCCATTAAGCTACGTGGACCTCTCTAAATATGTTTTTCGGTTGAAATGGAGGTGCCCTGCGGTTGAAAGGAAGAAGAGCTACTAGCCTATCGATCTGTCTAGATTAATGACCAAACAAGATGCATTGAGGCTTCTGCAAACTTTTTCCATATGTCGTAACCGTTGAAATATTTGCTGGCAGATCAGTTTGAATGTGTTGATCCGCTTGTAAACATCTGAAATCAGGATGGTCGAAGTCGAAGCTCGCGATAAAATCCCATTTGCTGATTGACTTGAAAAATTTAGGGCAATTTATATGGAGCCTTTTTAAAATTTTAGAAACCGTATGGATTCCAATTTCTTTTATAAGTTAACACTTATCCCCACTTACCCTCTTAAAATAAATGAGAAAAAAAACATTAAAAATTATAATTCATGTTTTAATACTTTTACAAACAAGTACAAGAGTCTTGATTTTTTGCAACTATATATGACATGTATTTTCTTTATGATGACAACAATCGATATGCTTCAAATGCCTTGAATTTATATCATTAATGAAACACGGAAATTAAGCATGGTCTAGTGATGTATACCATATCCACAAAAATGCGAACAAAAAGTCTAATGTATATAACTTTGATTTGGCCGGACCTTTCATTTTTATCTCTAGGAACAACTCTTTAGTCCTTACTTTATTTAAAAATACTTCATTCAAGATCTTCCA
Organism: Combretum micranthum; assembly: GCA_024138025.1. Taxonomy (NCBI): domain Eukaryota; kingdom Viridiplantae; phylum Streptophyta; class Magnoliopsida; order Myrtales; family Combretaceae; genus Combretum; species Combretum micranthum. The sequence continues at coordinate 343,462 of JAMXBD010000356.1, forward strand.
CGGTCCAATTACGGGAAGCTTTAGCCTTTATCATCCTACATTTAAATAATCATAATAGATGGTTTGATCACAAATACCTCTAAATCTTAGTCATTAAATTACTAATAGGATTGACTTTGTAATAAAATGACATGTTAACTTGTTTTATATGGGACAAATATTATATTTGATATCTGAACTTTGTTCAATCATGTAATTAAATATCTTAAGTTTAAATGCATTAATTTAATACCTATATTTTTTACTTCATTTATAATATCTAAGAGATAGTTAATTATAAAAATTAACAAATTCCGGATAATTAATTATAAAATTTGACCAAGCTTGATAGTTGATTACATAAATAAATAAAAATTATGTATTAAATTAACACTTTTAAATTTAACATTTCTAATTATAAAAATATGCAAATGCCGAACCACATGTGACAACTTCCATTTTCTATACTACTTTTAAACCATAGAATTTCCGTTAAACCAAATACATTTAATATTCTTTATTTATTATTCTCTATTTATTTGTCAAACCTTTGTTACGCAGTAGACATTGATCTTGTTACGGATAGATTGGCTCAATTTCCATTTTCTCCAGCTTGTGATAAGTAGTACAATTGAAAAAAGAATCTATTTATTCAATTAATAGTTTACTTTAGCATTTATATGAAACTTAGCAAAACAAAACAACTTGCTCAAGATTTGAAGAAAAACCTTAAAATTATATATCTAAACGATACTGTCAAGCACCTCTAGCATACTCTATTAAGTTTTATTAGTGTAGTAATTAATATTGTAAACTAGCGCGAAAAATGGATCTCCATAATATTATTATGACCACTACATGTTTGGTTAGAATGTGAGAATTAATTTGAATATATTCACCCTTCTTAATTATTATTTTATAATATTTTTTATCTTATTTCTTTACATATGTATTATTCATTCACATTTATAATTAAGAGTATTTTTATAATCTATCTAACAAAAAGAATGAATTTATTATTCCGCAACTTATTTCATTTCATTTTATTCCTTCATTTCTCATCAATTACATTTCAAATAATTTATGCTTACCAAACATCACATCACATTTTTGGTTAACTTAGAATAGTTATAGAGATTAATTATTTAAAAAATGTTGATTTCACATTAGCTAAGAATTAATTGTAGTAAAATTGCATATCTAACATGCAATTTTATTAACTCAGCTGAAATTGATGTGACTTTTATTATGCTAGTGAAAATTGCATTTTTCGTATTTGATCTTGCAATGCTATTACTTTGACAAAATTACATCTTATACCTATGAATTTTTAGTGAAAATATTAAGTTATAAATTAAAAATGTGATTTTATATCGGTAGTTTGATATTCAACTAATAATATTTTGGTAATTTTATACATGCCATTATTATTAATTTTTTTTAAGGGGGGGAGTTAGACTGTCAAATGGCTGAAGTAAGTAATGGACAAAACGATCCACGTGTCAACTGGTTATCGAATGAAGATAAGTGGGACTATCTAACTTGCTCTATCCTTCATCATCCTCCTTCGGCCTTCAGCATCCACAACAAAGATAAACTCACCCCTGAAAAAAAAAAATTAAATAAAAAATTAACAGTAAAGAAAGTCTCTCCACCTCTCAGCTTTCCAGCCTCTCGTCCCCATCTCCTCCTTCTCTTCTCATCTCTTCTCTTTTCTCTTTCATTCTCTAAATTGCCGACAAACACTCTTTCTCTCTTCTCTCTGAGCTCATTTGAGTGCCACCCAAAACGACTTCGAAGAAAAAGAAAATGGCAGCTCTCCAAAACACACCCATCTCTCTTCAATCCAAAATCCCCAAAACCTCAACTCCAAAAGCCCAATTCCTCCAAACCCAAAAACCCTTCACCCTTTCCTTCTCTTCCACTCTCTCTCCTCTCAAACTCCACCACCACCATCACCTTCCCACCCTCCACCTCCGCCCTTCCTCTTCTCTCGGAGCGAGGATGTCCGCCACCGCTGCCTCCAGTTACGCCGCTGCCCTAGCCGACGTTGCCAAGGCCAACAACACCCTCGATGCCACCAGCGCCGACATGGAAAAGATCGAAAAGGTATTCTCCGACCCCGGTGTGTTCGAGTTCTTCTCCAACCCAACCATCGACTTCGACAAGAAGCGTAAGGTCGTAGACGAGATCTCCGAATCGTCGGGACTCCAGCCCCACACCTCCAACTTCCTCAACATCCTGGTGGACGCCAAGCGCATCGACCTCATCAACGACATCATCAGGGAGTTCGAGGCCGTCTATAATAAGCTCACCGACACCGAACTGGCGGTCGTGACGAGCGTGGTGAAGCTGGAGCCTCAGCATTTGGCCCAGATTGCCAAACAGGTTCAGAAGTTAACGGGTGCTAAAAACGTGAGGATCAAGACCGTCCTGGACCCTAGCCTTGTTGCCGGGTTTACGATCCGGTATGGGAATGCGGGATCCAAGTTGATTGATATGAGTGTTAAGAAGCAGCTTGAGGATATTGCTGCTCAGCTTGATTTGGGTGATATCCAATTGGCTGTATAGATAAATTTTTCAATTTCTTTATTTTAATTTTTAGTAAAAATTATTTACTTTTTTTCTTCTTTGTTGAATTTACTTTTTTTTTTCTTTGTTGATTGTAATTTTTATTGCTAATGGTATGCAGGAATGTCCTTGTGCCCAATTACCATGAATTGAGTATCCATGAAGATATGCATACCAATATATAATACATATAGATAATTAATATAATTGAATTACGAGTACATATAAATTTTGAAGTCCGTGATAATAAAATGAGTGTGCTATAAAATTTTTCTAAAATAGATAACCTAATCCACCGTAAAAAGGATCTTTGTGCCATGAAAAATTTAATTGTTGGAGTAAACAATTAAAATGGAGATGGTTAATTAGTGGCGTAATATTTTCTTAAGAAAATGTATCTTATGCATATGTCACAAACCACAAGGCTAAAATGTAGCAACATCTGTCATAAATAGCTTTATTAATGGATTTTTAGGTTGATTTTTTTGGTATAATTTTTAAAGAAATCAGAGTTTTATCATCAAATATGGCATTTGGATCTGTTTACTTATGCTATAAAACCTCATCATATGATACGTAAGTCTGATAAGGTTTTAGAGTATGGTTACTTTTATACCTTAAAAAAAAAAAAAAAAACTAACTAGATATGATGAAAGAAAACTTACAAAGTTTTATTGAGGATGACGAATGTATGTTACAATAGTTGAAGAAATTTGCTATAGATATTACAAGGACATTCTTATAAAATTAAGCACTCAGAAAATACTTAAGTATTCTTCTAGGACTTTTTTTCAAAGACTTTCGCTCTGCAAAACTCATAATTTACTCACCCTTTATAAAAAATTTACAAAACAGGAAAAATGCTATAATAACCTACTGCTACAGTAAAAAAAAAAAAAAATGCTACAATAACCTACTCTTATAGTATCCATCCCCCTCCCTATGGCTATAGTAACCCCTACTACTACAGTACTCTCGTGATTTCTTTTTCTTCCGTCTTTCGAGATTCACGTGTTCTCTTTTCCTTGCTTTTTTGTTTTCTATCTCCTTTTTGCTTTTGTTCGTTTTCGAACATTTCCAAAGCATATGTATTTCTTCATAATCCTTTTGTCCCCTATCAAAGTTTTCATATGCATTCTTTCCTTAAGTGTTTTTTTTTTTTATTTTACATACTGGTTGCTTTCTTCCGGTATCTTGGACCATTTTCCTCGTCTTGATGATCTTCCTCTTCAAGAAGTTGACAAAGTTTATTTGATTTGGTTCTGTATTTTGGCCATATTATGCTTTTTGTTTAGCAAAAATAAACTTTGTTTTTGTGGAACCAATGCGGTGAAAATCAGTATCTTTTCGAATATCCATGTTCATCTTATATGCAACATAAGTTATCCATTGTGTTTCTAAATCATGAATTGGTTCCATCCTTTATATCCATTGTGTTATGGAATAATTCCCTTTTATTGGCTTTATCCACATCCATGTTAATACTGGTCTTGCTTGATAATTCATCCATTTTGGAGGTATGGTTTCAAAAGAAATGTGATAATTGACGAGAATATCATGTTCTTTGTGTTCCCATTTAATTTCTCTCAAAGCAGAAATTGCTTCATAAAACAACTCTTCCATTGGTTGCTCCATGAACTGTGGATATGATAATTAGAATTCTTTTAAATAATTTAAATTAATGATGGCCTTGTGTATATTGTATTTAACATGGACTGGACAATTAATAAGTTAATTTTATTCTATTTTTTTCATAGAAATTCGAGCTTACTTTGATTAAATTCCTATGAATCTGATGCTTTTAATGTTAAATTATTTTTTTTAGCTTCTTGAATCGAAATAAGAACGATCAAAGTGTTCTTAATCAAATTTGTAGCAAAAATAGTAGCAGAAGTAAAGAACAGAACTGTTGTGCCCTAAATAATACCGATCGAGGCCAAAATGTAAGGTAAAGTAAGCAAAACTTGGTTTGCTGCGCCCTAAATTCAGCTCTCGACGTGATCTTTGACACTTGTTTTGAGGAGATCGAGTCCAAACTTAAAGAAAGCTTCTGTTGCGCCTCAGTGTCACGCCCCAAATCTGACCTACGACAGTTGCTCAATAAGGCCAAGACTTTTGCCTGACTTAAGTTGCGCCTTGAATTATCAAAGCTTCGAGCCCTCGACAGTCTCAAAGTTAGCACTCGATAGAAGAATGGACAGAAACAATAGCGTTTTATCAGCTCAAGTTGAGCCTTAATTTTTATGGAGCACTCAAGTACGCGACTTATCCCTTGATAAGCAATTGTTTTAGCACTCAATTTAGACGCGTGTGTAGACAAAGAATTTGCATTCCATTATAAAAGAATATGCCACGTCAGCAATAAAATCTTCATGATTTCTATGCCATCGTCCTATAAATAAGCATGCACAACATGGTAATAATTAGGTTATACAGTGTGCATACAATAGAATAGTATTAACGTAGTGAGATAATTTATGGAGTGAAAAAAATTTTGTTTCTTCTTACTTTAGAGAATCTCAAAATTTTCTAGGTAAAATCATTTTAACCAATTGTTTGTAATTTCTACAAGACTTTGTGCTGAATTGTAACATCCTTCAATTAATTTCATTTTATTTCTTCAGATAATGTTTGTATTTTCTAAATCCATGGAGAAATAATCTCTTACTGCTTAAGGTTGTGAATCCAAATCCTGATTCATGTGATTTTAAATGCGCTTTCAATTCAATATTAAATGGATGTTTGTAATTAGTAGCTTAATTTTAATTTCGTAGGTTTAATTGCGTGATGCATGAGTTAGATTCATGTTTGACTTCAACTAAATAAACTGGGAGGTCATTCTTTTGAATAGATCTGTGGCTACTAATGGAATCAATCCAAAATATCTAGAGAGAGGGCGAATGAAGACTTTCTATAACTTGTTTTGAAATTCATTTTGGTTTTAAAAACAAAGGATTCTTATTCTTTATATAGGCCGATGATAGCTTAAGAAGGGATTCTGGTGGTCTGGTTTAAGCGCTACTGACCTTGGGAGAGACTTTAGTTTACCTCAGTGAATCTGGCGGTGCAAATACTCCAATAAGAACTCTCTTTCTGAGTTTGGTTTTAAGAAGTCACATGATAAGGAGTTGGTGGGCAAACGGATTATCTAATTTTTCTTAGAGAACATTTGTGAATATTATTAACATTAGCATAACTTTTTTTTTTTTTAATTATGATTTGCTAAATTTTTCTTTAGCTAAGATAATAGAGGAAATGTGAGTATGATAGATGCCACAATTCCTTGGGATTCAACCTAATTCTTTCTATACTACTTCGGTAGGTGCGCTTGCATTATTGTTGGTAGTTACTAACCGAAGTCGGATAGGACCAATTAGTTTTATAAATTTTGAAAGTTTCCGCTTTGATTTGTGTTTTAAAAAGTCATATTATACAACTCCAATAGAACCAAAACTGAACCAAAGTAACAATAGTACCTAAGATTATAATTCTTTGTGATCTTAACCTATGAGTTTTCATTAATGCAAGATCAACAATGAGGATTTGGGTATTCTTTGACCCTTACCATTGTTGTAAATCCTACCCTATCAAGATAGACATGTTCTTTTTCCACCATTTCTTGGAGAAGGATAAAGGGTTTTAAAAAATTCCTTCTAGCATATTTTTTTACCAGTCCCTTTGCTTTTGGTGGTAATTTAGAGATAAATTCATCTCTTTTAAAAAATATGAATGATTTTGTGATTTCATATTTTTCATCATCTGTCCTTCTCCTTTTGTAACTTTGTAGAGGGAACGCTTCTTTAAAGGTTGCCTTTTGTTCCTTTGGGCTTCTTTTGTCCTCTTTTTAGGTGGACTCTTTATTTCTAAGGTAGAAAATTTACTTTGTTGTTCTACCAGAATTTTTAAGAGTTTGATACCCTTCTTCAGAATGTGTAAATCCTGTATTTGCATATAATTCTTTAGGAAATATTGGATCATATAAATACTTTCCTTGTTTTGATAGTTGCTTAAGCCATCTTATTGTAGTGTTCAAATCATTAAATCTTATCTAAGAGGGATCACGATAGTCAGCAGTTTGGGAAATCACATCAGGCCAATGGTAAAATATTCCTGAAGTATATTCTTTGGCTACTTCATACATCTAGAACTTCCTTTTTAGTTGAGCTTTAGATCCATCTTATGAACTTAAAGAAGAATTGGGAATATCATCTTGTGATCCTTTTCCCATTTCGATTTTGCCTAAATATCTGGTTAAGGCACAACAAATTATGTATTTGAATCTGTCTTTTGTGATTATGGACCAAACTCCATCTACTAATGTAGTTTGTGTTTCATCTTTGATCATGAGACCGGGTGGTGGTTGAAACTTTTTGGGTGGTTTTTTGGTAAGATCGGTGAAGCTATGTTACTGACAATGACTTGTGGTCCTTGGATGACTTTAGCTAACCTTGTTTCATGTTCTGTTTTTGGTCTTAGTGGTTAGAAAAGTGAAGTAGTGTATCAAGGATATTTCCTTGAAATGAGACACTTGATTCCATACTACTCGATCCTTATGAGCCTTGAGAAAAAGACAACCTCTTTTGTGGCTTTAGTCCTTTATTTCTTTGAAATTCCATTTTCCCAACAAGAAGATCGATTATATTAGCAAGTAAGATAATTCATCTGTTGCCGTATTATGTTTTTCCTTTTATGTGTCAAATTCTACCTTATATCCTTAGTTTATGATTACATCTTGGAATTTTAACCATCTTCTCCTACTTATTTTATTACTTCCTTTGTTTTTGTGGAACTTGACTATAGTTTAACAATATGTTCTAACCAACATTTCCTTTTTATTAAAAAGTAATAATCTAAAATTATCTAAATAATTTACACAGCTATAGTTTTTCTAACTATACTTAATAAGTTATTTTCCTTAAACTTTCCACTTGTGTACCTTTAAATTTCTTCAATTTTCCTTTCAACATATTTATGTGATTTCCTTAACAAAATTCCTTCCCATCTAGATCACATCCATTACTTTCAACGATCAGTAAATCCGTGTCTAAGGGTAATCTAACTTTAGTAGCCTTTTAACCTGCTCCTTTATTTTCCTTATTTGCTTTGTGTCTTCCTGAGACACTTTTAAAACCAAAAATTTTATTATAAAAAGGTCTTACTAATGACTTTAAATTCTTAATAAAAGATCTTGCATAATTTAATAAACCTAAAAATGCTTATAATTGCTTTTTGTTCACCTGTTTCGGAAATTCTAGTACCTTTTTAACAATGTTCTTAAAGTTTAATTTTTCCTTTTCTTATTTCTACTCCTAAAAATTCAACGTTCTTTATGAAAGATTGTGCCTTTTTAATTCTTACCATTATTCATTGTCTTTGAAATTCTGATAGGACCATTTTTAGATGTCCTATATGTTCATGTTCACTTCTAGATAACATAAGAATATCATCTACCTATATCGCAATAAAATTCTTTAAGTTTTGAAAAGCTATATCCATCTTTCTTTGGAAAATAGAAGGTGCATTCTTTAGGCTAAATGGTATAACTTTCCATTGAAAATGTCCTGTGGATAGGTGAAAGCAGTCCACAGTTGTGACTCTTCATCCATTTTTACCTGCCAAAATCTTGACTTACAATCAAATTTGTTGCAATTATCATCCCTTGTGTTATCATTCAATTTTCTATAATCTATCACCATCATTGATTTTTCTCTTTCAATCTCACTGTTTTTTCTAACAATAAATGCATGACTCTTATGTTGACTGTCTGACCTTTTTATGACTCATAATTCTAACAATTCTTTTATATGCATTTCAAAATCTTACCTATCTAAATTATCACATTCTATTGTCCTAGAATAAATTCTTAAATTATGATTTATAGTATCTAATTTACATATTATCTTTTTTTTTTTCCCAAAATCTAGTTGGATTTCCTAAAAAAATTTCTTCCTTTTCCATGCTACTAATGATTTGGTTAATACATGAGTAACTTGTTTCTAAACATGAAGTTTCTAAATCCTGTATACTTTTTCCCATTTTCCCATTTTTTCCTTTATTTAATGCTATTTCTTTCCACTCAATTTCTTCTTCTAAGAATTCTTTTAATTATTCTAATTCTTTTGAATTTTCTTCCATTCTTATTTTACATTTTCTTTTTCTTGGCATTTTCCTAATTTTTGACAATCATAATTCTTTTCATCACGCCTTTGCAACAGTCTGATGTCTAGTTCTGTATTTTCTAAATAGTTTTGATATGCTATATCATGATGTCCTACAATATTTACAGTATATTTAGTGATTAAGATACTGTAATATAAAGGAAAAATATTTTATAATAAAGGGTAGTAGTGTCATTTGTTATAAATTGAGAGGTTTTATGTCTAGTTTTATTTATATGTATTATATGGTAGATATATAATACATGAGGTGTCTTTTCATTTCCTGTATGTTACAAGAATTGAAGGGTTTTGTGTCTTTTCATTTCCTATGCTGTTACGAGAATTGAAGGATTTCTTGTCTTTTCATTTCCAATGTACTGTTACAAAAATTGAAGGGTCACAAAAGTTTATTTATATCTTTACCCTATTCCTCTTCTTTCTAAACCTAGAAACCTCTCTAAAAAGATCTGTTGTGAGTTTTTCATCAAGATGAGATCAAGATTTTAGTTAAGGTAAGAAGATCTAATCATGATTTTTCAAGGATTCAATAAATCTACATCTTTCTTAGGATTATGCTTATGGTTTTTGAAGGAGCTTTCGAGGAAGAACCCTATTCTAATTCAAGATATAGTTTTCGGAGATTTAAGAGAATTTAGGATCAATTACTGGTAAGATTATCTTAGAATTTGTAATTTCTTAAGATTACAAATTATAGGATTATGATCATAGTTTATTATTTGTTTAAATTAAGGTTCTGTTCAGGCGAGATCTGCATGTTCTAGATAAGTGTGGATCTAAAGAATCTTTGTGGTTCTAAAATTATAATCTTTTCTAGTAATTGTTTTATTAATTGAGAATTTGTATAATGAAGGAATTGTGGAGATAACTAAAAATTTTGTTGAAAGCTATGAATGAAGGTTTTACTAAATTATGAACAAAAGGAACAGGTGTGTTGATGTTTTATAGATCTGTGATTAGGAGTAAAATTTATGGAATTCAGGGTTAGGATTTTATTATGTGCATGAAATCAAAATTGTTAGAGATATGTTGTGGATCAGGAATTCTTGTGAGATTAGGAATTCTTTTATGATAGAAGTTCTGTTGGTGAGATTGGAGTTGAAGCGAATCTAGGTACGACCTTACCTTGTTTGTTGTATGTGCTTGTAGGCTTAGATTTGTTTGCTGTATGTGATGTAGGATCAGAATTCTAAATTGACTTAATTCTGTACGACAATAAGAAATTATGTTTGCTTCTTGTGTTTGGCTTTGGTTAGTAAAGATCACGCAGAGTGTGATACTAATGAGGTATCCTGATGATCTATGTGTGAGGTTGTCCTAGTCGACTCGTGCATAGAAATGATTCCAGTATATTAGGTTTTGGTGGAGGCCACGGTGTGTGGACGATTCTCCAACACTAATATATGTATAATTATCTATTTTCTATATGCTTGTTTTTAAGGAGTCATGTGTTACTCCAGGTTTAGGACTGGACTGCAGATAGTTCTAAACCGTACTGTATGTTGGCTAATTTAAAATATAATAATTTTTGTTTGTTGCATTAGAAATAGTTGCATTTGAATATACATGTTATGTGTGCATATGCATTTGCATGTGATTTGGCGTACTGGGCGTTTTCACTTATTCCATTCATTTTTCAAAAACTGGAGAAGATAAGGGGATTTATGATCATACCTTCTTTGTAGATCATGGGGATGGTGATGGTGAACTTGAATTTTCTACTAAGGATCAATAGAGGTAGATTTTGGATACCTAGAGATAGGAAGATGATTTAATAATCTATGAAGTTTAAGTTGAAACTATTATTAGTTTGAAAGATTTTATTTAATTTATGAGTTTAAGATTTCTTTATGGGACTTTTCAGTTAAGTTTTAAGTCAGGATGATGTTGGCTTTGATTCAAGACAACAAGTTAATTTAAGAATATTATTTATATGATGAATTATTTAACGGATACCCTTTATATGTGAGTATTGGAGTAGTATTTTTTGTTGGTCCCAAAAGAATAACTAAGAAGGGGGTGAATTGGTTATTAATAAAAATTTCACTTTTGAAAAATCCAACCAAATTCACACAACTTAGTTACTCAAACTACAATGGCTTTAAAACTTACTTGAAAACAATCACTTAATAAACAATAACTTTAATAAAAAATTCAGATCAAAATAGTTCACTCAAATCCACAAAAGATCAAACAATAATTTCAAAGTTAAACTCTCAGTTTTACTTTTTGATTAACTATCTGCTTAAGAAAAGATATTCCAGTTACTCTTTGAATTACTTTCTGAGCATATAACATAGCTAAGAAAAGCAATTAATTATGCACGAAATAAAGAGAGATAAGAGAGTTGAGAGTGCAAAATCGCTTAATAGAGGTTCCGCCTCGAGCGTCAGTCCTCTCTTCCAGCACCAAGTTAAGGATTCGGTATTCCACAGCGGTATGTTCCACTGTCCAATCAACAATCAATGAGTTATAAGATTTCTTTGCCAAAGAACTTGGCTACAATACACTCAGCTTGATTCTCCAAGCTTCTTCTTAAGCTAACAATCAATCTACTGAGCCTACTTGTGACTCTCAATCTCACACAAAGTACAAATCAAAATCAAGTGAGGAATAAAGAATAAAAAGTTCCTCTCAAATTCGGTATAAGGAAAACAATATAGAATACTAATATTTGGCCCAATGAAATTCACAGCTTTCTACACTTGTTCTTTTTCACTTAGATGATGTATTTGAATCTTTGTTTGTTATATATTCTTCATTCCCAATGGATAAGAAAAGATAGACTTTGTTCCTGATATATTTTGAACTTCTATAATGGAAACAAAAGGATAAGCCTTGCTGATATTTCGTGCTTTAAAATTTGAACTTCTTCTAAGAGATAAAACTTGAAGATGATATGTTCCCTGATATTGTTTTGTTGTTATCGTAATCTTTGAAGACCTGATATCGTGCAACCGCTAAACTAATTTGAAAAATAATGCTTATCTTGTAGATGAATTTTTGGGATAGATATTTGACTTCTTCACTTATGATACTATTCACTTGAGACATATTTGTATTCCTTAAAAAAATGACCCGTATCCTTGTTGTCTTTATGAATTTGAATTCCTTAATTTTGTTGAAACATGACCTTGATATCTTATCGATTTACCAAAAATCTTCTCATGATAGATTTAAAACATATCTTAGACTTGTCTTGACATCGTTCTTGAATATCATTATTGTCAAAATATTAAATCTTCAAGAATAAAACTTTTAATTCAATAGAACATGGATCCCCATAGATATCGAACCAACTTAGTGAAACATGATTGAATGTATTACCCAAGTACATTCAACTTTGGAGTTGTGTCTTCAAATCTATAAAGAATCATAGAAAATCCAATTTTTCGAAGTGTGTTTGTGGATTTCGTTCAAAGTGACATATACCCTCTGATTGACCTTGTGACCATTATAAGAGTTTTGTAAACCAACGATTTTACTTTTTGAGTTACCTTCTGACTACATTTGTTCTTGAAAAACTTTCCAAACACTTTCTGAAATACTTTCTGAATTGGATCTCTTTTGAAAAACATTTTCATAAACCATTGATCATACTTAAGCATTGCACACTTAATAAAATTGTTAGTAAATATTCAATCCTTTTTGTTACCATCAAAATCAATAATGAGAAAGAGAAAAACCAACATTTTTGATATTATATGTAGATTAGTATTTCATAGTCTTGGCGTGTTCTTATAAAGAGAAGATACGTGGTGGATTGTAATGTCCTTATTTTAGGGCGTTACAGATACCATGGTGGTTACTTAACAAAAAATCCAATCCTATTATACATCTAATTTTTGAATTACCAAAATTCCATAATTGTATCATTCCACTATGCATAGGTATAATCCATTCCTCTCTGGTTGTGAGTATTTGGATTAGATTTCAGTTCATACTGATCACTGACTGAGTTTTTCAAATTTATAAATGTTTTCTAAATCAGGTTTAATAACTACGGTCTCATAGGGCAAGTGCACCCATCAAATGTAGCATGGATAGTGATTTAGGTCAGTCCCAAGGGAATGGTCGGCAGCCAGTGTACTCCTAAACTCATTCATTGTTAGCCAAAGAAAGGTTTAGAAAATCATAAAGAAAAATAAACTATGCTAAGTTAGAAATATTCACAAACGTTTAATGGATAAAATAGGAAATAAGCCTATAACTTCTATGAAACAGCAACTCAAGGTTACTTCACCAATTCCTTATTAGAATGATTTCTCCAAAATGATAAACTTCTTAAAAGCTATTTGAATTGTGTGTTTATACCGCCGGATTCTATGATTTAAACTAAAGCTTCTCTCGATCAGTAGTTCTAAATCTAGCTGAAAGTAGTAGTCTGAAATTCCAATTAGACCTGCATAAAGAATAGGAATCTATTGTTTTGAAAAAACAACTTAATGAATTTTTAAAGCAAGTGACAGAAAGTCTTCACCTATTCCTCGGCAAGAGGTAGTTAGGATCGACTCCATTAGCAACCACATATCTATTCAATTGAATGATCTCTAGATCTATCCAATTGAAATCGATCGTGGATCTAAAAGAGTACACCACTCCTTTAAAAACCACAAGTTTAAGTTCAAGTCACTAATTACAAACACCTAGTCAAATTAACTTAAAAGCACGCTTGAAATCAAATTGAATCAGGAATTGGATTCGTAATCCTTAAGCTGTAGGAGTTTATTTTTCTATAGATTTATCAAAATAAGCACGAATTAGAAGAAATAAAACAAGTTCGAAAGATTAAACAATTAATTGCTCAGAAGTTCATAGAAATTACAAACATTTGGTTAAATTGATTTTACCCAGAAAACATAAGAAATTCTCAGGTAAGAAGAAATGGAAATTCTTTTAGCCAAGAATCCTTCAGAAAACTACTCTACGTTAATATTGATTTACACTATTGGTACATACTTTACAACGCATGCTTGTACGTTTATTTATAGGCTACTAGGCATAGCAAGCATGGCTTACTTTATTGACACGTGACAGATTCTCTCTAACAAAATTTGTGATACTTTCCACGTATGCATATGATTGTGAAAACACTCGTCGAGGATCGCATGTGATATGTTGGTCGAGGTTCATGTAAGCAAAATCAGGCTCGACTTCAAGAATTTCCAAAGTAAACTGTCCATTTTTGTCCATTACTCTATCGAAGGATAAAATTGAGAAAGTCAAGGCTCGTATTGCTGAGGCTCGAGGTAATTCTAATGAAGAATTGGTCTGTCAAAACACTTGTCAAGGGTCGAGATTTGAGGCCTGATAGTATATTTTCTCCAAAATGATGCTTGATCTTTTCGACTAAAGTCGAGGATTATGTCGAGGGTTCGCAGTTAAGGCTTGGTAGACCAATTTTTGCTGTTTTTCTTCCTTTGTTTGGCCTTAGTTATGACTTTATAGGGCTCGACTTCTGCAATCTTGACTTTACTTGTTGTTTTTGCTCCAAATCTAAATTAAAACACTTGATTACTCCTTATTAGATTCTAACAGCTTCAAAACAACATTATTTTATCAAAAACATAAAATTTGTAGGATTTTATAAAAAAATGTCAGCAAAATGAGCTCAAAATCCTATGAAAAATATAGAGTAAAAATGACTTATCACTCTCCTGTGAAAAAACTTACTTTTTATTTCTTTGTATATCTGCATTCCTTTGTCTTATTTCCATGTATATATGAACTTATTATATAAATATCCATTTGCTCAATTTCCTTTTTAGGTGCTATCTTTTCATTTGTCATATTTACAGTACTACCAGTTTCTATTAATACATCTAATTCTATTGTTTGAGTTTTAATGAATAATCTTGTTCTAATGTATACTTCTATGAATTTTGAAACATGCCTTTCCTCTGGGTTTGACATTCTCAGCTCTTTTATCCTTTCTAAAGATTTATTTGCTGCTCCTTTGTAGCTTCTCAATGTGTCATCACTGTCATCTCCTTCTCTTATTATTATTCCTTGTTTATGTTTTCTTTTGATTTTTCTTTTTGTAAATTTGTTAGCCTTTCTTTTTTTCCTTGTAATTCTTCCTCTATTCTATCTATCTTATTATCTATCCTTATTATCGTTTCTTCTATTGCATCTTGTTGAAAACCTTTTCTAGTTGTAAACCTTTCATTGAACTGAAATGTTTCATTCCTTTGTTCTAGGCACATCTTATAGGATTCCACCATGTAATTTCTACACTGATACCCGAGTTTGGTTATCAGATATCCAAAACAAAATCTACATCGATGGCCTTCTAAACCACTTCCCTAAATCTGATTAAGTTTTCCCTTTCTTTTGTGTTCATAATTGTATTTCCTATATTTTGTAACGTCCTGTTTAATAATTCAATCTTTTCATCTTGGTACTTTATCCCTATTTGTTCTTTGTAAGGATTATGTTAATTTTGATTCAAGAAAATTCTTGTGATATCATCCTTACTGTCATATTCTTCTATCATTACTCCTTGTGGATCTATTGTTGATACCATATTGTACATTGTTTCCATATCACTCATTTCTTCATCTATTGCTAATATATCTTCATTCATACGTTCTACTAAAATACTTGCCATAGTATTACTATTATGCCTTTTAGGACATGCCCTGGCCATATGTCCTTCCTCATTATAAGTATAACACCTTAATTTTTTCTTGTAGACCCTGATTTTATTATACTTTCTCGCATGGCTATCTTGCTTTAACCATTACTTTCTTGCTCTTCTTCTATTTGTAAAGTATTTCTTTTTAGACCTATACTTTGGTTTTATCCTCCTTTTATCTTTCTCTTATTCCATGCACTTGTGGAGTATAAATGGTTTGATAAAAATTGCAATTGCCTCTTTTTAATTGCCTTTTTTTTTTTAAGGTTGTACATTTTTTTGTTAACTTATCTACTAAAAACTTTATCTTTGTTCCCAAATTATTTGACTCTTCTGCTAGAGTTGGTTCAACCTTTACTTTCCATTCTTTATACACTTCTTCTCCTAATGGTCCTGGTAACTTTAGAAACAACTTGTTTACTTTCAGCTTTTCATAATAGTAGGCAGTGATGGTGCAATTACAGAAAAATTCTTGTAGGTACTTTTTAATCAAATACCAATCCTTTATTTGTAGTTGTTCCAAGTTTCTTATAGCATTCGTTTGTTGATCATACCTACCAATTTGTGGTGCTTCCCTTATTAATATTACTCTTATCTTATTACAAAAATTGTAAGGATTTGCCTTAGAGCTTTATCTGTGCATACATGTTGTGGAAAATTCTTTTTATAAGATTCTTGTATTGCTCTTGAACTTTCTCCTAAAAATGATTTTAAATATATATACATTTGATCTGTATCTTCTATTAAGGGATAACCTTTCCATGCTCCGATAACCATTTGTGTCCAGTTATCAACTAAAGGTCCCCATCCTTGTGGATCATGTGCACTTATATTTAGTATTCTTCCATTGTCTATCAAAGTCCTTTTATCTAAGGTTTTAAATGGCATCCTTTTTCCTTTATACATTCTATCTCCTAGTTCCCTTTCAATATATTGGGTGTAAGTTATTCTGCTTGGAATTCCTTCCCACATATCCTGACCTTTATGTGTTACTATGAAGGGAGGTGCATTTGACCATGATTCTTTATTGTTATCCATCATACCTGTAAACCCCGGTTTTTCAAGTAGCTAAGATAACCCTAGAACCGGAAACTCAAAACCCTAAACCGGAATAACTCAAGCCTGGAGTGAGAACTAGGAACCCTAATTCCGGCTTTTCCTCGGTTTCCAATTAATAAACTTTTCTAAGAAAATTTACTTTTGATTATAATTCTTGAATATATTTCAAACTAAGAAAATATCTGATTTTAAGAAAATTTCAATTCCGGTCATCCCGAGACCCATTATAGAAAAACGTGCCCCGGAACTAGAATTTCAAAAATATTCTTATGAGTACTCATTTGAACCGAAATAAAATAAGGATTTCAAAAATATATTTTTCATAATTTTCCGGTTTATGAAAAATACAGTTATAGCCTTTTTATTCGTATTTCATTACTACCGGAAATTAAATTGTCTTGTCAACTATTCATTACTATTCATAAAGTACTACCTAGTCTACCTATTAGCCTACCCTACAAATCTAACTCTTACCATCAATCACATCTCTTCCATTCTCCATAACTTTTGTCCCTTCAAATTCACTTTAATGCATGACAAGTGATGTAAATCAAATCAAGGCAAATCAAATGAGACAAATCAAGTCTCCCCCCCCCCCCCCCCCCCCCCCCCCCTTTAGCTTCCAAAACCGGCGCTACATGGCCCCCCCCCTCCCCTTGTCCAATTTGAAAAATCTTCTCTCCATTTAACCTAATTCACTCCTATATAAACTACTTTATTCTCTCTCTCCTCATTCTTCACTTTCCAAAAGTTACAAAGTGTGAAAAAGCTCCTCAATCCTCTCTTCTTTCCCCTTTGGCCGAAACATTGAGCCCCACACACCACACAACTTCTCATTTTTCTCTTCTATCTTCCATCCACTTCAAGTAAGTAATGATCCACTACTTCCAACTCATGAAACTTTGTTATGGCTAAGTGATTTTTGGTTATCTCAACTCCATGTTCCCATGATCTTGTAGTAGGAACAATGAGATAACAAACAAAAATCCCGAACCATTACAAAGTAGATCTATCTTTTAAAGGAGTTTCTATACCAAAAGCTTTACTTTTATCCATCAAAAAGTCTTTTAAACAAAGGATCTTTTATAAAAATATGGTTTTTATGTTTTTAAAACTCATTTAAGCTTTTGATAAAGTAGATCCATCATCTTGATACTCATGATCATGTAGGCATTTATAGTTTCATTATTATTTTGTTCATATGTGCATAAATAGTCTTTAACACTTTTGTCTTTAGTAAATGACTTTCTAGTGTATAGATCTATATATATATGGGTCCATGAAGTCAAAAAGAAAAGTACTTTACAAGAAAAAGACTTTTGAAAATTCGGATGACTTTGAAAACCAAGGTCAAAAACACTTTTAACAACTTCTAAACTTATATTTTATAAGAGAAATAAAGCCTATGGGTAATAGATAATGTTTAGTAGTATTTTTCATGAGTCTAAAGGAGTTTTTACTAAAGAAAATGTTGAAAACAAGAAATGAAGTCCATAGGAGTTTTGAGTTAAAAGTTATGAAAACCAAATTCGTAATAATGGATGTAGGGTTAGAAAACACTATTTTTCCAACTTCAAAAATGATATTTTCTTAAATAAATGAAGTCCTTAGGATATAGGTATAATAGATACTTAAAGTTTCAAGTATAAAATATATTTTTCCTAAAGGAATCAACTTGAAAATGAACTTTTGTAAATTCGGATTTTTGGAAACCCCATAGTAAAAGACCCACTTAAAGTTTAATAAATGTAATTTTATTAAAGAAATAAAGGCCTTAGGATATAACTAATATAGGGGTCAAATATTCTTTAAACAAAATAGAGTTTTCCTAAAGAAAATCCATGTAAAATGTAGATGTGGTCAAGTGTAGTAATTTCACTTACTAAATATTGAAGGGAAATGGTTTCTAAGGAAAGTTTGTTTTCTAAAAATCGTTAAATCTAAAAGTTATAAGAACATAGACTCCTTAAGGTTCACATCATGACATTCATGATAGGGAAAATCATTTCCATTGCATTTAGCATCATATTACACTTAGGAATCTCAAATGCATTCATGAAAACCGCATTTTTGGAATCAAGGAACCCGCTGTACAGATCTGATCCCTCAATTCCGAGGCTTAGATATTTTCAAAACTTGATTTAAACTTCATATTTGGAAAGCTCTTTCGAAGTAGATAGGAATCGGTATATAATTTGCGAAATTCCGACTTAAAACGACCAAGTTATGGCCATTTAAAACGGAACTTCGGAAATGACGCGAATTCCGATTTCACTAAGTTTCCTTAGAGTTTTAGTGTCCTAAGTTGATAGAAACTTATTAGGGTAATTTCATATGAATAGGTGAACCCGTGGACGGTGACGAGTTACCTCCGGACTATTACTACTAGAAGACCGAGTACCGATGGCGGAGTGAGTTTTTCTTCCCAATTCATTTATTGTATGTGCTTGTAAAGTAGTGCACTAGAATGTAGGTCAATTGAATGGAATATGAATATGGGGATTATTGGGAAATTATATGATTGTTGATGATGTGAGAAACAAATTAAGAATATCGAAACCGGTGATAAACTTTGATTGTATAGTTACTATGATGGATTGTCTGAGAAATTGATTGATCGCCTAAGTAAATTGGCTTAATCAACTACTTGAGTAAATGATAAATTGACATGTGCATATCACAAGGGGATGGAGCATGAGCATTTGTAGGTTAGTCGTGAACCATAAACGACATCGAATAATCGTAGGTTAGTCGTGAACCATAAACGACATCGAATAATCGTAGGTTAGTCGTGAATCATAAACGACATCGATAATCGTAGGTTAGCCGTAATCCATAAACGGGATATTGTTGTACCGCAGGATTCGTTAATCTGCTAACCCGGGATGGAGGGCGCAATTCCATCCACATATGATTTCCGGTTGGTCATATGTATGTTGAACTCATGTTTTGATACATACACTTGCTTGATTAATAACTTGGTTGAATTGTTGTGATATAAATGTTTTGTGGGAGATTATACTCACTAAGCTAGTTAGCTTATGTCCCTACAGACCATTCCTTTTGCAGCTTACGCATTTATGGCTTCGGCAAAGAGACCCCTGAACAGGTACCGAAGCTAGGAGTTTTCCCTAGAAGTTATAATTTTTTGTATTAGACTTCCATAGAAAACTTATAAACTTGGATGACTGTAATGGACCGTTATATATTTCTTTTGCAGGGAATGCCCCTTAGAATTATGTAATATTTATTATTTCATGAATTATCCTATTGCCCATGCAGCCAAATTAAGCTTTTATCTCCATTCGGAATTGTACTCTATGTGTAAAGGTACGCCTTACATCTATATGAGACTCTCGAAAGACTAAGGTGGTAATTCGGGAATCTTATATGGCATGTGGCGGACTGTTACGTTTAGGGTACCCTATGGGGCGTGACAATACCATTTTCAAACACATGGGTTTGTTCTCCTATGTTCTCAATATCTTCTTGTGAATCTGCTTCTAACTCAAAATCTTGTTCTATTTGCATAACTTCATCTGTCAATTTTAACAAGATTTCTTCATCTTAATTTTCTCCTTTAAAACAATAATTCTTATAACAATGAACATCTCCTTATTCTGTTTTTTTTTTTTTTTAACTTTACTCCTTGCATTTCTCCTAAAATTCCTTTTTCTTCTAACCATACTTCATAAGGCACAGGATCCTCTCCATGTCTTATCAAAAAACCATCTTCCTAATATTGGATTGGTTTTAATGGTTTTCCTTCATTTGTATCATCTTCTTTCTTTATATCATCATATTTCTTTTTAAAATTCCATTGATTAGCCTTTGTCTCTTATGCATTAGAATTATATAACCTCAAGATACATTTGCATTTCCTTTATTTTCCTAATTGTGTCATAAACATGACTAGAAGTTGAAGTCCTATCTCCTTTCCATCCTAAAATGTCTGTCTGTTCCAATACATTCATCATTCCTATTTCTAACCTTTCTTCCAAAGTTTGGTTAAAATTATTTGACACATCATCCTCATCATCTACTGTTCATAGTCTATCTTCATAAGATCTGAACCTCAAAGAATATGTGCCATCTGAGTCTCGGTACATCAAGCTTCTTGTAGGAACCCTTTGTGATACCTTTGTCATATTTCAATTTATATTCCGTTCTTCTTCTTCTAAACGACAACAATCTATTTCCATACATTCTATCATTTTTATTCCTTTTGTTGCTACTGCATCTATAATTCATTTTAAGCTTATAGGATATTTTTCTATTATTTGTTGTTTTACAAATAAAGCCAATATCTATAAGCAAGTTTTCACCTATAAGATTCTTATATCTTTTCCTTTGAAGTCTTATTTCAATATTACTAAGATTGTTTATAGATACCATAAAATTAGGTGCACAATAAAATAGTCCTTTTCTACTGTTTACATATATTTCTATATTTGCAAATATAGCCTTTCTTATATCATCTTTCCATGATTTAGCCATTAACATTACCAAAACCTTTCCTCTTACCTTTTTCTTGTTAATCTTCTAATTCCTAAGACTATTAGTCCGAGGTGGACTAAAGTTTTGCCTGACTTTTTCAATTGCCTTAAAGATTCCTTTGTGAATAACCTTATATTTGATGGTCCTGTTGTGACTGAAGTCCTTTCTTTCCTATTTGACTTAAACAATCTAGTTCTCCAACTTAATATTCCTGCTTGGTATAATTTTTTAGGATTTAAAAGAGTAATAGCATGGTTTGAATAAATCTTTACATCTCTGTCTATGTCTACTGCTTCTTCCAAATGTATCGTATGATCTCTATGTCTTCTTCTTCCCATATCTATCCAATCTAATATTCCCACTCTTGGGTTGTTTCTATAGAACTTATACTAGTTCTTGGGGGCTGCAAAATATGTGATTCTCCTATAAATGGTCTAAATCTATCTAAAAAGCTTGCATTAACTTGCCTATTATTTCTTTCCTCACTTTCTTCTATAACCCTACTTTCTTGTGGTTCTTGGAACATGTTTATTTTGAAAGACACTTCCACCCACCTTTCTTAAAATAAGCTTAGGGTTTATTTACCTTTCTTTTAACTAGTAACTTTCTAGTCTATCTATTATCTCATCTAATTACTTTTGGTAACTATTTCCTTCTATGACTTTTTCTTTCAAAGCTGCTTCTTTCCTTAAGTTTTTTGGGTTATAACTTAAATTGTTGACCTTTTGGTGAAGCCTAATCAGTAATGTTATAATTGTATTATTTTATCTAATTATCAACCTCATAATATCATTTTTAGGTTCTATATTTCCATAAAACCCTATATGTGGTTGTGCAAATTCCTTTGTATCTTCTAAGGCAAATATGTAATCTTCATTTACGTCTAGACCACTATGACTGGTCATCCTAAGAATGTCTATTTTATTTCTTGTATCATTCATTCTGTATTTTTTCATAACTTAGCTTACTTTTTGGCTTCTTTCCTTAATTCCTTTATCACTAGTTATTGGTTATTTCTTACTTCTTCCTTTTGTGCTTGCCTAATAGCCTTTATATGTTCCAATTGTCTCAATTTCTTTTCTATATCAACCTATGGTTGCTTTATATAGTTTACCTTTTCTATTACCTCCTTTACTTGTTTATCTTTCTTTGTCATCCATTCTCCTAGATGATATTTAACTGCTTGCGATCTGAATGGAACAAATGCGGTGAATTCTTAAAATAACAAAGATAAGAGAAACTATTATCTCCTACCTGTATTCTGTTATGCTCCTTAATTTCCAAATTCAACCAATCAAATTTCTTAGTCATGAAGTTTAGTACTAGGAAGCATACAAGGATCTATTAACCTAATCCGACTCAACTACTTTCTTAAACCATTCATGTTTCCTTTATTCTTTAAATCTGTAAGGTGCTTTTCACAACCTTCCTTGAGATAAATGTACAACATATCCTTTGCTAGAAATTGGTGGATGTGTTTAAACTCTTCCCTTACTTCCTTAACCTTTTCATTTAAGTTTACAAAATTTAATTCTATTTCTAAACCTAATTCTTGGATATAACCTTCAACTTTTTCTTTGTTAAACTGTTTAAATTATCTAATGCTTGCAAGAAATCATAAAGCTTTTTATCATAACCACTGCTCCCTATGATTCTATCAAAACTTGCACTCATCTTATCATACTTGTTACTAAATCTTTATAATAATTTATCCTTTGGCTTACCCTTTCTATATCCTTTTCTATTTGGTCTATTATCCAAAGAGTTGTTTTATTATCCTTTAGAAGTTCTTTTTCTTCAGATTCTGTTTGATATTTACCTTTTTCTAATGTCTTTTCAATCCTTCTTATATCTATCTTCCGATAGTCTAATTCCTTTTCTCTATTTTTATATATTTATTTAACCTTTTTATTCTCAATCTTTTATCTTTTATATATTCAACATAATTATGCATTATACCATCATACTATTTATTAATCCTTCATAATAAATCATTTCCATATTTCCTATATTAATTACTTTCTCCATGTGCCTGTGTCTTATTTGTGCAGAACTTCTGAAGTCACCTAGATATATGGTCCTTTTTATTTGTATTTCTAACTTCCTATTGTCTTTTTCCAACTTTTCTATGTCCCTTGTTACGTATTCTACAAACCTTTTATATCCTTCAATTGTTGTCTTATACCTTTGATGTACTATATGTTCATAATCTTCAAACATCAAGTGTTCTCTAGGACTTGTTAACAAATCTATTATATCAACTCTGATATCTAATATTTTAGCAATTATACTTATTAAAAGAAAAAGAAAAATACCAAATAATCATAAAATTTAAAGTCATATAATCCCGTGAACTTTATTATATTATTTTTGCAAACCTTTATTCTGCTTCTTGTTTCTTCAATAAAATAATAATTACTATATAAATTACTATATATCCTTGTCCTTTATGGGATACTTATAAAGTTCCTATTCCTTGGTTTTGGATCAAAGGAGGATCTTTCTACCAAAGGAAAAGACTTCATGGCAAGTGTAAACATTGAAAGCGAAGATAGCTAATCAGTGGAGTAATATTTTTTTTAGAAAATATACCTCATGCCTATGCCATAACCCACAAGGTTAAAACACGACAACCTCTGCCTTAAACAGCCTTATCAAGAATTTTTTAGGCTGGCCCTTTTGATATAATCTCAAAAGAAACGAGAGCTTTACTACCAAGTACAATGCCTTAATCTGTTTATCCATGCTATAAAACTTTATCACATGATATAAAGGCTTGGTAAGAATTTAAAGTATGGTTATCTTTATACCTTAAAAAGAAAACTAGCCAAACATGATATTAGGAAACTTACAAAAGCTTTATTGAAGATGACGGAGGTATGTTACAATGGTTGGGGAAATTTACTATAGATATTACAAACACACTATTGTAGAAATTAAGCACTTAGAAATGTCATTTAGAAAATACTTAAGGACTCTCTAGGACTTTCTTCATAAGACTTTGCTCTGCAAAACTCATAATCTGCTCGTCTTTTATAGAAAATTTACAAAATATTAAAAGTGCCACAGTACCCCCCCGCTATGATAACTTACTGCTGCAGTACTTCTTGTGATTTCATTTTCTTCAAAGGAAATTGAGCAAATGGATATATATAGAATAAGTTTAGATATACATGGAAATAAAGGAAATAGGTATGACAAATAAGATAACGCAAGCTTTTTAGACAAATTTAGACCATTTATAGGAGAATCACATATTTTGCAATAACCAAGAACTTAAACAAGTTCTGTAGAAACAAAATCTAGAGTAGGAATATTAGATAGGACATTGAGGAGAAAATGTAAACCCCTAAATTTCCAGAATCGGTTTAGCATAAAACCCTAACCGGAAGTCAAACGAAACCCTAAAGGTCAACAAAACCCTAGTTTACCGTATCAATCTAAATCCGGCATTGCCGTTTTCTTTGGCCCGGAAAAATGAAGTTAGGATAATTAGCTAAAATAGTTCGTAATACCCATAGGTTTCATAAAAATTTCAGTTTCGCGAAATTCGGGTGTCCTTCGAACCCGATCGGACACAGTTCTCGAAAAACGTGTCCGGAAGCCCGGAATAGTAAAAATATTCCGAATACACCGTTAGACTCGTAAAAATATAAGTTTTCCAAAAATATCAATTTTGTAATTTTTCGGTAAGTAAAAATAACAAATATAGCTATTATACGCGTATTTTCTTACTACCGGTACTTTAATTGTCATATCTACTTTACATTACACTATTCATTACTATTCTACACTATTCTTTTATCTCTACTTTTTCTTACACCTACTCTTACACTCTACATAACCTATAATCTTAACTTTTTACATCTTTCATTCATTAAAAAGTCACAAAAATAAATCATTTTCCCCTTAAACATGCATGGCCGGCGCCCCTTTCTTCCCCTCTCCCCTCATTTTTGTTTCAATTTTATTTATCTAAATCACACAAAAACCACTCCTCAAAATCCTATAAATACCCCCTCATACCTTCACTTCTTTCACACCTCTTCTTCTCTAAAATTACTCTACTAAAATTTCTCTCAAATTTCTCTCAAGAAGTTCTTTCAAGAAGTTCATCTCCTTTAGGTAAAAGTTCTTCAAGAAGTCTCCATGTTCATCTACTTAGTATGAGCTTAGTGTATGTTTTCTAAAACCATGAAGGTTAAGAAAGCAACAATAGGTTCATACTTTGTTTTTGTTCATAATCATAATTCCTTTATGTTCATGTCCTTTATATATTCTTATGTCCTCTTATGTTCATTTATGTTCTTTTATGTTCATAACTATCTATATATCTATATAGCTATATATACTATTAGAGCATGTAAGCTCATAATCTTGCAATTTATTTACCTTTCATGCAATTTATTTACTTCAATGCAATTTATTTATTTCAAGTTGTTTTTAAGACTAGTCTCTAGTCTTAGACTTGTCCTCATCAAGTCAAAACAAGCTTTTCTTCTTTCATTTTATTTCTTTATGGGACTAGTTTATTTCTTAGTCCCGGGAGCCTTGAAAAAGCTAAGACTCCAATACTTGACTTTATTATTATGCTTTATGTTATTTTGTTTATTATTATTCTCATAATCATGTTCATTTAGATTGTTGTCCAAAAGTTTTATTTTCTAAAGATAATAAATAAAAGAAGTTTTTGTCACTTAGGAATAAGTTTATGTGAAACATAAAAAATAAACTCATTCATTTTCAAGTTACAAAAAGAATTCACTATGAATTTAGAAACTATTTTTACTTAAAAAGCTACTTAAATCTTTGTTACTCTACCTTGTTTTTCAAAAGAAAATATTTTGTTGACAAAAATGGTTCTTTTCATAAAGAAAGAAAATAAGATGGATGACTAAGGAAATTTTTAGTAAAGACCTTTGCAAACAAATAGGCAAAGAAAATTTATGGTTTGAAAATAATAAAGTTATTTCTTTTTAAGTTACAAGAAAAATTAATAGATTATAGAAATTAGTTTTTCTACAAAAAGTCCTTAATTGTTCCACTTGTTTTTATAAGAAAACAATTTTCATGCATGGGTATTATTTTTGAAAATGAGAAAAAGAATGAGAAATATCAAGTAAAGATTTTTGCAAAACAAGTAAACAAAGGAATTTACACAAGAAAATGAAGAAAAATATTTTCTAGAAAACTTCAAATATATATTAATGTAACTTAGAAAGTAGAAAATTTTATTTTCAAAAGTCACTTAGAAAAGATAAATAAAACCAACATAAAACGTTTTTAGAAAAAAAGAACAAGGTATTCATTTCAAAGAAATTCACAAAAACAATTTCCGAAAAGCTTCAAACCGACATTGTTTTACTTAAGAAAAATAATTTGGACAACAAGACACTTGAGCATGCTTAAATATGAGTTATATAGTTATAAAAAGAGAATTTTTCAACTATATAGATAACTAAGTATTTATCAAACAAATTTTGATTTCTTGAACCAAAGTTGTTTTTACTTGGAAATCCGTGGTGAATTTTGTCGCCACTTTTTCGAGCCTATATGGCTTTGTTTGTGGGAAATAATTTTAGAAATGGGTAGATCTTTTCGAGTAGATAGAAATCGGTATATTATATGCGCGATTCCGAGTTAAAATGACCAAGTTATGGCCATTTTAAGTTGGAACATTCTTTTATACGAACTTTGACGTTCTTTGACATTGTTTTGTCAAAATTCAAGAAAATCTTCAAGAAAAACTCATTATGGGTATTTTCTTTGGTTAGGTGATCCCAGGAAGGATTTCTTCACCCGAGGACTATTACGATTTAGTGGAGTGTGTGAACGACTCATCCGCTTAGAAGAATAGACGTCAATGGCATCGTGAGTTATTTCCCCGTTATTTTTCATACTCTTGATTGTGCTTGTAAAATTAGTTGCACTAGAACTTAAGAAAAAAAAACGGAGTGTATGATAATATGTTGAAAGAATACTAAGTATATCGAACTCGATTTGTTTGTAATAAAGTTGTATGTGCATTAATATCTTGAAGTGTTTGAAATTGGTTGATCACTTGAAAGAAGTTAAATGTAACTACTAGACTTAATTAAAGAATTATTCATGCACTTCATATGTTGAGTCACATTGCATTCGCTACTATACAATTGGTGGGACAAGTGTATAATAGTGGTGGTAGACATAACCGGTATATCATGTAAGTGGCGAGTAGGAGCCGGTAAGAACTACTTAAATTGATGGCTAGTAGGAGCCTGTAATAACTACAAGTTTTTGTGGCTAGTAGGAGCCTGTAATAACTACAAAATCTTTTCGTGGCTAGTAGGAGCCTGTAATAACTACAAAATTTTTGATGGCGTATAGGAGCCGGTAAGATCTATAAAAGTGTTTTTAAAAGTGGTGGCTGTAATTGGCCTGAATACCCAACCCCGAATGAAGGGCGTAAATTCATTCAACATATGATTCCCGGAAAGTCATATGTCTTGTATGCTCACGTGGTTGTTGCATTTCATACGTTTGAATAATAAACTTGATTGATAATCTACTTCGAGTATGAATTTTGGGAATTACTCACTAAGCTTATTAGCTTATACCCCGATAGCTATCTTTTGCAGTTCCCGTACTTATGGTTAAGGCCACGTGGACCCTGTGGGCAGGTAATCCCTCTTGTATATTAGAAATCTGAATAAAGAGTAGCTTAGCATTAGCATGTTAATATGTATATAATAGATTAGTAATTTAGGGAGTTGTCCCTAAGTTTGTAAAATTTATGCCATGGACAAATAATTATTGTGATTCTTCTTTTCTTAATATGTTTTTATATCTCCTTAAGCTACATAATTCCATATATGGTCCTCTAAAATTGTGAAAGTAAGCCTTACACTTAATATAAAAGCTTTTGGAATGACTAAGGTTGTCATACTTAAGCTTTAATATTGAGTGTGGCGGACTGTCACGTTTAGGGTACCCATTGGGGCGTGATAGAAAAAAACTTAAGGAAAGAAGGAATATGAAAAATTTGATAGGGGACGGAAGGAACATGAAGGAATACATAGGTTTTGACAAAGTTCGAAAATGAACAAAAGCAAAAAGGAGACAAAAACAAAAAGCAAGGAAAAGAGGACATGAGAATCCCAGAAGACAGAAGAAAAAGATATCACAGAAGTACTGTAGCAATAGGTTACTGTAGTACTTTAACTATTTTGTAAATTTTCTATAAAAGGCGAGCAGATTATGAGTTCTACAAAGCGAAAGTCTTAAGAAGAAAGTCCTAGAGAGAGTCCTTAAGTATTTTTTGAGTGATATTTCTGAGAGCTTAATTTCTACAAGAGTGTCCTTGTAATATTTATAGTGAATTTCCTCAACCATTGTAGCATACCTCCATCATCCTCAATATAGCTTTTGTAAGTTTTCTTTCATCATGTCTTGTTAGTTTTCTTTTTGAGATATAAAGATAACCATGCTCTAAAACCTTACTAGGCCTATGTATCACGCGATAAGGTTTTATCGCATTGGTAAACAGATTAAGGCACCATACTTGATAGTAAAGCTCTCGTTTCTTTAGAGATTATACCAAAAGTGCGGGCCTAAAAACCCTTGATAAGGCTGTTTAAGGCAGAGGTTGCCATGTTTTAGTCTTGTGGGTTGTGACATGGGTATAAGGTGCATTTTCTAAAGAGAACATTCCTCTACTGATTAACCATCTTCACTTTAATTGCTTACCCCTGCCATGAAGTCTTTTCTCATGGCACAAAAATCTTTCTTTTAGTATCAAAACTAGATTATCTTTATACCTTAAAAACTTTTACTAATAGTCTCACTTTAATATCCAGCTTTTATCATCTTTTAATATTCAATCTTTATATTTTGTCCAGCTTTATTAATATTGTTTATATTTTATCTTATATTCTGTCTTATTTATATTGCTTAAGTGTTCTTTGTTGTCTTATTTATATTGCTATTTAATATAAGTTTTCTTTATTATCTTTTTATTATTGTCTATTTATCCAGTTTAATATTTAGTTGGAATATGGGTTTAAAATGACTATACATGTTCAAATAGGTTATGAGGATATTAGTATAAAATACGTAAAAGGAAAAGTTGTAATAAATATTTATGAGATATATGACTGTATATGTTTTGAATATGGAGATTTAGGTTACTTATGGTAACTTAGTATGATTATTTAGCTTATATTTTGAATATTGTGCTTATATATATATTGTAGAAGAAACATATTCTGTTGAGGAGATCTTAAATAGTATGTTTGATTATGAATGGTTTATATAAATATTGTTTATTAAAGAATACATAAAATAACAAGGAAAAGAAATTAAAAGGTTAAGAAATATTATAAGGAGAATAGGGAGCTACATAGAATAGCTAGAAAGTCTTCTAGAATTGCATTTTGAATATCTAACTCCAAGAAACAACAACTTTATAAGTATCCCACAAATGACAAGGATATATGCTTATTTACATAGTAATTATAATTTTATTGAAGAAACAAGGAGCAGAATAAAGGTTAGCGAAAATAATATAATAATGTTCACATGATGATATGGCTTATATTTTATGATTATTTTTTTTCTTTTAATAAGTATAATTGCTAAAATATTAAGTATCATAGTTGATATAATGGATTTGTTAACGAATCCTAGAGAACACTTGATGTTTGAAGATTATGACACTTTGATACATAGAGTACATCAAAAGGTATAAGAAAACAATTGAAGGATATAAACGTAATAAGGGACATAGAAAGGTTGGAAAAAGAAAAGAGGAAGTTAGAAATACAAATAAAAAGGACCATATATCTAGGGACTTCAGGAGTTCTGCATAAATAAGACACAGGCACATAGAGGATGTAATCACTATAAAAAATATAGAAATGATTTATTATGAAGGATTAATAAATAGTATGATTGTATAATGCATAATTATGTTAAATATATAAAAGATAAAAGATTGAGAATGAAAAGGTTAAATAAATATATAAAAGATAGAGAAAAGGAATTAGACTATTGGAAGATGGATATAAGAAGGATTGAAAAAACATTAGAAAAGAGGAAATATCAAATAGAATCTGAAGAAAAAGAACTTTTAAAGAATCTTAAAATGGCTCTTTGGATAATAAACCAAATAGAAAAGGATATGGAAAGGGTAAGCCAAAGGATAAATTATTATAAAGATTTAGTAACAAGTATGACAGGATGAGTGCAAGTTTTGATAGAATCATAGGAAGCAGTAGTAATGATAAAAAGCTTTATGATATCTCGCAAGAATTAGATAATTTAGACAGTTTAAGTGAAGAAAAAGTTGAAGGTTATATCCAAGAATTAGGTCTAGAAATAGAACTAAATCCTGTAAATTTAAATGAAAAGGTTAAGAAAATAGGGGAATAGTTTATACTCATCCACCAGTTTCTAGCAAAGGATAGTTGTATATTTATCTCAAGGAAGGTTTTGAAAAGTACCTTGCGGACTTAAAGAATAAAGGAAGCATGAATGGTTTAGGAAAGCAGTTGAGTCAGATTAGGTTAATAGATCCTTGTATACTTTCTAGTACTAAAATTCATGATTAAGAAATTTGATTGGTTGAATTTAGAAATTAAGGAGCATAATAGAATACAGGCAGGGGTTAATAGTTTCTTCATCTTTGTTATTTTAAGCATTCATCACATTGTTGCATTCAAATCACAAACTGTCACGCCCAAAGGGTGCCCTAAACGTGGTAGTCCGCCATTCACAATACTAAAGTCTAGGAAATAACTACCTTAGTCACATAAAGGCTTCCATATCATGTACATGGTGTACATCATAACAAAGGAACGCATCAGAGTAGTGCAATTTACATTGATATTTGTTGGTCAATAATGTAGCAAGGGGGGGGGGGGGGGGGGGGGGGGGGGGGTGGTGAATTGCTTTTTCACAAAATAAATTCTTTTCGAAATTTTCAATTCATTTCCTTTTGATTACTTATTAAACTTAGAATTAATTAACTTGCTGTTTAGAAACTATCACAGCTGATAATCACACTTGTATATCTATTTTAATTCAAAACAGATCAAATTTAATTTTATGCGGAATACAGACAACTCTCTGAAGTACTCTCTGAAACAGGTTCTGAAACGTGACGTTTATCAAATACTTCAATATAAATTGCACGAAAATAAAAAGAGTAGGGTAGAGAAAAATGCAAATCGATTTATAGAGGTTCCGCCTCGAGTGTCAGTCCTCTCTTCCAACTCCACGTTGGGGACCGGTATTCCACACCGGTTTGTTCCACTATATCCAAAATCAA
Organism: Combretum micranthum; assembly: GCA_024138025.1. Lineage (NCBI taxonomy): Eukaryota > Viridiplantae > Streptophyta > Magnoliopsida > Myrtales > Combretaceae > Combretum > Combretum micranthum. The sequence goes on from JAMXBD010000356.1 coordinate 374,687, forward strand.
AAGTTACAAGCTTGTCTTGCCAATCCTCTTGGCTACAATACACTCTGTCCCAATTCTCACGGTTATCTATAACTCACAATTGGTCTAACAGATACTTGCAACACTTAACCTCACTAAAAAAAATTTAATGATACTCAATCAAGGAATACAATAAAATATCCTATTTTTCGAACAAAAATATTGTGAACACTTTGTAACGCAAGACTTTGAGAGAAATGCACTCGAAGACTTTTTCTTTCAACAGAGAGTTAGAGCAAGATTCGTTCTTCTCATCATATCTTCCTTGTTGTTGTGCTTCCTCTTATATATTGTTTTATCTCTCGGCTAGCAAAGAAGTCGTTCAAAACAATTCGAATCTTCTCAAATTGAAAATATTTGACTTGGCAAATTCCTCCTTTGAAGTGTCTGTTACGTGTATGATCAATCCCGAATAATCTTCTTAGCTTTATCTAAATTTCGTTGATGCTGTCATCTGATAATGTCCTTATATCTTGATATGTTTATCCATAACAATTTGGATAAATACTTCAACAAACTATCCCATAAAAATAGTGATATCCTTTATCCTTGAAGATAAGCTTTAAAGATCTTCGTTTCGAAAATTTGAACCAACATGAACTTGGTAAAGTATATCCTTATCTTTAGGAATTTGCTGACCACATGAAACATAAAAATCTGACGATCTTCTTCTCAAGAAAATTAATAGACGTAACTTATAATAAAATTGATGAAATAAATCCCCTTGGATATTTTATCCAACTTTAGTAGAACAAAATGAATATACTACCCAAATATATTCATTTCGTGGAGTCAGGCTTCAGATGATAGGTATAAATAAATTCGCAACATTCTGTGCATCTTCTGTTCTGGAACAGATTTAGTTTCTGATCTTCCTTCTGAAAATGAATCTGAAATACCTTCTGAAAATGACTCTGAACTACCTTCTGAAACAATTTCTAAAAATTGATGATTAGTTCAATCATGAAATATTTTGGTTTTGGTTTTGGTTTTGGTTTTGATTGCTATACTTTATTTATTTGTTAAAAGACTTTTACTCCTTTTTGTTATCATCAAAATATATGAGAGATTCCAACAATATTGATTAAGTAACAAGGCAAAGAGAATGCTTATCATAAAACATAAACGTTGTTGATTACAAATCTTAGAGGCATTGATAATTGATTTTTACTTTATAATTTTCATAGGATTTTGAGCTCATTTTGCTAAGAATTTTTTATAAAATCCTGCAAAATTTATGTTTTTGATAAATAATGTTGTTTTAAAGCTCTTAGAATCCAATAAGGAGTAATTAAATGTTTTAATTCAGATTTGGAGCAAAAATAAAAAGTAAAGTCAAGATTGCAGAAGTCGAGCCCTGTAAAGTCACAACCGAGGCCAAACAAAGGAGGAAAAACAACAAAAATTGGTCTATTGAGCCTTAACTGCGAGCCCTTGACATAGCCCTTGATTTTAGTCAAAGTGATCGAGCATCATTCTGAAGAAAATGTACTGTCAAGCCTCAAATCTTGACCCTCGACAAGTGTTTTGACAAACCAATTCTTCATCAGAATTACCTCGAGCCTCAGCAATACGGGCTTCGACTTTCTCAATTTTACCCTCAACAAAGTAATGGAAAAAAATGCACAGTTTATTTTGGAAATTCCTGAAGTCGAGCCTGATTTTGCTTAATACGAACCTCAACCAACAGATCACATGTGACTTTCGACGAGTGTTTTCGCAGATCATATGCATGCATGGAAAGTATCACAAATTCTGTTATAGAGAATCTGCCACGTGTCAATAAAGTAGGCCATGCTTTCTGTGTCTAGTAGCCGATAAATAAACATACAAGCATGCATTGTAAAGTATATACCAACAGTGCAAATCAGTATTAACGTAGAGTAGTTTTCTGAAGGATTTTTGGGTAAAAGAATTTTCATTGTCATTTTTTTTTTACATGAGAATTTCCTCTATTTTCTAGGTAAAATCAATTTAACCGGATGTTTGTAATTTCTATGAATTTTTGAGCAATTAATCCATAAAGAAATAAACTCTTACAGCTTAGGGATTACGAATCCAATTGTCACGCCCCAAGGGGTACCCTAAACGTAACAGTCCGCCACACTCAACATTAAAGCTTAAGTATGACAACCTTAACCATTCCCAAAAGCTTTGATATTAAGTGTAAGGCGTGCCCTCACAAATTTAGAGGACCATCTATGGAATTATGAAGTTTAAGAAGACATAATAACAAATTAAGAGAAGCGGATTCATAATATTCATTTATTCATAACAATGATCTTACAAAACTTAGGGGCATTCCCCAGTCACAAATCTATTACAATAATACTTCTATATCTTATCCAATACAAATCTTCATCTAGAAATTCCTAAACCAAAAGGGAAATACCTGACTTCAGGGTCCACGTGGCCTCAACCACAAATATGTGAACTGCAAAAGATATCTATAGGGGTATAAGCTAATAGGCTTAGTGAGAACTATTTCCATAAATGACTTCTTATAATGAAACTCAAACAAGTTATTTAAGCGAACATATGAAATGCAACATACACGTTGGCAAACAAGGCATATAGTTTTCCGGAAACTATATGTTGAATGAATTTACGGCCTCCATGCGGGGTTTGGTGATACGTAACCTTAAAACAAGTAGTTTCAGTTAAAAAGATTTATGTTTTCGACCAATATCGCCAAGCATATTAAGTCTACTTGAATTGAGCCTTGCTTTTAGACTTTCCGCCAAGCATTTCCTTCATGTTACCATGCAATCGCTTTCGGTCACTCCGCCAAGTGTTGCTTTCGACCTAAGCTACAATCCTTCTCACTCAAGGAGAATGACCCAATGCAATGTGACTCACTTCATGATATGCATGAATCCATTTATTTATGATATCATGGCATCATTATTATCAAATTTAAGGTGATCATAGAATCTCATACAAATCAAGTGTTATACTAAAACAAACATTAAATCAATTCCGGCCTCGATATTCTTAGGATTCTTTCAAAGAATGATTTTACATACATATCCATTTGTCTTTTCTTAATTCTAATGCAATTAGATTACAAGCACAAACAAGTAAAGCATTTGAAGGAAATAAACTCACGATGCCATGTTGACGATTTCTCTAGCGGATGAGTTGCTCACACAATCCTCTTAATCGAAATAGTCATCAGGGTATAGGTATTCTTCCTCAAAATCATCTATCAGAAAAAATACCCACAATGAGTATTTCTTGATGATTTTCTTGAAGTTTGACAAAACAATGTCATAAGAACGTCAAAGTTCGTATAAAGGAGAATTCCAATTTAAAATGGCCATAACTTAGTCATTTTAACTCGGAATCGCGCATATAATATACCGATTTTTACCTACTCGAAAGATCTATCCATTTCTAAAACTATTTTTATCAAAATAAACTATTTAGGCCCCAAAACAGCGGTGAACAGATTCACCACGAATTTTCTAACTCAAAAACATCTTTGTTTCAACTTTAAATCATTCAAAATTTGTTTGATAAATACTTAGTTATCTATATAGTTGAAAAATTCTCTTTTTATAGCTACTTAGCTCATATTTATTCATGCTCAAGTGTTTGTTGTCCAACCATGTTTCTTGAGTAAAACAATGTCAGTTAGGAGTTTTAGAAAACCATAGTTTACAAAAGTTTATTTTGTAAATCTTTTAAAATGAATACTTTGATTCTTTTGTTTTCAAAGAATTACTTTATGTTTGACTTATTATTTCTCCTAGATGACTTTTTCAAAAAGTAATTTTCTTCTTTCTAAATTCTCTACATTAGTGCTACTTTTCCTATTTATTTTCTATAGATTTTTCCTTTGACCATTTGTTTAAAAAGGATCTTAATTTGAAAATTCTCATTCTTTCTCATAAGGTTTCTTCTATATTATGTTTTTCATAGAAATCATTTTTGTATCAAAAATCATTTTCTTTTTGAAAAACAAAGTGATATAGAAATGATTTAAAAAGCTTTTTCAAAACAAAAGTAGTTTCTAAAATTGCAGCGAGTTCTTTTTATAATTTGGAAAGGAATGACTTTATTTTTTGTTAAACCATAGATTTTATTTTTCATATAAACTTATTCCTAAGTGACCAAATCTCCTTTTTATCAAGTATTTTTAGAGCTTTAAAAAATTTGGACAACAATCTTAATGGCATGATTTATGAGAAATAATAACAAACAAAAATAACATAAATATAAAGTCAAATATTGGGAGTCTTAACTTCTTCAAGGCTCTCGGGACTAAGAATAGACTAGTCCCAAAAGAAAAACAAAATGAAAGAAAGAAAAATTTGTTTTGACTTGATGAGGACAAGTCTAAGACTAGAGACTAGTCTTAAAATAGCAAGAAATAAATAAATTGCAATGAAAGAAATAAATAAATTACTTTGTATGGAAATAAATAAATTGCAAGTGAGCTTATATGTTCTAAAGAATATATAATATATATATAGATACATAATACTTAGATATCGTAACATTAATATGATCAAAATAACAATATAAACATAAATAGATTTCCATGAACAAGAACAATACATGGACATAGTGTAGCTTCTATAACATTTAGTTTTTGGAAGCTCACACCATGGTCATGTAAAGTTACATAACTTGAGGAGAAGAAAATAATAAGAAAAGTTTATTTAAAGAAGGTTTTTGGAGTGTTATGTAATTATGAGTTTTGTGTAGGTAGAAAGTGGTTTTGGGATTATTTTGAAAGAGTTTTTGGGGGATATTTAGAGAGAGTTTTGAGAGGAGAATTTGAGAGAGTATTTGTAGAGAATTTGTGAGTACTAATTGTGTGAAAGAAGTGAAAGAGGAGGGGGGTTATGTAGGAATTGAGGAGTGATTTTTTGTGTGATGTAAATAAAAGAAAATTGAAACAAAATGAGGGAGAGAGGGGGACAAGGGGCGCCGGCCATGAGTGTAAGAGAGGGAGAGAGTTTTATTTTTTTTGTATTTTTGTTGATTAAATGAAGTAATAAGTAAAGTAGATGTGAAATAAAGATATGGGAAAGGTAAAAAGTAAAGGTTATAGGTTATTGTAAACCCCTAAAGTTTTGAGATCAATTTAAGCTTAACCCTAATTAGAAAGTCAACCAGAATCTCAAAGTCAACAAAACCCTAGTCTTTTGCAACCGTTCAAGTCCGGTATTCCCGTTTAAGCAACCCTAAGAAAGTAAGTAAGAGTTTAGTATGTAGAATAGTTCGTAATAACCGAAAAAAGCTTAAAAATATCAGCTTAGTTAAACCGCGATTCGTTTTCATCACAACCGGACACAGTTTTCGAAAAGCGTGTTTCGAGGCTCAGATTAGTAAAAATATTCCGAATATACCATTAGACTCGTAAAAATATAAGGTTTTCAAAAATATCAATTTCATAATTTATCGATAACTAAAAATATCAGATATTGTAATTATACGTGTATTTTCTTACTACCGATACTTAAATTGTCATGTCTACTTTATATTATGCTATTTTCTTTTATTTTACACTATTTATCTATCTCTACTTTTTCTTACACCTACTCTTACAAACCATACCTCTATTTCTTACAATTTTCATTTCCAATACAACTTCACATCTTTTATATCTTAATTTTTATTAACAAAAATACAAAAAAAAAAAAAATTCACTCCCTCTCTCACACTCAAGTAGCACTAGCCATGCCCCTCTCCCTCCTCAAATTGTTTCAATTTTTATTTATTTAATTAACATAATTTTCCTCCCACATTTTCCTATAAATACCCTCTCTTCCTTTCACTTCTTTCACACCTTCCATACACTAAAATTACTCTCCCAAAATTCTACAAGAATTCTCTCCCAAAAGTTCTCTCAAGTTTAGTTTCATATGTAATATTTCTTCAAGTTTTCTTTATGTTCATTTACTTAGTATGAGCTTAGTGTGTGTTTTCTAAACAATGAAGGTTAAAGAAAGCAACAATAAGTTGATTCTTTAATTTTGTTCATGAATCAAATTTCTTTTATGTTGCTTTCATATATATATATATATATATCTAAATATATCCATGTAGCTATATATATCTTTTAGAGCATATAAGTTCATTTGTTTTGCAATTTATTTACTTTCATGTTGTTTTTAAGATTAGTCTTTCTAGTCTTAGAATTTGTCCTTATTAAGTTAAAACATTTTCTTTTTCTTTATGGGACAGTATATTCTTAGTCTCGGGATACCTTGATGAAGCTAAGGTTCCAATACTTGATTTATTTCTTTACTAGCTTATTTCTTTAAGTTATTATGTTTCTTTATGTTTTCATAACTTTATGATTCATATTCATACATGACCATAATGATTTTTGTCTCAATAATATAAATAAGGAAAAGTTTTCTTAAAATAGAAAATTTTCTCTAAAACTAAAAGTAGGAAGTAATTTTCATAAAAACCAAGGATTTTATCTTAACAAACTTTTCTAAGGAATCTAAAGGAGTTCATAGGAATTTTTACAAACATACATAGCATAGAGAGAACTTCTTGAGTAAACAAAAGTGTTACTAAAACTTCACTTCTACATCAAGTACTAGTTTGACAAAAAGAAATTCTTTTCATGAAAATAGAATAATCTTAAGAAACAAGGAAATTATCTCTATGAATATAGAATTATTATTATTTTCAAAAAGTATTAGAAATTAAGGAAATAAAATCATTTTTTGAAAATTTAATGAACTAAGGAAATGAAACTTATTTATTTAAAATAACTTGAAATATTCTCTAGCAAAATAATAGGAATGTTCAAAAGTTTTACTTTTCTTTAGAAGACTTTACTTTTACAAAAATTTATGGTTTGAGACAACTTTATTAACTTCATATATTTGATATGGGTCATAAATATATATATATATATATATATGTCAAATGTTTTACAAACTATTATAATATCTATCTCTTTTATATGAGTTTTGTTAAAAGAAGGAATTCAAGCTTTGAGAAAATTCGTGGTGAATCTGGTCACCACTATTTCGGAACCCAAATGACTTAGTTTGATGAAAATAGTTTTAGAAATAGATAGATCTTTTCGAGTAGGTAGAAAACGGTATATAATATGCGAAATTTCGAGTTAAAATGAGCAAGTTATGGCCATTTTAAGTTGGAATTTCCTCCAATCCGATTTTACCGCGATTTTAAGATAGATTTAGAATTTTGAAAAATAGAAATTCTATGAAAGACTCATTTTGAGTATTTCATTTTGTTTAGGTGAAGAAGGAATGGAGATCACTTTTCCCAAAGACTACTTCGATTAGGAGCTACCGACATGGAGTGAGTTAATCCTTTATTAGTTACATTTTCTTGTTTGTGCTTGTAAGTAGTAGCACTAGAAAATAAGGAAAAGATAAATGAACAAATATTGTGTGACTTGGATTTATGATTGGTTGAATATAAGTTAAGAATATCGAAAGAGGAATTGATAAATAAATTGTGATTCTCGCATTGATATGATGAATATTGTTGTGATCACCTTTAACTTGAACTCAACATTATTTGGTTAAACTTATATTAAAAATAATTAATACATATCATATTTGTGAGTCCCATTTATTTCACTACTATTCTTCGTGTGGGGAAACAAGGAGTTGTAGTGGTGGCTAGTAGGAGCCAGAAAGTTACATGGGCCAGTAAGAGCCAGAAAGTCCACAGGGCGAGTAGGAGCTAGCAAATATGCAAATATTGATGGTCGTATGGGCCTGTAACCTCCCAATCCCCGATATGGAAAGCGGAAAATCCATGTTGATTTCCGGTTAATCTTGTGTATTTTGTTTGCTCATGTGATTGGTGTATTCTCATATGATTGTTTAAATACTTGTTTGATATATGGAAATGTTTTGTAGATATGAGTTATCTCACTAAGCTAGTTTGGCTTATACCCCTATAGCTTTTTATTACGGTATAATTACCTGTGGCTGGCACCAAGGAGCCCCGTTTACCAGGTATGAGTCAAAGCTACTAGGAGTTTTTAAGAGAAGTTATATGTATTTAATTTTGAGCATGGACTTTTAGGAAAATCTCTATAGTAGGCTTATGTTATAGTTATGTATACCTTGTTAATGGTTTAATTAAACAATACTATTTGAGATGGGGGAATGCCCCCAAGAAGTTGTAAGAGATTATTATCCAAATGAATATTCCATGTTTATTTATATAAGTTCTTATATACTTTTATTATCTATTTAAATGTAATACCCTTGTGAGTCTCTAATATCTTGGAAGCACGCCTTACATGTGATATCGAAGCTCATGCATGGCTAAGATTGTCATTCATTAGCTTTAATATTATATGCGGCAGACTGTCACGTTTAGGGTACCCTCTGGGGCGTGACAGTTATGGTGTTTATAAGAGTAGGTGTATGAAAAAGTAGTGAGAAAAGAATAGTGTAGAATAGTAATGAATAGTGTAATGTAAAGTAGATATGACTAATAAAGTACTAGTAGCAAGAAAATACGTGTATAATTGCGATATCTGTTATTTTTACTTACCGAAAAATTATAAAACTGATATTTTTGAAATCCTTATATTTTTACGAGTCTAACAGTATATTAGGAATATTTTTACTATTCCGAACCCCGGGACACGTTTTTCAAGAACTGTCAGATCGGGTCCAAAACGATTTGCGGTTTTACTAATCTGACCTTTTTAGGCTTCCTTATGTAATTACGCACTATTCTTCATACTAAACTCTTACTTACTTTCTACGGGTTGCTTAAACGGGATTTCAGACTTAAGCTATTACGTCTAACTAGGGTTTTGTTGACTTTAGGGTTCCGGTTGACTTCCAGATTAGGGTTTTAAGCTAAACCAATTCAAAAATTTGGAGGTTTACACCAATTCCTGATTTAGTTTGATTTCAAATGCACTTTCAAGTTAATTTGACTGAGTGTTTATAATTAGTGACTTGAGCTTAAACTTGTGGTTTTTAAAGGAGTGGTGTACTCTTTTAGATCCACGATTGATTTCAATTAATAGATTGAGAGATCATTCAATTGAATAGATCTATGGTTGTTAATGGAGTCGATCCTAACTACCTCTTACCGAGGAATGGGTGAAGACTTTTTGTCACTTGTTTTAAAAATTCATTGAGTTGTTTTTTCAAAACAACGGATTCCTATTCTTTATGCGGGTCTAATTGGAATTTCAGACTACTAGTTTCAGCTAGATCTAGAACTACTGATTTCAAGAGAAGCTTTAGTTTAAACTAGAGAATCTGTTTTGTATAAACACACAATTCAAATAGCTTTCAAGAAGTTTATCATTTTTGAGAAATCATTATGATAAAGAATTGGTAAAGTAACCCTAAATTGCTATTTCATAGAAGTTATAGGCTTATTTCCTATTTTACTCATTAAACGTTTATGAATATTTCTAACTTAGCATAGTTGCTTTTTCTTTATGATATTCTAAACCTTTCTTTGGCCAGACAATGAATGAGTTTGGGAGTACACTAGCTACCAACCATTCCCTTGGGACTGACCTAAATCACTATCCATGCTACATTTGATGGGTGCGCTTACCCTGTGAGATCATAGTTATTGAACTTGATTTAAAAAATATTTATAAATTTGAAAAAATCGATTAATGATCAGTATGAACTGAAATCTAATCCAAACACTCATAACCAGGCATACCCCCGTTATTGTCTTCAAGTTTATATAAATACGTTTCTTAGTAATCATCAAAATACTAACATAGCATATAAGGAAATTACAAAATGACTTCATCCTATGTTCCTATTGCTTCCATAAGAGTTTAAAATCCATAATAATTTCCTTAATTTCATAATCTTTGAATAGAGCCACGGTATAGCTGTTTCAATAAAGATTTATGGGAGTGTAAGCTTACAACTAGCTTAGTGAGATATTCCCTTTCATTTGCACCATGATATCAAACAAGTTTATTTAATTTTCACACATATGCTATGCATGCCATGCAATAATCACATGATTATGCAAATATATATGGTTATTTGAAACTATATATAAAACGGATTTACCCCTCTGTATCGAAGGTTAGGGAATTATTGATGAAGATTCTCTCGACCTTCTACTGTTAGTCCCCAGGCCCTCTCCTAAAGCGTTCGATTGGCACGAATTTCAACCTAGAGTCGCATTCCTTAAGCGATGTGGATTCTCTAGGAAGGAGTATAGCCCATGTCCTAGCACGTTAACTACCCATCCAACTCTACGCGTAGGAGTAGAAGCCTTTCGAAAGAAATGTAACTCAACAGATGCTATGCGTAAATACTTTATTTTTCTGAAGCCAAACCTTATTAAGGTTTCTTAAGGGTGATCAAACAATTAGCAAATAATAAGCAATCATACATGTCAGTAGACAAAATACTTAAACAGACATTCAATATTGCAATATTCTTAATTCTCATTTCATCACATAAACATAGAATAACACATGCATATATATCTTGAATTCCCCATACATGTCTAGTTTTATATTTTCTTACTATACTAATGCCATTACTCTACAAGCACAAGTAAAGTAACGAAATTAAGAGGAAAAACTCACTCGTCTATTTCACAATCTTCTTAGTCGTGGTAATCTTAGGAAGGAAAATCTCGTATTCTTGTCACCTAGATAAAAGAAATACCTGGGATGAGTATTTCATAGATGTTCTACTTAAACTTTCTAATTCTATTTCACTATGCTTGTCAAAAATCGTGTAGAATATTAAATGACCATAACTTGCTTATTTTAACTCGGAATTCCGCATATTATATGTCGTTTTCTATCTACTCAAAAAGATCTATCTATTTATATGGTATTTTTATCACAAAAAGCCATTGGGGTTTGGAAACGATAGGTATAAAATCATTAAGAAATTCTAAGTCCTCGAAACATAATTTTTTAAACTTTTTTTCATCAAAAAAACCCTTAAGCAAAAATATAGATATTTATATAATTGAAAATTCCTTTGAATATATATATATATATATAATATATACTCATATTGTATGCATAATTTTAGTGATGTTTCCTCAAAATAAAGTTTGTAAACAATTTTGTGAAAGATAGAGTTTTGTGAAGGCATTTTTTTACTTCTGATTAATTTGCTATTTTGTAAATTGGTGACTTAGAAACAAAAAAGTCATAATACAATATATTTTTAAAATCCTTCAAGGTTTCATATTTGTTCACAAATACTTATTCAATTATTTATTTTTATAAAACTTGATTTTACCTATTTATGACATAAAAACCTAAATGTATTTCTTTTTAAAGAATTTTCTAAGTTGACTCTTTAAACAAAATTCTAATCTTCAGAGTCTGTAAGTGTGAAACTTAATTAAAGAAAATCATGATTTCATACTTATTGTTAGCCCATGAATGTTTTATTTTCATGTTAAACTCTTTTAACTAATTATTTTCCAATTTGTGAACCTTTATGTGGTTATGAGAAAAATCCTTCCAAGTTGTATAAATGATGTTTCAAGTTTTGGCATATGAGAAAAATTTAGTGAATGACTTATTCTAAACCTTCAGCTTACAGTGTTTCCTTATTAATTTATAATTTTTCTATACATGGACCCTCATTTAAAAATATTTAGTTTATTACAAGTGAGTGTCTAGTCACTATAAATATTATTTGTATTTCCTTGATTCCATAAAAAAAAAAAGGGATTTTGCTTCTTAAAACTTAGTTCCGTAAATTCTATACCAATTTTACTTCTAAGTAGATTTTAAACTCAATTTAGAAAGATTGTTTGATTCTTGGTTTTAATTGTAAAGTTGGTAAAAATACTATAATTAAGTTTTTATGAAAATCTACGTGACAAGAATTGCCACATTAGAGTTTTAATAAATCTTATGTTACTTATTTTGGAAAAAGAAAGTTTATTTACTTAGTTACTTCTTCCAGAAATACTCTTTATTGATACTTTTAAAAATCCATGATAAGCTTGTCTAAGTTTTTGAAAAGAATTTATTAAAAAAAATTTCCAAGTCTTTAATGGAAAAATCTTTATTAAGTGACAAAATTTGTTTTAACGAGAGCTTAGTCTCGTTTTTTCTTATTTAAGAAAATCACCTCTTCATTTTTGTTGAGATAAGAATCAATTTGATCATGCATGAATATGAATATGTACTTAAGAGAAAGAGAAAAATATCACATGAGAATATAGGAAAGATATAAGAAGCAATAATAAGATCAAGTATTAGGAACCTTAGCTTCATCAAAGTATCCCGATCAAGTATTAGGAGTCTTAGCTTCATCAAGGCTTCTTGAGACTAAAAATAGACTAGTCCCAAAAAGAAAAGAAAAAAAAGAAAGGAAAAATTATAACAATAAGAGCAATAATAATAAGATCATGTTATTGAAAAGTTAGTAAGCAATTTGGGCTCTAAGAAATATAAATCTACATATACATAATAATATATATAAAGTTAGATTAGAGTAATATTATAATAATAACAATAATATAATAGGAGCTTAAGCATGAACAATAACAAAACATGAATATATTGTTGCTCTTATAACCTTATAGGTTAAGGAAACATGTACTATGGTCATGTTAAGTTACATGACATGAAGGATAAATATTAAAAATTTTACCTAAAGTTTATGTATTTGTTGAAGAAGAAGAAAGCTAGTTGTAGTAATATGTGGGTAGTAGTTTTGTGGAAAGAAAAGAGAGTTTGGAAGAGAAAGTTAGAGAGAGATTGTGAGGAGAGAATTTGGTAGAGTTTTGGTTGGAAAAAAATGAGAAATGTGAAAGAAGTGGAGGGATATGTGGTACTTATAGAATTTTAAAGTGAAAATTAGATATAATAAAATAAATAAATTAGAGAAGAGAGGGGGCAAGGGCGGCGTGATTTAGAGAGAGGGGGAGGAAGATTTGATTGAATTTATATTTTTGTAATGGAAAGTAATAATATGTAAGGTGTGATGTGAATAAAATTGTATGAGAAAGATAAATTATAAGGAATATGTGTGGTAGGGTGTAAGCAAAAATAGAGATAATGAAATAGCAATGAATAGTAAAAATAGTACTATAAATAGTAGACTAGACAATTAAAATACCGATAGTAAAGAAAATACACATAAAAAATGCGATATATGATATTTTTAGTTATCTAAAAATTATAAAACTAATATTTTTGAAATCCTTGTATTATTACGAATCTAACGGTGTCATCGAAATATTTTACTATTTCAAACCCTGGGACGTGCTTTTCGAGAGTTGATCCCATTCGGGTTCAAAGCATACTAAAATTAACGAATCTAATATTTTTAAGCTTTTTTATATTATTACAAACTATTATCTATAATTATCTCAACTTCATTGCTTAGGGTTTAAGAGCATGAGATTGCCGAATTGAAACACTAGGGTTTGTTGTAGAATTTGTTAACTTTTGGGGTTCCGGTTTGACTTTTGGCTTTTTGGTTTATTCGTAAGATCATAAAATTTTGGAGTTTTTCATCGTGTTATATTTTTTGCTCAAAATTTACGTTTTATTTTATTTTTTTAATTATTTAATATATTTTTTAAGTTCTTAAGATTGTTTAACCAAGTCTAGGGTTATGGGTTGACTTTATTTGACTTTTGGTGATAATTAAAATTTTTTATTCTAAAATTCACCGAAAGATTTAAGGTTTTAGTATTTTGTCATCGAGTGTTATTTAGATATATCATCTTGATTTGTGTTTTAGGGATCAGATAGATGATTTTGTTGATATATGGATGTTGAATAAAACGATTGTTAGATTTTCCATTTTGTTTTGAGGGTTCTCTTTTTCTCAAGGTTAAGAATTTTTGTGTTTGGGTCGGTTTTCAGGTCTTGGTTTTGGTATTTAATTGTAGGATTATTTTCTAAGGATTATGAAAAATCCAGGGGTTTACACAAGCAGTTAAATAGCATTGTAGATTTAATTGTCTCTTTTAGCACAACTATTCATAAAGACTTAAACACTTTATACAAGGCTCACAATCATCTAAAAGGAAGGATGACAAAAAAAGATAAACAAGTAAAGGAGGTAATACAGAAGGTAGACTATATAAAGCAAACACAAGTTGATATAGAAAAGAAATTGAGGCAATTGGAATACATAAAGGGTATTAGGCAAAGCATAAAACGAAGAAGTAAAAAATAACTGACAACTAGTGATAAAAGAATTAAGGAAGGAAGCCAAAAAGTTAGCTAAGTTAGGTAAAAGTACAGGAGGAATGGTACCAGAAATAAAAAAGACACTCTTAAGATGACTAGTCATAGTGACCTAGATGCAAATGAAGATTACACATTTGCCTTGGAAGATACAAAGGATTTTTCACCACCATATATAGGGTTTCGTGGAAATATAGAACCTATAAATGATATTATAAGGTCAATAATTAGACAAAATAATACAATTATAGCATTAATGATTAGGCTTCACTAAAAGGTCAATAATTTAAGTTATAACCTAGAAAACTTAAGGAAAGAAGCAACTTTGAAAGAAAAAGGCATAGGAAAAAATACTTACGAAAAGGAGTTAAACAAGATAATTGTAGACTAAAAAGGTTACTAGTTGAAAGAATGGTAAATAGATCTTAGGCTTATTTTATGAAAGAAGAGTGGAAGTCACTTTTAAAATAAAGTACTACAGTAGCCTATTGCTACACTACCTACTGGTACATAAGATTCATAAAATATAAGCTGAACAATGATAATAAGTTGCCATAAGTAACATAAACCTTTATAATCAAATCATATAAAGTCATATATCTCATAAATATTTATTACAACTTTTCCTTTTACGTATTTTATACTAATATCTTCAAAACATATTTGAACACTTTGTTTTTGTGGAAGCAATGTGATGAAAATCAGAATCTTCTGGAATATCCATGTTCATCTTATATGCAACATAAGTTGTCCATTGTGTTTCTATATCATGAATTGATTCCATCCTGTATGTCCTTTGTGTTATGGAATAATTCCCTTTTATCGACTTTAGCCACATCCATGTTAATGCTGGTCTTGCTTGATAATTCATCCATTTTAGAGGTATGGTTTTGAAAGAAACATGATAATTGACAAGAATATCATGTTCTTCGTGTTCCCACTCAATTTCTCTCAAAGCAGAAATTGCTTCATGAAACAACTCTCCCACTAATTGCACTATTATTTGTGGATAAGTTCCCATAATTTTAGTTGCTAGCCCATAATCCATCAAAGTTGCCAAAGTATATTTTTGATCCTGCTAGAATTTTAAGAGTTTGATACCTTCCTTCTGAATGTGCAAATCCTGTATTTGCATGTAATTCTTTATGAAATATTGGATTAACATAAATATTTTCCTTTTTTGTTATTTGCTTGACCCAACTTATTGTAGTGTTCAAATCATTATATCCTCTCCAAGAGGGATCATGATAGTCAATAGCTTGGGAAATCACATCAGGCCAATTGTAAAATATTCCTAGAGTATATCCTCTAGCTACTCCATACCTCTAGAACTTCCTTTTGAGTTGAGCTTTAGATCCATAGGATGGGAAGGAATTTTGTTAAAGAAATTCCATAAGTATGCTGAAAGGAAAACTAAAGAAATTGATTTAAATTCATTAGTAGGACCTTTTTATAATAAAATTTCTAGTTTTAATAGTTTGTCTCAAGAAGACATAAAGCAAATAAGAAAAACAAAGGAAAGTTATATCCATCTTTCTTTGGAAAATAGAAGGTGCAATCTTTAGGCCAAATGGCATAACTTTCCATTGAAAATGTCCCTGTAGACAAGTGAAAGTAGTCCATGGCTGTGACTCTTCATCCATTTTTACCTACCAAAATCCTTACTTACAATTAAATTTACCGAATATATAACAATTTTGCATTTTATTGTTTGAGTTTTAAAGAATTGCTTTGTTCTAATGTATACTCCTATGAATTTTGTAACATGCCTTTCCTCTAGGTTTGACATTCTTAACTCTTTTATCCTTTTTAAAAATGCATTTGCTGCTCCTGTCACGCCCTAACGGATACCCTAAACGTGACAGCCCGCCGTACGCAATATTAAAGCTCAAGAATGACTACTTCAGTCACTCGAAAGCTTCCATATCGG
Organism: Combretum micranthum; assembly: GCA_024138025.1. Classification (NCBI taxonomy): domain Eukaryota; kingdom Viridiplantae; phylum Streptophyta; class Magnoliopsida; order Myrtales; family Combretaceae; genus Combretum; species Combretum micranthum. The sequence continues at coordinate 390,784 of JAMXBD010000356.1, forward strand.
TATAAGGCGTACATTCACAACAAAGGGAGACCGTTGAAGTAATGCATTTTAAGATATTGGTAGCGGAATATACAAAATAACACTTAATATATAACATAGGAACATAAAGTCTTACAACTTCTAAGGGCATTCCCCCTATAAATATGTAACAACATGGTTCTACTGAATATAACATAACTAAAGCTAGAAGATTTTAGAAGAAATCTACTCTATGACTTCAAAATAGAATTCCTCCAAAAGCTTCTCAAAATAAGGATTCTACCCGGAAATCAAGATGGTCTCGGGTGCAAAAGGTAATCCTGCAATATCAAAAGTCTATAGGAGTATAAGCATGACTTGCTTAGTGAGATATTCCTTTCGTAAAAGTACTCATAACAAGCAATCAACCAAGTTTATTAAACAAGCATATGAATGCAACAATCATATGATCAAACAGTACATACGACTATCCGGTTTTGTATGTGTGATGGATTTACCCCTCCATCGGTGGTTAGGGAATGCTTTGAACTGGGTCCCGACCGACCTCCTTAAAGTTGCGCGCGTCTTGGGGTTCCAATGAACCATACTACTAGTCCCCGGGCTTTCCTTACCCAAAGTGATCGATCCGGCTCGGCTACACCTTGAGGCCATATTCCCCGAACGTCCTAACCCTCAAGATGTAGCTAGGTAGCTTACCTTTCTGGTCCCACGCTGAGGAGTAGTAGCAAAAACTTCGAAATGATATTCTAAGTGATATGCATGAGCAATTTATTATATGGGGATTTCAATATAACATTATCATTTTAAAGCGATCAAACAATATTTGCACGCATAACAATTCATACATAGAAACATTTATATCAATCACAATTTGGATTCCGATATACTTATTGTTCATTGATCGCTCATAACAATTCACATCCATAATTCCCATAATATCCCACATACATATCAATTTTATCTTTTCCTAACATCTAGTGCTCTATTCTACAAGCACATGCATGAATACGTAAACGTAAAGGAAATTCACACTCGTCCATAGCTTTATTCTAGGAGTCGAGTAATCCTCTGGAAAGGGAAGATCTTCGTCCTCGACACCTATACCAAAAGAAATACCCACCATGAGTATTTCATCCAAGATCTATTCAAATTCTATAATTCTATCTTGTTGAATTCGTCAAAAATCGTATGAAATGGAAATTCCAACTTAAAATGGCCATAACTTGCTCATTTTAACTCGGAATTTCGCATATTATATACTGATTTCTACCTACTCGAAAAGATCTATCTATTTCTAAGGTTATTTTTATCAAAAGAAGTTATTTCGGTCTCAGAATAGTAGCGTACAGATTTGATACGAATTTCAAAAATAGAGTTGTCAAACTTTTCTTTGCTCAAGAGCTTTTGTACAAAAATATAGGTATATTGTATGGTTGATAAATCCTTTGAATACACACACACATATATATTATATATACTCAAACCATACGCATGGATTTAGTGGTGTTGTCTCAACAATGTTCTTGTAGTACAATATGTTTTGAAAGTGATATAAGCTTAAGTTTTGTAAAGAAATTAGTTTTGTTAAGAAAATTTCTCATTTTATAAAAGTAAGCATCTCCTTCTTTTAACTCATTTCTTAAATAAAAGTAGTTTTAATCTCTTTTTAAATTTCTACTACCTTATTTCTAATGTTTTGGAAAATATAATCTTTCCAAATACTTCATGGTTATATGTCCCATAGCTTTTCTAAGGTTAGATCCACTTTAAAAGAAATGTTGTTTATAAGTTACTTTTCGAAAACTTATCTAGACTTTAGTATCTTAAAATGTTGATAGAGAACTTTGACAATTGATTTTTAGGAAATCCTTTGCTTAAACAAGGAACTAAGTTTAAAGAATCTTTCTTATTCTATTGGTTTGAAAAGAGAATTTGTGATAACTTTACTTTATGTATTTCTTGGTAAAACCATATATTATTACTAAAACTTGAGCTAACTTATCTAGCTTTAGAAAAATATTTGTTTGAGATAAAATTTCAAGTCTTTAAGGAAAATAATTTCTTATGTGACAAAATTTATATTTAAAGAGAGTTCATTTTTATTACTTAAGAAAACTCATTTTTATTATGGTTGAGACAATAACAACATATTCATGTATGAATGAGAATATAAAAATATAAAAACAACATAAATAAGTAAGAGCATAAATAAAGTCAAGTATGGGAACCTTAGCTTCATCAAGGTATCCCGGGAGTAAGAATAGACTAGTCCTCAAAAGAAAAGAAAAGCAAAGAAATAAAATTGTTTTGACTTGATATGGACAAGTCTAAGACTAAAAGACTAGTCTTAATAATTGCACAAAGTAAATAAATAAATTGCAAGACTTGAAAATAAATAAATAACAAATGAGCTTATATGCTCTAAATAAATATATATACATAATATACATAATACTTATATACGTTAGGTTAGAAACAATAATAACAATATCAACATAATAGTAACATAAAGAAAAGAAGAACATGAACAAAAACAAAACATGAATTAATTGTTGCTTTTTTAACTCAATGAGTCTAAGAAACATACACTAAACTCATGTTAAGTTATATGAACAAGATGAGAGAATATGAGAACTTTTACTTAAAGTTTATGGGTTTGTTGAAGAAGAAAAGAATGGGTTGCTGTATTATGTGGGACTTGGTTTTCTAAAGAAAAGAGGGAATTTGGGAGAGATTTTGGAGAGTGTTTTGTGGAGTGATTTTGACAGAGTTTTAGTATGAATTTTTGTTGTGTAAAAGAATGAAAAGGAATGGGGTATTTATAGATTTTTGGAGTGGAAATTAGATGTAATAAAATAAATTGGAAAAGAAAACAAATTGAGAGGAAGAGGAGAGAGAGGGTGGACGGCAATGGCTTTGGGGGAAGAGAAAAATTGATTAATTTTGTTGTTTTGTAATAAAAAGAAGTAATATGTGAAGTATGATGTGATTAAAGTTGTATGGGGAAGGTAAATTATAAGGTATAGGTATGGTAGAGTATAAGAATAGAGTGTAAGAAAAAGTAGAGATACGTGAATAGTAATGAATAGTAGAAAAGTACTATGAATAGTAGACTAGACAATTAAAATATCGGTAGTAAAGAAAATACGCGTAAAAGGCCTATATCTGTTATTTTTAGTTACCGAAAAATTCTAAAACTGCTTTTTTAAAAACCTCATATTTTTACGAATCTATTGGTGTTGTCGGAATATTTTTGCTATCCGGTGCACCGGGGCACGGTTTTCCAAAACTGATCCCGATCGGATCCGAAGGACACTAGAAAATTACGAAACTGATATTTTCAAGCTTCCCTATGTAATTACGAACCATATTCCACAATTATTTCAATTTTTTTCTACGGTTTAAGAACACGGTTGCCAAATCTAGATTCACTAGACTAATCATATATCTAGGTTAACTTTAGGGTTTCGTTTTAACTTCCGGTTCTAGGGTTTGCTAATATTATCGAAAAATCTAGGGGCTTACAGCTCCTATGTAGCTTCTTAATGCATCATCACTGTCATCTCATTCTCTTATTATTATTATTCCTTTGTTTACATTTTCTTTTTATTTTCCTTTTTCTAAATTTGTTAGCCTTTCTTTTGTTCCTTATAATTCTTCCTCTATTTTGTCTATCTTATTATCTATCCTCATTATCCTTTCTCCTATTCTATCTTGTTGAAAACCTTTTGCTAGCTGTAAACCTTTTATTGAACTAAAATATTTCATTCCTTTGTTCTAGGCACATCTTGTAGGATTCTACCATGCCATTTCTACACTGATGCCTAAGTTTGGTTATCGAATATCCACAACAAAATTTGCATGGATGGTCTTTTGAACCACTTCCCTAAATCCAATTATGTCTATAGTTTTCCCTTTTTTTGTGTTCATCATTGTATTTTCTATATCTTGTAAAATCCTGTTTATGCCATTTAGCCTAAAGAATGCACCTTCTATAGGTGATCATATTAAGTCTTTCATTTTTTGTATGTTTATAGTTTTACAAAAAAGAGTCTCTTCATTAATTTATGACATAATATGAAGACCTTACTAGTAATAGGTATGCCCATATGAATGTGAAAGAGCTATATGAATTTTTAACAATTGAATTCAGAAGACTTGAGTGAAAGATTTTAATTGAAACTAGCAAATAGAAAAGGGAAATTTTTCTTCAAATATTTTTTTTTATGTGGTTGTGGTTGCACTTCAATTTTCCATGCGTAAAGAAAAGATGAAAATTAGAATAGAGAAGCAACGAATGTATTATAAGTGAATTTATATTCACTTGAGATGGACCGGACGGATAATGGCAGATCTAATGCCTATCCTTTTAATTTTTTGTAATTTAGTGTCTCATTTTTATATTTTGGCAAATTAGTCTCGTACTTTTAAAATATGTGCAATCTAGTGTCTTTGTCAAATACTACTCTATGAATGTATATTTTGATGACATCATAATGATAGACCAAATGTCTATACTTTCAATTTTTGACAATTTTTTGATAGTTTAATACCATATCTTTAGATTTTGGTAATTTTTGGTTAAGTGCCTTCCATTTTCTTGTTATGAAAATGAATGTTTGTCAAATATTATTTAATAAAATACTGAATTGTACATACTTTAAAAGTATAGTCACTAAGTCATCAAAATCTAAAAACGATACACTAAATTGCTAAAAATTAAAAGTATAGGCACCTGACCCACCTTTATTCCGATAGGATGAATACTATATTTGTGTATCAATCATCAGTCATTAATGCAACAATATGAATAGAATAGAATGTGCCTTTTGTTCCATTTCCATATATTGGATTTAATTTGAACATAATAGAGTGATGTGATGGTGACTTGTAGGCAAGACCTAAAAAGAAACCTTAGATGGTTGTTAGAAAATAAGAATCGTTGGATGTCTTTTATAAATTTATCACCATAGTATAAAAGTATCTTCACCCCAATAGAAACCCTAATCCTTTCTTCCTCAAAGTTGCACAACTATGTGATGTTGAATTTTATAAATTATAAACCTATATTCTCTTCTTTATTCGGTTTAACAGACAAGTGCACCTATCGTTTAGTAGCATAGAACATAGTATAGGGTCATCTCCTCAAGGAACGTTTGTAAACACTAGTACTAAATTAAAATTCCTATTATCTAGCAACCGAATAATGGATTAAGTAAATTTAATCTAACCTAAACAACTAAACTAATGCTAATTACAAGTGTACTAGAAAGTGATAACAGTTTAATTACGAAAACAACAACGATGATTCCAATTCACAGTAGGTTTACTTCACCATATCAACATAAATCATCAAACGTTACTCCAATAATCATTATCTATTGGGAATTACTAGTTGTTACAACCCTAATAGGGGCCTAGGAGGATTATCATGAAGTTGTCATATCATGTGTGCACCCGCAATATGAAAACCGTCTTACGAGTCAGAGATTACAAGATTCTATTCATTTATTAGCTTCTCATATATTAATTATATATATACATATAATACTATTGTTGAAACTCAACTATAGAATCCAATTTTCCATATTCCACCAAGATCACAGAGAATCGATATCCCCTACCAAATAATGAAAATTTAGGTTCAACCTATAAAGTACAAAGTTTAAATTGTTTATACAATTTATCAAATTTGCATTCTAAGTTCAATATAATCTATATTTCTAACTTCACTATAGTTTGATGGAGAAGTACTCTTCACACATTCTTAGCCCAGTCTCAGCTAGTATTATACCTGCATAAACACTACTGGGGGGTGAGCGAAACCATAGCTCAATGAGATAACTTGACCAGACCACACATCAAGTAATAACAAACATGTTTAATTAATAAACTTATGCAACGTAACAATCAATCATATGTATAAGTACAAGCTTGGATAACCTGGAATCCAAACAGAATGGAGATTTACACCCTCTCATTAAGGTTAAAGGAACCAAGTTGAGGAACTCTGCTTCGTGACCCACCCGCCTAGGAGAATCAGAGAACCAAGGAAGAAACATTTTACTCATATCCTTGAAACAAAGAAACTCCACCGTTAGTCATTTCATGCCGATACCATAGGCAGCGTTCCTTCATTTGCCAGTTAGTTCTTGTGGAACCGATTGGAACAAAGAAAACCTTGTGTAGAACTAGGAAATTTACATCTAGAAAAACCAAGTGTTAACAGAGAACCGAAACACTAAGACATAGTGGGTTGCCACGCCTTTATGCAATAATGCAATTTACGCAATGCATGATCGTTTCATTTAAAGACTATATAGTATTATGTCAGTTTATTAGGTGACTAAACAATTCACAGATAAGCATCAACATGTTTCAAACATTATATATCATCTAATTTGGTTATCACTTCAAATTACATAGTTTAACATTCAATCAAACACCATACAACATACATTATTCCCATCCCCGCATTCATAGCAATTTTAACTTGTTATTTCATATGCACTAAACTTACAAGCACAATTAATGTGATAAGGTCAAAGTTAGTCACTTGTCATCCTTGCTTAATTGTTGTAACAGTCTACTGGAAAGTCCCATAATTGATTTGTTTCTCCTATAAAATGAGATAATAGATACTCATTATTATAGTATTATCTACATAATAATCCCAGTTGTGTCTTTTGTGCCCTAAACTCAACCTTTACTATTCTAGATCTATTTTTACTTATTTGAACATGGTTTTAAATATTATGAGTGTTAAGTTTCTCTGGTTGAGTTATAAAATTTGTATAAACTTACTTTTCTTAAGAAAAGTACCATAAATGATTCCAAATACCAGTTTTAATAGCGTAATCTTAATTTAGGCCTATTGTACTCATTTTAACTTGGATATTTACATATAAATAGGCATTAGAAAGCTTGTTTCAAGTACCATATGATGGTTAATTTAATTTATTCAATTCGTTTGTTTTAAGTTCTCTATGTATGTCGACAGATATTATAAGGTATTTCTAAGTTTTGTTTTGCTTAATAATTATATTATTTATACGAACCGTTTAATATGACTACCTTAAAATAGTTGATATTTAGTATTATTAGTTATTTTCATTGTATTTCTTGATTCTATATCATACTTACATTTCTATTTATGGTGGTCTTATTATTCTAAATTTTATAATTTAGTTAGTTTGTTTATGCTTTTCTGACAATGTACTTTCTACTATTGTTTATTTTGTCTTTCAACCTTATCTGTTTATGTAGGTTAAAATTTCTATCATTTATAGGGTCTTATCTATATTCTGATCATTAGTATATCGTTCTAGTGATTCTCTAAATTCATCTAAATTTTCTTTTGTATTTCAAATTATAGTTTGTTCCTTAGGTTTATTTTAGCATATTAAATTCTATTTTTACTATCTTCTTTAATGCCTATGATAGGATCTTTCACTATAGTTAGGATAAATATTTCTCATAGATATCTTGATGTTCATAGTGGCTAATTTCTATCATCTAGAGAGTGTTGTAGGTGTAACGCCTCAACTTAACGGTATTACAACTCGCCACATGTTATTCTCTTGAAAAAGACATGCCAATGCTATAAAATACTAAACCACAAATATAATTTTGTCCAAATTCCACATAAAAGGTTACTTGAATTTATCATTACTACAATTCGTCTCTTAGAAACATAAACTAATATTATCTAAAAGTACTTATATAAAATGCAAAACATAACAACTTATCTCATAAACATCTTTAATAATAATCTAAACAAACTCTATACTTTATATGGTCTTCAAAGATCTTTTCTCCTATTCTTCTTTATCTAGAATCTGTTAGCCACCAGTAGGAAAGTCGAATCTACTAACATCGTCCCTTATGGTTAACATAAAAGTCATATCCAACAATTCTCAACCAACATCATCTTCACCTGCACCTGGAAAATAAAGGATTGAGCGAAAATGCCCAGTACGCCATTCCACACACACATGCGCGTGAACACACATCAAGCAAATTCACATGCATCATATGCTTATGCAACATCCACGGGTTTATTGTCTTTTGATTAACCAACAAGCAGCACATTTTAGACTATTCGTGACTAATCATAAACCCAGAGTAACTCATGACCCGATGAAAACCATAGTATAAAATAGTATATATATAGTTGTGTTCCACAATTAAGTTGGTAACGACTCCTAATCTACCAAAATCATTCTCAGGTGTAACTCCACTCGGGACACTGCTACATAAGGATCATCAGGTTGCCAGCGTTAGTATCACACTTCTGTCGTAGACTATACTAACCGCAGCTAAACACATGCAACATACAATTTTTAAAAGCCTGCAAAGGTTAGTTCATTTTATATGCATGTTTAATCCTACAAGAATAAACAACAAACAAGATATGGTCGTACCTAGATTCGCTTCCAAACTCTAATCCACCAACAGATCTTCATAAAAGAATAGAACCATAATCCCATAAATATTCCTCATCAATAACATATCTTAATCAATTCCAATTGCAACACATATTCAAACCCTAATCCTTAATTTCATAACCTTACTCAAAGGATCTATAACCTTAATCATAGATCTACAAAAAGAGATTAACACACCTGTCTCCTTTGTTTATAATTCAATGAAACCTTCAAACTCAGCTTTCTCCTCAATTTCTAAGTTCTCCACAATTCCTTCAATAGATGTATAAAATCTCCAATTAACAATTCGATTTACAACAATAAATAAAATTTCATTTAATGACAAGATTGGATGGATCCTTACTTATCTAGAACTTGCAAATCTTGATTTGAAACAAAAACCCTAAATCAATCAATTAACTATTTTTAATCGCTATAATCATATTCCTATAATCTACAAATATTAGAAATCAGAAAACTATAATAAAGATCATACCTTTATTTTGAATCGAAACCACAAATCTCTAAATCCACTTTAGGGTTTCTTCACTAGATATTGAATCTCCTTCAAACATATGAAAAGAACCTTATAAGAAATATAACCCTAAATGATTAATTGAAAAAGACTAGAGAGAGACCCACTTACCTAGGGTTTTTGCTTAGGAAAAGACAAGGCAAAACTAGGCTAAAAGGGTCTATTTATAAGACAAGGTTAGCTTAGGAAAAACACAACCCCACAATCTTTAAAGATTTTGTTAATCATCATTAATGTAAGGGTTGATAATAATATCTCATTTATTAGGATTGACCATAGAACCCTCTTATTTTATAACAAATGACACATTTGCCCTTCATTATAAAATATTTATCTTTATATTACAATAGGCATATTCTACAAATCCTTTAGACTAAGTTAAATCATGAAGTATGTACAGGAGTCAAAACCCTATAGTGATAGAAAATTAGGACATAGGGTTTCTAAAGTGTAAGTTTGATTCCTTTATAGTTTTCTTTACTAAAGATAGTATCTAACTCAATTAAAATGATCATCATAGGCTATTCATACTCATGCTTCTACCAAGTATAGACTTAAGAAAATTACACATGTGTAGAGTTTCTATGATAAACTTATGCTTTCATTTTCCTAACTTCTACACAAGTATGAAATATAAGTTATATAACGGATTAGATATTACCTTGTCGGGTTAGAGAGGAAGATGATAAATCCTCCTTCCTATTTAGACTGTAATCTACATATGTAAATGTGGAGATAAGTTTATCATATTTTAGAAATAAAATATCTAACTATAAATATTCTTACCTTTGACTATTATCTTGTTAGGTTATTGGTTGTTTTACTTTTGTTGTTGGCTATGGTGGGTCACAAGAAAAGGAAATAGAGTTTTGGTTGTTCTAAATTGTCTTATGAGAAAATTTGAACTCACAATTGGGACTTAGAATTTAAGAGGATTTGAGCTTTGTCAATTTCCATTTGTTGATGTGTGTTTTACGATTGGCTTTATTGAAGAAGATGGGTTTGTTTGTTTGTTTGTATATTCTATGTGTATTGGTCCTTTATATTGGTCCTACGCAATTAGGGTTTTAGGGTCCAATAGTTTAAAATATAAAATTGGTACCTATGAACTCTAGATTTTCTAACTAAAATTATGGTGCAATCCAAACTTTTATTATAAGCCTAGATTGACAGTTGTAGATCTGTTTTATAGTTTTTACTACGTATTTATAATCTTAATAATTTATCTTTAATTTATCATTTTTATTCTACACATATTATGAGTCACTAGCTTTCTAATGTATTTAAAATCTAAGGCTAAGTGTACTTTTTTTTTTTTTGCCCATAAGGCTACTTGTATTTGCATTCTAGGTCTTTTATCCGATTACGAAATTTTGTCTCTGGTATTTTTTACTAGCTAGAAAAATTATTTCTCCTATTATAAAACATATTTAGGGATATTCTCCAATTGATTTAATGCATAATATTTAAATATTTTTTTCTATTATTTACTTTGTGGATTTTAATTTCTAATTACTTAATTTATAATAGAAAATTTTTGAAATTACATGTCTTAATTGTGTGTGTTTTAAGTGATTGGATGAAACCTAGATATTTTATTTATGTATGTTATGAGTGTTTTATGGTTATTATCATGGAGAGGAAGATTTCAACCGTGAACACATTAAATTGAACAACTTATGTGTGCATGAATGCATTTAATGCACAAGCTTATGTGTGAATTCCATTTAATGCCAAATTGCGAGATGGTGTTTGCTTGTTTGACTTGGTTTCCTTGACTTCATGCATGAGACTTAGTTTTGGTATTAGGAGAGAGATAAAGTTCTTCAAGTGTGAACTTATTAAATGCAAGAGCTTATGTGTATGGGAATACATTAAATGAAGGGCATGTGTGTGTGTGTGTGTGTATTCATTAAATGAAGGGCTTATATGTGTGTGAAAGCATTTATGAAGGGTTATGTGTGTGTGAATGCATTTTTTGTCAAAGATTATGTGTGTGTGAACATAAGCAATTCATTTTATGGTTTCTTGTAAGAAAGAGAGAGATATTTTGTGATTTTTTTAAAAATTAAGGAATTAATATCTAGATTTTCTTGCAGATTATTGGGTCACATGTGTATAGATGTATTAGTTATTTCAAGATATTGCCTTTTAAATTTCATCTAAGGCTTCTACAATATTCCTAGATTATTCTTAAGTGCAAATCTTAAGTTTAAAGTTTATGCGATTGAGTATTTTTAGAGTTTCAATCTATGCGATCAGGGTTTCCAAGCCTAATAGGCTAAATTACGGTTTTAGACTCTATGAACTCAAAATTTTCTATCTAGATGCTGGCGTAATCCAAATATTTAATTGAGGTCCATATTCTTAGATATAGATGTCACGCCCCAAAGGTACCCTAAACGCGACAGTCCACCACACGCGATACTTAAACTTAAGAATGACCACCTTAGTCATCCCATAAGTTTGCATATCGAGTGTAAGGTGTACTTTCACAACTTTTAGGATCACACTTTGATTCGAGTAGTCTTAAGAAAGCATACATAGCATTAAGAATATAAATCACATCAAGATAAATAGTTAAGCTTTACAAAAGCCAAGGGGGCATACCCCGCCAAAATAATAGGAGTCTACATCGTTTAGCTCCAATTACATATATCTGAATTTATATTAAAGAGATTTTCCTAGAAGTCCACGCCTATACTAGGTCTCGACTTCCTCAAAAGCTCTTTAATCCAATGTAGTAAACCTGCACAAAGTGTCCTCTCGGAACATCCAAAAATAGGACACTGCAACAAAAACTATTGGGGTATAAGCTAATGCTTAGTGAGATTCATTTTCTTCAAGTAACATACCGACCAAGCTAAAATATCTATACAAGCAAGTTATAATTAAGCAACCATATGAATGCACAAGCATATGAGCAAGCAGCATATGACTTTCCGGTAGTCATAAGTGAATGAATTTACGCCCTCCATTCGGGGTTTGGGGTAGTTCATAAGACATGCAACTACATTCCAAAGTTGGTCCATAAGACATGCAACCATAATCCCAATCTTAAGTGGGGTGGTCCATAAGACATGCAACCACAATTTTAATGTTGGTCCATAAGTCATGCAACCATAGTTTTCATTATTTGAATGGGGTGGTCCATAAGTCATGCAACCCTAGTCCCCTTCATTAAAGACCCGCTGCCTCCCGATCATACTTTTGTTCCCACCAAAAGCATTCTCGTAATGCAATGTGACTCACTACGTGATATGCATGTACAATTTATTCATATAATCATGGCATATTAATTAGATAATTTTAAAAGTGATCATACAGATTTCAGACACTCCAAATCTATACTAGCTCATACAAGTTATTGCAACAAAGCTTGCCTCGATATACTTATCGTTCATTCATACAAGTTTAGATCACCATTCAATCACAATTTTATCTTTTCCTAAGTCTAATGCCACTACTACTACAAGCACACCCAAGAGCATAATTAATTGAGAAATGAACTCACTTGTCCATGTAGTGAAAATCCACTAGTCGTAATAGTCCTCGGGAAGTGGTAACCCGTCCTCCAATTCACCTAGGTACAAAGAATACCCTCAATGAGTATCTCTTATGAAGTTCTATTAAACTTAACAATTTTATTTACTAAGTTCGTCAATTTCCGTCTAGGTTGAATCCTTAACTTAAAAAGGTCATATCTAACTCATTTTAACTCGGAATTTAGCTTATAATATACCGATTTATACCTACTTCGAAAGAGCTATCCATTTCTAAAGTTAATTCAAACATTTAAGGTCATTTAAGGGTCGGAAACGTACTGTACAGTAGGGTTGCGAAAATTCCAGATTTGAGCCTTTGTGAAAAATTGCCATATCTACTCTATTTAACTACTTAGGTTAACTCATATTAGTCCTAAACTTGCAAGGAGATCCTCTAAACAAAATTAAGAGATTACATACTTATCTAATCACAAACATAATGCTCAAAAGAAACTTCTAAGAATCCATATTCATAAAACCGAAATTCACAAGTTGAAACTCATTGTCTTGTTTTGAGTAATTCCTTTACTAAAACTCACTTAGTTCAATGAAAATAATTTTTCCTATATTATGTATCATCAAAGCATTCCATTTTCAATATAAAATACTTGTTTTGAGATCAAAAAGAAGGTTTTCAAAATTGGTCTCCTCATAATTACGAATTTCCACTTTGAAACTTACAATGAAAACAAGACCTAAATATTGTCTTCTACAAAGCACTTGATTTATGCAATACTTTTTAGGAAAACCCATTCAAACTTATGAAAATCCATTCCTTAAGATATCTATATCAAGAGCCTCTTATATTTTTGTCTAAATCTTCATTTTAAAGTTGATTGATGGGTTCCAAAAATAGGTCTTGGTCTTGATCCGAATTTTCATAAATTTATTTTGAACATATCTCTTGAGAAAATTCATCAAAACTCATGGAAAACAACCCATTACATATTATATCTCAAGAACCCTTCATTTCTTGAATAAAATCCTCATTTGTGAGTTGGAAAACATGTTTTTATTTTGGATCTTTGTCTTGATCCGAAAATACAATTTTTGTTTTTGAAAATAAACTTTGAAAATCAACTTTGATTCTTGTAAGATGAAGCCTTGATGATATACATCCATCAAACCTTCATTTTCTTAACAAAAGCTTCCATTTTAAGACTTGAAAGAGGGTTTTTAAAATAGGGCATTGACAAGTTACGAATTTTATTTTTTTATTCCAACTTGAATCTAAGATCTACTCAATATATATCCATGAAAGCATAAGAAAAACTTAGTAGTAAGCCTTGAACTCCTAGATCTACACATAAATATAACTAAAACTTTGTAAAACTCTAGATCTACAAGTTATCACATAAACAAGAAAATAAACAAGCCTTCCATGTAACAAAAATACTAAGAACAAAAGAGATCATCATCTAGAGGAGTGTTTCACTTCTTGGCATCATCATCCATAGCCTTTTAAGCTTTTGGAATGTCCTTTGATGCATGAAACATCCATGGTATCATCCTAGAACATCTTATAAGAGCAAAAAGGGAAAGATTACCTCAAATATTTGCAAGAAATATATGTGGAAGCAAGAAAGAAAAATGGGGCAACTTGTTCTTAAGAAGAACAAAGCAAAGAAGAAGAGAAGGAAAGGGAAAAGAGAGGGTTTGAGAGTTTTTGGAGAGTGGAATGAAAAGTGAAGAGAGAGAAAAGTAAATGAGTATTTATATTAGGTGGATTTAGGGTTTGTTTGTGTAATAAAAGGAGTTAAAATGAAACAAATTGGGGGGAAAAGTATGGGGATATGCGCCGGCCAATGAGGGAGTGAAAGGGAAATATATTTGATTTCATTTGAAATTTGAATTTGTGTAATAAATTGTATTAATTGTAATGATTTGTGAAGAGACAAAATTTCTTGGAAAACAAAATGAATTGAGTGATTGAAAGGTTGTAAGAATAGGGCATGGGTATGTGTGTAGTAGGTTGTACTTGTGAATAGTAATAAATAGTAGATAAGACATTTACTTTATCGGTAGTAACGAAAATACGAGAAAAAGGCTATAACTGTAATTTTTATAGCCCGAAAAATTATAAAATATATATTTTTGAAATCCTTATAAAATTCCGGTTCTAACGAGTATTCCGGAATATTTTTCTGAGTTTCTAGTTCCGGGCTCGCTTTTCCGTAATGAAGCTCGGAATAGAAAATTTTTCGAAATCAAAATTTTGTATGGTTCGAAATATACTATAAAACAATAATCCGCATTAATTTATCTTATAGAGGTTCTTTTATATAGAAATCTAAGAAAAGCCGGAATTAGGGTTTCTAGGTTACTTGTACTAATCCTATTTAGGGTTTTGATTTCCGATTTACAGAGCTTACTAAGTTACTAAGAAAACCGGGGTTTACAATAGATATGTTTTTTATTTTATCGTGTATTTTATAAACCTAGTGATTCATCTTTAAATTATTGCTTTATAACCAATGGTTCTAAAAATTAGTCACTTCCTATTGTAATTGAAATCTAGGGCGAACTATTATTATTTATGGAGTTATCGACCCATGTTATAAATTATGGTCTCTTATTGCTTAACAATTATTTGTCTTGTTTATTGATGGTCATAGTTTTTCTAAGGCTACTTTTACGGTTTTGAAATATTAGAAATAACTTAAAACTTATTGTATCATTATTTAACTAGTGTAGAATTTATTTTCTAATCACTGAACTTAAGGTAAAATAATATTGAATTTTATTGTAACGATTGACTTATCATCGATCATTAGTTGTCTAAGGTTATCGAAGTTATAATTTGCATTTCAAAATTTTATTAGTGAAGATTCTAATTTTTCTAACTATAATTAAATTTGTTCACACCTTAAAAATTTTAAATTGCGAAAAATCAGGAGTGACTTTTGCAACTTTTCTCAAACTTATTAAAGATTTCATACTGTATTTTTAGTGATCATTATACTCAAGTTATGTAAAATTAGGGGAATGACACTAGTTGTAGGCATCCTTCTCATTTAGAATCTCTCCTAAATTAACAGCCAACTAAGATCGCATTACATCATGATATTCTCTAAATACTTATAAAAATGCAGCAACTTTCTCAATAATATCTCTATTATCAAGAGCAAGTCATTTTAGTGAATTAGATCTATTTAATAGACTTGTCTCTCGACACAATCTACTGAAATATGTTCTAAGTTAGTGCCGTGCACTACACCAACCCTAGATTCATTAATTCCACTCACTAAAACTAATAATTATCAAGAGTATTATAAATTCTAGCACAAATTCGTGTTAATATGATGTCGTAAACCCCAATTCACTACTCACACATAATGTAACAATGACAACAATAAAAAACAACGACGAACAAGAAATGAAGCATGATAATAGAGAAAAGAAATAAAACCCCTTTCAATTACAACTATGAAGATGTTGTTACAATACATGAACACTGGATTCCGGAATGTCTCTCCCAAGTTCTTCCGGAGATTCCCAGTATAATCAACTAATGACACAATACACTTTTTACTTTCACAAACAAAAACTATCGGTTGCTAACATGAAAGGGTACAATTTTAGAAGAAAATAAAAAATTGATGCTTTTGCTCAATAGTTGCAAATTATTTATAATGCCCTCCTCCATGCCCATTCGGACATAACTTGTCTAAATAGAGTTTCATACATGTCCCTTGCTCCAAAATTGATCCAATGCTTCAAAATAACAAAATGGGGCCGATCACACCCTTCATCATGGGGGTTATTGAGGGTATGATTATTGCTGCCCACAAATTTTCTTCAAGTCATTAGGCCATCATGCTTGTTGCACCTCCTGTGATGGTCGTTGACTTCCAATTATTCTTCTATAATGCCCATGATTGACATTTATCCTTCATATGACTTTGTTTCTCCTAAAAATGCTCGTGACCATGTGGGTAATTTACAATGACTTGCTCCATAATCACTAGAAATGAATACATATAATAATTAAGTACCAATTTCTAAATAATTCCACTAAATAAGTGCTAAATTGTACTTAAAATCCTAAGAGAATCGTGAATAATTTATGCCTATCACTATGTTGTAGAAACCCTAACCCATAACATCAAATCTTAACCCACCGTTCTTTCATCTCTGATATGGACCCCTCAGAAACTTAACCTTAAACCCTATACCTTAACCTTCAACCCCCTAGAAACCCTAAACTTCAACCCCTTACCTTAAACCACCATACCCAATCTAGAGATGTTAATAAGAAGAAAGGTGATGCAACGGCACAAAAGCCTCTGACCCTACTTAAGATGAAGCAAAAGAATGAAACTTTGTAGAAAAACCTTAAGAAAGCTTATCTCTTTGTGGAATCTGGTAACTCTAGCAGTGAAGATGTGGAGAAAGAAGTAAAGCACGAGGTGTTTGATGACAAGAAAGTGTCAGGTTTGAATTCTAAAGTATCCTCTAGTGGAAAGGAGGATGATGAAGGCGATGATGATGATGATGATGGTGATGATCCTCTCGCAAATGATTCTCTTAAGGGGAGTAACAGTTGAAGAAAATGGAAAAAGGAAGAAAAGGAAAAAAAGGAAGCAATAGTAGTAATTTTTGGTTTAATAAGAAAAGAGCAAAGGGGAATGATGGTCAAAGGAAAGAGCTTTAGCTGAAGAAGAGACTTAAGACTAATCCTTCTAGTATTGTTTCGTATGTTTAGGTAATGTTTTGAGGTTTTTGATTGTGAAAAGCATTGATCTTGGCATGATTTTGGGGTTATTATGAAATTCTAAATAATGGGTTAGTTTTTGATGTTTTGTTTTGATAGAGTTGATATTTCTTTTTAGTTATGGAAGTTTTGATCTTGGCATGATTTGGTGGAGTATTAACGTATCCTAAATAATGAGTTAGTTTTCATTGTTGTGTTATGAAAGGCTTTCTATTTGTTTATGTCACTACATGATGTGTTATTCTATAGGATTACTTTCAAGTTTAAATTTTGGTTTATTTTGGTGGCTATAATGAGATTAAAGGTATTGGGTAGCTTTCACATTTGTTTTTTGATGAAGTCTTAATTTGTTTGTGTGACTACATGATATGTCAATCTAGCTAATTATGTTATGGTCTTGTCCAAGTTTAATTTGGTTTGATTTTTTATGGTCATTATGAGATTCGAAGAAATTGAGTTTTTGTGTTTTTGTCCAAACAAAAATAATATTATTGATGAAAACATTCAAGTATATCAACTAATTCATCAAACATTGAACAAAATAGAAGGAAAAGGAGATAGAGGTATTGAACCCAATTTAAAGGACGCATCTTTTGTCTAGTAAAGGTATCAATAATCCAATTCGTTGCTTGATTTGCTCGTCTTTTCACTATTGTGAAAATCAATGGAAGAAATGGTTAGTTTTCAAATTTGTGTTTGATGAGGTTTTTAATTTGTTTTTGTGAAGATAAGATATGCCAATATGGCTAAGTATATTACATGGTTTTATTCAAGTTTTGATCTTGGCATAGTCTTACAGGTTATTATGAAGTTCTATTTAATGGGTAATTTTCAATTTGTAGTTTGATGGTGTTTTTCGTTTGTTTGTATGCTTACATGATACAACATATTTAGCTAATGCATTGTATGGTTTTGTTCAATCTTGAGTTTTCACTTTATTTTATTGCGACTATTTTAAGCCCTCCCCCAACCCATCTTTCCTTCTTCCCTCTTTTGGGATGATTCAGAGTTTCTTATTATATACCATATAAAGAAACTTTCCAATGTCAGACGCATTTTTTTTCCTCATCAAATATATATTTTCAATCTTAGAAATTGCATATTACTAATTGCTCTTAGGGCAACTATTCTCTAAGCCCTTTTAGTTGTATGTTTTGGAATGTTAGTTCTTCAACTTTTGGTTTTGCAGACCTATGCTTATATTACTATATAGATCTTGAAATTAAAAGGTTGGATATTTTTGTGCAGGTTAGAGACTAGATAGATGTGAAAGTTACTTGTGCATTTTTAAAAATGTGTTTGCTTATGTCGGGGTTCTCCTCAATTTTGTGATTTGAAGAGTTTTTCTTGTTCAGTTTTGCAATTTGGAAGATAAATTGATTTCGATTTACCTCAAAAATACAGGCATTTAAAGCTCTACTCAGGGATTCTCGTCTCCACGTGAAGAATCGGTGTTTGTAGGCATATTGTTTTCATTAGTGCTGTAGTCTCAACATTATTTGTAGTAATTATTTATAAAATTTCGGCCTAACGCATAGCCAAATCCCAAATGTGTCTGGTAATTTTTTTCATCATTTGTTATAATGGAAGACTGGAATTTTTCAATATTTTTTGAAGAAATTAAGTAACACCTAAATAATATGAATTATGCACTAAAAGCCATTTCTTTTCAAGCTCAATATCTAAATCATATGCAACAACAACAACAATAAATAAAGAGAGGGAAAGGATAGATTGCACCGCGACTTTATTCACACTAAATATTTGCCTCAAAAGAGGAATTCAACACATCAACAATACAAATGCTTGAGTTGAGTCTTTACAAACTTGAACACACTGAACTTAACTCAAGACTTCACCAAATTACTCATAACTCACTTAGTGTAGTGCTTGACAAATGATAGAAATAATAAAGCACCTATCACTACACATAGCTCTCACTCACATAATATTATAATTTACAATTAAAGCTTGTAAAGAGTGTTTGCAAGGAGATGTATGCAATGAATAAGCTCTAAACTATTATTCAAGTCACCAAACACTTGTATTTATAACATTTTGAAGCCTCCGAATCATTGTCAACAAAACATAACTCCAACGGTTAAGTAAGAGAGGCTCCAACGGTTATTTTATGTCAATTAGCATTCGGACGCTGCAGGCCTACTGTAACGCCCTAAACTAAGGCATTACAACCCGCCACGTGTCCTCTCTTAAATAGGACACGCAAAGGCTATAACATTCTAACACCACAATTTAAAACACATAAAATATAATCTCCATAAAATCTCTCAGAGGACACAGCAGAAAGTTCAAATCCTGTAAAACTTGTAAATAACAATCTTTTCAAACATCCAGTTGATCTAAACAATGTTGACAAAACTAAAGCCAACAAATCCAAAATACATAAAAATTCAAAAATCCTTTTTAACATAAAAATTCTTAATATAGTTCCAAAATATTGTAAATGATCTCAAAATTCTTATCATATAAATCTATATCCGAATCTATTCCTCAACAAGGGAATCTGGACCGCTATCGTCATCCCCATGATCTATGTACAAATCATAACTAGATAAACCAAATACTACGTCCTCATCACCTGTACCCAAAAAATGAAAGGAATGAGCGAAATCATCCAGTACGCCAATCCACAAAACAAATGCATATGCACACACAACATATATATCAAATGCACTTAGTCTAATGCAAGCAATCAGTTTGTTATTTTTTATAGTCAGCAAATCAATACAATTTAGAACTATGTATACTCTAGTCCCAAACTCGAAGTAAATTAGACTCCTCTTTGAAAATCAACCAACTCTTTGAAAATAGGTAATTATATACATATATTGGTGAATGGGTACTCCTCAAACACCCGCGGCCATACTGCCAATCACTTAAATCTGCTGGAATCATCTCTAAGTGCAACTTCACTAGGGACAACAACACAAGGATCATCAGGGTGCCTCACCAGTATCACTGTCTACCAGGTCTTTACTGGTCAAAGCCAAAGACATCCAGAAAAACAAATTAAGCTAAATAGAATTAAGTTTATTTATATATCTGTTCCTACAGGCAACAATCAGAAAACTAAATCTCCAAGCAAATACAACAAACAAGGAAATATCGTACCTTTTCAATTTTAGAAAATTCTCCAAATCCAAAATCCCTTATGAACAACAACAGAAAATCTCCAAATCTCCTTTTATAAAACTACAACAGCAACTGCTTTTCTTCTATCAAACTCCTTAAAATCCCAAAAGAACATATCTTTCTCCAAAAATTCTAATATGAAATCAACAAGAATAGACAAATTTCTCCATAAAATCGAACTTTTATAGAATCTTTGATTTATAGGATAAGAACTTACCTTTAATTCTTTCTGAAACCCAAACCCTAGGTTTTCTTCAATTATCGTTAGACAAAAACTCCAAAAAGAACAACTTCCGCGAAAACCCTAGATTTGAGAAATTAATAAGAACAGACATGATTCATCGAAAATAATCTTTTCATTTCAAATCTACGATAAAGAAGATGTAACTTGCTTGATTCAAATCTTATTTCTTGATCGATTCCCCAAAGAACATATCCTAATTGAAAACTAAGGTTTCTCTAAAGAACTCCTTCAAAAACACAAAAATCTATGAGAAAGATGTTGTTTCCATATAAATCTGCATGAATCTTGATTAGATCGACTTACCCGAATCAAAGATCTTGTTTTCCTTCATATTTCCTCTCAAGCACTCTCAAAACCTTAACAGACACTCTTTGGTCGAAAAGAAAGGAAAAACTTATTAGAAATACGAATCCTGAGATTCTATTTATAATAAAAATTTCGAGCAGAAAAGTTAGCACCTACGTTGACAGTCTTTCCTTCAACACTGATGGACTTTGTACTTACGCCGGCGGCCTTTATGCCGGTTTTCACCAATCTTCACACAAAGTTCGAGAGCTTTACCCGGCAACTTTCACATATATGTCGATAGCCTAGAGACCAATTTTTCTTTGTCAAAAGCTATTCTTCAAACACTCTAGATCATAGACAAAACCCTCAACTTAATACTAAGGTAGACCATAAAACCCTCTTATTTTTCAACATATGACAACTTTTGCCCTTTATCATAATTTATTGAAGATTTAATATTTATAAGGATTTGTTGACCATCATCAATGTGAGAGATGATTATTATATATCATATTTATTAGGAATGACGAAAATTTTCTTCTCCTTAATTAACAAATGACATTCCTTTGCCCTTCTTTATAAAAATATTTTTTTTATATATTACACCTAATGTCTAGACGTTATATGTAAAATAGAGCAGCAAACCAGCTACCCTTTGGACAAATATATTACCGTCTGACTGGTATGTTGTAGTACTTGATTTTAGCCTCGATACTATTTCGTGTTTTGATCATAACTTTCTCATCCAGACTCTGATTGAGATGATTCAAGATGATACAAAAAGCTTGAAGAGAGATCTACAGTTTTCATGTTTTAAGATTTAAAAAATTATAAACAAAAAGGTCTAAAAAGTGTTTGAATCAGGATATGATGGCAAACATAAATAAAAATAAAGCAAAAAAAGTGCAAACATATTCAACACAAATTGAACACTTATTTTACTAGTTAAGTGTAACATATATATGATCAAGTGATTAATTGTACATTTCATTGCCTCATCAAAACACATTTTGAACACCATATGTTTAACAATCTCTCCCTTTTTGATGAGGATAATCATGCAGAATTAACTCTCCCTCATTTTAATACTCTCCCTTAATTAAGCATCCATGTTAAAAAAAAATTTAGTCAATAAGCTTAAAAAATTTAATTTTTAACTAAAGGGAATTCCAAGTTACACTTAATTTCCAAAGATATCATGCATATACATACTTAAATATGTTAATTGTGCACATATTTCTACCCCTTTGGTCTCATCAAAAAGGCAAATTCAAAACATGCCAAATAAAGAGAGATGCACAAGCAACATGCAAGTTCTAAAACATATTTTAGACATGTTTGAGTGATTCAAAACCGTGTAACATTACAAACCATAAGTTTGTGCAAGTTTTTTGTCAAAAAATAAAATGCATGATATATTTCTTAAGAGTGCACAAATTTACCTAAAAAGCTTTTCAAACATATTCAATCATTTAAACAGGTCTAGAAAGCAACATTAAACATGTCTAAACATTGTTTATGCATCAAAAGCATGAGAAACCATTTTCATGCATCCAAAGCCCAATTTTAGCATAAATTGAGTTCAAATCACGCATAAAATCAACATATCATCAAAGATTCATGTTTAAGAACATCTAACACTTCATGCAAGTTTAAAAAGGTATATTAAGCATGTTGGAATTAAACAAACTCTCATGTGTTTATTGCAAATTTGTGCCCATGTTAATCATCAA
The DNA here is from genome assembly GCA_024138025.1 of Combretum micranthum. NCBI lineage: Eukaryota > Viridiplantae > Streptophyta > Magnoliopsida > Myrtales > Combretaceae > Combretum > Combretum micranthum. The sequence goes on from JAMXBD010000356.1 coordinate 413,401, forward strand.
AAGCATGATTTTTTCCTTAAATATGTGCATAAATTTGTCCAATAGCACCTTCATTCAAATTTGAACCCACATATAAGTTTTTTTGGGTCCATTAAGCATGAAAAAACATGATTTGGGCATAAAAAATATAAAAGTCTATTTTTGTGCATTCTAAACTCAATTTTAGCTCATTTTTAGCCTAAAAATGGGAAAGGAAAAAAATATTATTAAAATTAAAAAAAATTACGAAAATGCCACTGGGACGAATTTAATCCTAGAAATAGGCAACACGGCCTCGTCTCTTCAAGAGACGAGGTCGTTAGTGCCTGACCTCGTCTCTTCAAGAGACGAGGCCAATGAAAGAGTGGCCTCGTCTCTTGAAGAGACGAGGTTGGCTAACCTCGTCTCTTGAAGAGACGAGGCCAGCCAAATTCCCCACCATCCTATTTTCTTTCATGAAAAAGAAAAAATTTTACATTAAAAACCTGTCAAATACAATAAACAGCGATAAAAGCCATTAACCGTCCTCCAACATGGCCAAAAAAACTAACAAACTACAGTGTTTCGAAGCCCAATCGAAACTCACATTCCCAATCCCAATCATAGACAGTGCAATGAAAATATGAGTATTCGTAGAGTCATAATACATAGTAGGAAATGAAATAGAATGAAATGTACAGTGATTGTTCTAATAGAATGAATAGGAGAAAATGAGTACGATCTATACATACAAGAATAATACAATGAAATAAGAAAAAGCTACATACAAAATGAAAATAAAAAGAAAAATCTATCTGTCGTCCACTACTCCTCCTGCTGATGTGTGGCCCTGCTCCCTCTTCCTCGGCCTCTACCCCGCCTCACGTATGTCCTCGGGAATGGGGTACGCTGATGATGAGGATGCGGGGAATATGGGCGAGTCTCTGTAACTGGAGCGGGCTCCTCTCCCGTAGCAGCACTGAACTGGTGGAATGGGACAGGGTCTGGCTCGACCTGTGTAAGGCCCTCCCCCATATCATGAGATGGCGATGGTCGCCTCTTCTGTGGAGCCAGGGGAGTGTGGAAGTCACTGGATGACGGGTCTGGCATGGGGGTGTCCCCCATATCGTAAGAAGTGGAAGATGGGCCAGCCCCGTCATGAATGACCTGGGAAGGACCAGAGTCATCGAATGGAGGTAGGTCGGACGGCTCAGGCTCATCTCTGATCTGTATACCTGGAGCCCGAGCTCGGCCCCGACCCCGTCCCCGTCCCCGCCCACGCCTCTCTCTAGATGGATGTCGTCTCTGTAAGGTATGAGGCTGTGGGTCACCCTGTCCTGCTGCTGCTGGTGGAGCTGGTGGCACTGGATCATTGAAGTTCAGCCCATAAACTCATCCACTACACGACAGACATCTCGTGCAGTGGATGCAGTGAGATCTGGGGGCATATCAGGGACGCTAGAAATGAAATCAGCCTGCGAGTAATAGCAAATATTTATATCAGTGAATAGCTTATAAGTCAGTACAAGTATATATAAAGCTTACAGAGACAGCGACCGTACCATGTATCGCATGATAGCTCCCGTGCGACCGATCCAGCGTCGGGTGATGGCATAATACCACTGGAAGTAATCGTCAGATGTCCCAGCCGGCAAATCTGGCATCTGTACAATGCAATCACGCCGAGCATCCCACTCAGCAATCCATCTAGCGTGCTCGGACTGCCAGTTCCACTCGGAACGTCCCCTCATGTCAATCTCATGGAGGGGTCTCATATCAGCAGGGGGGGCTGGTATCTCCTGGAAACCACCAAACTGTCTGAGCACTCTGTCCGGATAGTAGTGCTCGACAAGGTAGAAGCATACCAATGGCACCCGGGCACGCCATACGTCATTGCCTACCAGGCAGTACGGTGGCAGGGCGGGCAGGATGGAGCTGTATGGGTCCCACACCACCTGATGAAGTAGCAAAAGTGATGTACTGCATAAGAAAATGACCGTGCAATAGCAATTTAAGAGTAGAAGGCAATGAAAATCAAAATTGATCTATCGCATACCTGATGTGGCATCTGTCGATCAAAGGAGGCGCGGTACTCAATCAATAGGTGGGTGGACACACGGGTGACGTCGAAAGTCGCACCCCAATGACTGATGAGTGGGCGGCCTGCGGTAACAGAGGTGAGCAGTCGCCGTACCGGGGCAATGTGGGGGAAGTGCTCCCATGCCCATATCTGCAGGACAACTAGTGGTCCTGCCATGTCCCCCGTGTCCACGTCGGACGCCAGGCATAGCTGCCTGTACAGCCAAGCCAAACAGGCTGCTCCCCATGCGTGCTGCCCTGCTCGCTCGAAATCTCGGAGCAGCTGGAGGTACATAAGATGAACGTAGTTGGAGGATTTGTCTGCGACAATAAATCCCCCAAGCAGCAACAGAATGTATGCTCTAGCATGACGTCGGATCATCACGTCATCAGCAAACTCAGGTAGGTCGGTGAAGTGGCTATCTAACCACGACATCTTCAGCCGACCTCCATCCATGTCGACGCCGGGGACTGGCCGAACTCCTAACAGATCCTCGCACAAATCTGGCCAATCCATGCGAGCCGTGCCAGTAACGGCCAATCCATCGACGGGGAGGCCCGTCAGGATAGCAACGTCCTGTAGTGTCACAGTCCACTCTCCCGTGGTCATGTGGAACGTGTGCGTCTCTGGGCGCCATCGCTCGACCAGTGCAGTAATCAGATGCCAATCCAGCTGAATGAAGGGCATCTGAGCCGCCCCTATGAACCCTGCCTGCGACAGGAATGGCACCATGCGCTCGTCCACGTCTGTAGGTATACCAGCAGGTCGCCTGAGCCTGGCCTCTCTGCGTCTACAATGTAGTACCTCATGCTCCTACAACAAAGTGAACATATTTATCAAAAATCGTAAACACCGCATCAAACAAAACTGGATTCAATAAAATAGATAAATGAACTGACCTGCCCATCCCACGCTAGAGTGGACCTATGTACAGGCTGCTGCGTCAGTAATGAACTATCGAGCGGTCCGGGATCCATCTGCGAAGAAACGATGAGGAGATATTGTTATTGACAACAAATATGGATTATAAACAAGCACAACAAACATAACGTCAGTCATGACTCAATAATACAGTGTATAGAACATATGGAAATAAAGAATTACCACTACGACTCGACCGCCCCGTTGGTACACTACCCATCGATCCCCCGTTTGGACAACTCCTTCTGTTGTGGCCTTGCTGCCCACAACAATCGCATGCGTAACCACGAGGGCCCTCTCGAATATCCATCTCATTCTGGAATCGTTTCTCCCGAGGCCGTCCCCTTTTCCTAATAAGTCCCGGTATAGGGTGCCACTTCGGTAAGTCCAAACGAATCCAATTTGCCTTATCAGCTGCAGGAATGAAGGAGCGACCATACACTTTTAGCTGGTGGTCCCACCTGTACCACTGTCCGACGTAGGCAAGACAATCCATGTGCATTGTACCCATTACCGCCATTGCATGTGAGCATGGAATTCTGTATGTCTGCCACTTGTTACACGTACATCTACATGCTCTTAACTCTACCTTTTGAATATGATCCCCCTTCTGACCATACATTGTAGGACGTGGTGCAGTTATGACCTCATATATGCGTTCTTGATAGTCGAAACATGTCACTCTATGCGAGCTGGAAATGCTATTCCATCGCTCAAACTTATGTGCAGCATAGTCTGTGAGCAACTTACCTATACTCATGGCATCGCTGGCTTCACGCCTGTGCTTATTAAATATAGAGTTACAATTGTAGAAGGTTTTTTTACCAATGCCGATACTGGTAAGCACCGGGCATCTTTTATAACCGAATTGTAACTCTCAGCCATGTTTGTTGTACCTAGGCCATATCTGACACCTTCATCGTAAGATAAGGTCCACATGCATGGAGGTAGCTCACGAAAATATCGTCCCGTCCAAGGATTGCTTTGAAGTGCTGCATTGAAGTATCCATGAAATTTTCGACTCTGCGCTTGATAGGCCGCTCTTTTTATTATTTCCTTACATTCCTTGCTTTTGGCCTTCGAATTGAAATTGCTTGCAACATGCCGGATACACCAGCGCCAAGGCCACCCTGTAGGCCACACCGCATTGTCACCTTCCACCGCACTCTTGATACCCGCATGGCGGTCCGATATCAAGCAAATGTTGGATCGGTCTTTGATGACGTGTTCCAACACTTTTGCAAGGAACCAACCCCAGGTTTCCGCCTTCTCCTCATCCACTAGCCCGTAGGCCAATGGGACTATATGATTTGCACCATCTACTGCCACTGCAATAAGCAATTTGTGCTTGTACTTGCCATACAGGAAGGTACCATCAACTGTGATCACAGGTCTGCAATGATTAAAAGTATATAACATATCAGTGAATATCAATCAGGTGTAACAAAACTAAAGCATTATTACAATACATACCTGCAATACTGGAACGCCTCGATACAAGGACCGAATGCCCAAAAAAGCTTATCCAAGAACACGTGGCCGGCTGCATTTGAATCTTGAGTTTGCCAATCGACCTTCGTTCCTGGATTTGCCTCAGTAATTGCATTTAGTAGATGCGGGAGCTCTACGTAAGACGACTCCCAACTACCGTACACCTGCTCAATTGCCTTTCTCTTTGCCTCACGAATTCTCTTTATGTGAACGTTATATCCGAACTCCTTTAATATATTCGTTTGGAGATCCTTCGCCCTCACATCTGGAGAATTGCGGATCTCCAATATTATGGCCCTAGACAAGCTGGTGGAGTCCAACTGAGAGTGATCCTGTCCAGTGATTTCATCCAAGCAGGTATGAGGCCCATCAAATTTAGTGATATGAAACCAGCCACCGTGTTTCTTATAACTGCCTCTCAGTCTCCACTTACAACCTCTGTTGTGGATATCGGTACATTTCACAGCCCATGACCTTGGATCCGAATCCACCACCTTGAAGTTATAGTGGTTCTTTACGTGCCACATTTTAACAGCCCGGATGAGATGATCTTTGGTTTCAAACCGCATCCCAACCTTAAATTCATCACTGAAGCTCCAATTCCCAGCACTCATTTCCTGCTCATCATCGTATGCTGCATAAGTACTACCAACTTCAGCATTGAAAAACGGAACTGCCACTGAGCTCCCTATTGCATCAACATCAGTAGGAGCAATGAAACGGTCCCAGCTATTTTCCCTTCTTTGCACATCAGGCAAAGCATATTGTTGTGGAAAAACTTCCACATTATCGTTTTCATCATCATCATAGTCGTCACTGGATTCACTTACTGATGAGTCTTGCACAGCCTCCATATCATCACCACCTATCGAAGTACCGCCACAAAATTCAAAGTTACCTATTTCCAGTTGTGCACTGCCTATTGTCTGAGCTGGGGTTGAGTTTGAGTCTACCAGCCCCTGGCTTCCAATATTTCTATCAATGCCCCTATCCCCTGCGGGTACCTGTGACAATTCATTTTCAAATATCTGCACATAAACAGCCACTGATCCCTCTGTGTACACCAACATCTCATGCGCCGCATCATCATCGGTCACTGGAATATATCATAACGTAGCGTCCTATCTCCAATAGCTACCCTATGATATAGCTCCACCCGATGTGTACACCTATTTACCTTTAATCTATTGCAAATAATCTCCACTATCTGCTCATATGTTGAATTCCTACTGATACTGACCATAGCAACCGGCCGCTTATCATAACAAAAACCATCATCCTCTTGTACAATATTACCATGAGCATACAGTATGAACTTTGCCTTATCCATTTCCTCAACAATCCTGCCATCTCATCAAAATTAGCTTCAATGCATCAAATTCGCAAAATCACACTTATGAGTTTCATTCCTCATAATATTCAATCAAATTCCAAATGCAACATTTCCAAAGTTCTATTTTTTTTTCCTAAGAAACTCTGATTTCCTACAAACATTATCTTTTTTCACCGCACATTTCCATGATAAACCAACACTACAGTACCGAATACACCCCCTTCACGACATTACAAGTTATTTTTTTATTTCTTTCCCAACTACATTTCCTAAAATAATTTTCCAACAACCAATAACTATTAATTTTTTTCCCCCCAATGTACAAATATATATATATATATGTATCCATATAATTAGAAAATTTTCTACCGTATTGGAATCGCTCAACAATACCCGTTGCCGACATTACAAGTTATTTTAAATTATTTTCCCAACTGCACTTCCTAAAAAATTATCCAACAACTAATCACAATATTATTTTTTTTCCCAATAATTTCATATATGTATACGTATGTATCTATCTATATAACATACAACAACCGGATTAAATCCTTTCCTTACTAATTGCACAATTAAATGATTCTAACAGCACATACTATCACCATTGAACAATGTAGCAACATTCATTAACAAAAAAAATCAAAAATCACGAAAATCATACCTCAAATTTCGCCGGCGGATTTCGGTGATTTATCGCGCGTATCGCTCCTCCAACCCACAAATTGCAATGTAGACACCGTCTGGGGGCTCTGAGATTGCCCAATCACAAAAAAAACCTAAGAAGCCGTGGAGAATCTACCAATGCCGATTGAGAGAATTGGGAATTAGGGTTCTTATTTTTCGAATTTGGGGGAAATGGGGAAAGAGGCGCGCGGCTGCAGTTATCGCGCAGACCTCGTCTCTTGAAGAGACGAGGTCACTAACTAATGACCTCGTCTCTTCAAGAGACGAGGTCACGCGCGAGCAACCTCGTCTCTTGAAGAGACGAGGTCAGGCACTAACGACCTCGTCTCTTGAAGAGACGAGGCCGTGTTGCCTATTTCTGGGATTAAATTCGTCCCAGTGGCATTTTCGTAATTTTTTTTAATTTTAATAATATTTTTTTTTCCTTTTCCCTAAAAAATGCACAAAAACTTCTCAACATCAAAAAATTGCACATTCAAGCATATCAACACATTATATGCATACACATCAAGGCACAAATCATTAAACTCAAGAAAATTGAGATTATACCTTGTTTTCGCCCTTGAAGTCCCGTTAGGTTCCTACATAAAACACATTTATCTCTTTGGTACCCATTTTTGCTGGGGTCCTTTTTGGTTATTCAAAACATGAATTTCCCTTCTTGGAACCTAAGCAAACTTGCTTGTGTGATCCAAATGCATTGCTTTTCTTATGGCACAATTGTGTGCAATATGACCAAGATTGCCACAATAGTTACAAGTAGCATAAGTTGCTCTTACAAATCGAGTCTTATGATTCTTATAACTATTATTCCTATTATAGCCAGTTCCATATTTGTTAAAATCAACTTTTTTATTTCCAAGGAGAGTACTTAAATTATTTTCTCCCTTGGTGAATTTGGCTATGGTAGCATTTGCATCACTCAAGTTAGTTTTCAACCTTTCATTTTCAATTTTTAAACCATCTAGCTCTTTTAGAATTTCCTCATTGCTACTATTAGCACATACAATATTATCATCACTTTTTATCATCACCATTTAAAGTTTTAACTTCAAGATCAAGCAAATCATTTTCTATTCTCAAATTTTCATTCATTTTGTTCAACTCATCATTCTTTCCTTTCAACTTCTTATTTTTTCATTCAACTTAGCACTGTCTAATTTCAAATATTCTATTTCTTCATGCAACTTTTCATTTTCGATTTTAATTTCCTTATACTCATTTTTAAAATTATCCATTTCATCTCCTACTTTCTTCATTAGTGATTTAAGCATGTTGTTTTTCTTTTTCATCTTCACTAGCTCATTACATGCTTTATCATACATATAAACTATTTCATCATAAGGAACATGTGAGAAATTTGAACATACCTCATCATCAATGGCCATCAAACATACATCTCCATCTGAGTTAGATGAGTCTTCATCACTCCAAGTGGCCATGTATACTTTCTTCTTCTCTCCTTTGCTTCCTTTTCTTGTGTTTAGGCAATATTGTTGAACATGTCCCGGTTGATTGCATTTGAAGGACATGGTAGTCTTCCTTTTTTTTATTTTGATGAGTCATAATCATCCTTCTTCATCATCTTTTTCACCTTCAAGGACATGGTGAACTTCTTTGTAAGCTTGTCTAACTCCTCATCATCCTCTTCATTCTCTTCCTCCTCTTCACTTGAGCTTTCACAAGAGACTTTTAGCGAAATTTCCTTCTTGGCTGAATCCTCTCTATGCTTATTGATCATTTCATGAGTCTTAAGGGTTCCAAGAAGTTCTTCCTTACTCATCATGCTCAAGTCATGTGCCTCTTCAATGGTGGTCCTTTTTGCCTCCCATTCTCTTGGCAAAGACCTAAGAAGTTTGAAGTTAATTTCCAAGTTAGTATATGTCTTGCCATGAATAGAAAATTGATTCATAATATTTATGAATCTATCATGCATTTCATCAATGGGTTCATTAGCCTTTATTTTAGAAATTTCAAATTCTCCACATAAGAGGATAATTTTTGTATCTTTCATTCTAGTAGAGCCCTCATAAGTACTTTCTAAATTATCTCAAATTTATTTATTTGAATTACAAGTACATTTTCTACTAAAATCACTTTCATTTAAACCACAATATAATATCTTTCTCTTTTTTGGCCTTAGTATAATTTGATTCATTTTTGCCTTCAATAACTATGGGCTCATTTTCTATGACACCCTTAAGAAAATATGTTGAGCTTTTAAGAAAATCTTTATTCTACATTTGTAAACCCCCAAAGTTTTGTGATCAATTAAAGCTTAAACCCTAATTAGAAAGTCAACCGGAATCCCAAAGTCAACAAAACCCTAGTCTTTTGTAACCGTTCAAGTTCGACTTTCCCGTTTAAGCAACTCTAAGAAAGATAGTAAGAGATTAGTATGTAGAATAGTTCGTAATAACCTGTGAAAGCTTAAAAATATCAGATTAGTTAAACCGCGATTCATCTTGAGCACGGTTGGACACAATTTTCAAAAAAGGTGTCCCGAGGCTCAAATTAGTAAAAATATTCCCAATATACCATTAGACTCGTAAAAATATAAGGATTTCAAAAATATTAATTTCATAATTTTTCGGTAACTAAAAATATCGTATATCATAATTATACACGTATTTTCTTACCACCGGTACTTAATTTGTCATGTCTACTTTACATTACACTATTTATTACTATTCTACACTATTTATCTATCTCTACTTTTTCTTACAACCTACTCTTACAAATCATACCTCTATTTCTTACAATTTTCATTTCCAATACAACTTCACATATTTCATATCTTACTTTTCATTAACCAAAAATACAAAAAAATAATTTTTTTCTCTCCCTCACACACTCAATTTGTGTCGGCCCCCTCTCTCCATCTCCTCCATTTGTTTTGTTTTTCATTTATTTAATTAACATAATTTTACTCCCACATTTTCCTATAAATACCCCCTCTTCCTTCCACTTCTTTCACACTTTCCCTACACTAAAATTACTCTCCCAAAATTCTACAAGATTTCTCTCCCAAAGCTCTCTCAGGTTTAGTTCTTTTAGGTAATATTTCTTCAAGTTTTCTTTATATTCATTTACTTAGTATGAGCTTAGTGTGTGTTTTCTAAACCATGAAGGTTAAAGAAAGCAACAACAAGTTCATACTTTGTTTTTATTCATGAATCAAATTTCTTTTATGTTGCTTTTATGTATATAATTATCTAAATATATCTATGTAGCTATATATATCTTTCAGAGCATATAAGCTGATTTGTTTTGTAATTTATTTACTTTCATGTAGTTTTAAGACTAGTCTTTCTAGTCTTAGACTTGTCCTCATCAAGTCAAGACATTTTCTTTTTCTTTATGGGACTAGTCTATTCTTAGTTTCGGGATACCTTGATGAAGCTAAGGTTCCAATACTTGATATATTATTTGCTAGCTTATTCCTTTACTTATTATGTCTTTCTTATATTTTCATAACTTTATGATTCATATTCATGCATAAACATAATGATGTTTGTCTCAATAAAATAAATAAGGAAAATTTTCTTAAAATAGAAAATTTTCTCTAAAACTAAAAATAGGAAGTAATTTTCATAAAAACCAAGGATTTTACCTTAACAAACTTTTCTAAGAAATTTAGAGTAGTCCATAGGAAAATTTTACAATACGTACATAACATGGAAAGAAATTCTTAAGTAAAACAAAAGCTTTACTAAACTCCACCTTTTCATCAATACTAGTTTGACAAACAAGAAATTCCTTTCATGAAAATAGAATAATCTTAAGAAACAAGGAACTTATTTCTATGAAAATAGAATTGTTGTTATTTTCAAGAAGTATTAGAAACTAAGAAAATAAAATCATTCTTTGAAAATTTAAAGGACTAAGGAAATGAAATTTACTCATTTAAAATAACTTGAAATATTCTCTAGCAAAAATAAGAGGAATTTTCAAAAGTTTCACTTTTCTTTAGAAGACTTTACTTTTACAAAAATTTATGATTTGAGACAACTTCATTAATTTCATACATTTTATATGAGTCAATAAGTATATGTATATACATTTCAAAGGTTTTACAAAATATTATAAATACCTATCTCTTTTATACGAATTTTGTTAAATGAAGGAATTCAAGTTTTATGAAAATTCGTGGTGAATCTGATCACCACTATTTTGGAACCCAAACGACTTAGTTTGATGAAAATAGCTTTAGAATTGGATAGATCTTTTCGAATAAGTAGAAAACGGTATATAATATGCGAATTTTCGAGTTAAAATGAGCAAGTTATGACCATTTTAAGTTGGAATTCCCTCTTATCCGATTTTACCGCAATTTTAAGATAGAATTAGAGTTTTCAAAGATAGAAATTCTATGAAAGAATCACTGTGGGTATTTCATCTTGTTTAGGTGAAGAAGGAACTGAGATCACTTCCCGGAAGACTACTTAGATTAGGAGCGACCGACATGAAGTGAGTTAATCCTTTACTAGTTACATTTCTTTGTTTGTGCTTGTAAGTAGTAGCACTAGAAAATAAGGAAAAGATAAATGAATAAATATTGTGTGATTTTGATTTATGATTGGTTGAATATAAGTTAAGAATATCGAAAGTGGAATTGATAAATAAAGTGTGATTTTGCATTGATATGATGAATATTGTTTTTGATCGCCTTTAACTTGAACTCAACATTATTTGGTTAAACTTATATAGAAAATAATTCATACATATCATATTTGTGAGTCACATTTATTTCACTACTATTCTTTGTGTGGGGAAACGAGGACTTGTAGTGGTGGCTAGTAGGAGCCAGAAAGTCTACAGGGCAAGTAGGAGCCAACAAATCTGCAAAAATTGATGGTCGTATGGGCCTGTAACCTCCCAACCCCCGACATGGAGGGTGTAAAATCCATGCTACACATGATTTTCGGTTAATCTTGTGTATTTTGATTGCTCATGTGTTTGGTGCATTCTCATATGATTATTTAAATACTTGTTTGATATATGGAAATGTTTTGTAGATAGGAGTTATCTCACTAAGCTAGTTTTACTTATACCCCTATCACTCTTTGTTATAGTATGATTACTTATGGTTGGCACCAATGAGCCCCACATGCCAGGTACGAGCCAAAGCTACTAGGACTTTTTGGAGAAGTTGTATGTATTTAGTTTTGAACATAAGACTTCTAAGAAAATCTCTATAATAGGCTTATGTTATAGTTCTGTATATTTTGTTGATGGTTTAGTTAAACAAGACTTTTTGAGACGGGGGAATGCTCCCAAGAAGTTGTAAGAGATTCTTAATGAATATTCCATGTTTATTTATATAAGTTCTTGCATGCTTTTATTGTAAACTCCGGTATTCTCAGTAGTTAAGAAACCCCGGGAATTGGAAGCGAAACCCTAATCCGGTCCAATTTGAGTCTAGTGAGAGGAGCTTAGGAACCCTAAATCCGGCTTTTCTTCGGTTTCATAATAAAAGAAGTTTTATAAAATAAATGAATATGGATTATCCTTCTAAAGTATATTTTAGACCTTTGAAAGTTTTAAATTCGGGAATTTTTCAATTCCGGGCCTTCCCGAGCTCAATTACGGAAAAGCATGCCCCGGACCACGAATTCAAAAAAATGTTTCGAAATATTCATTAGAATTGTAATTTTATAAGGATTCTAAAAATATCAATTTTATAATTTTCCGGGTTATAAAAATTACAGTTATAGCTTTTCCCTGTTTTCGTTACAATCGGTAAAGTAGATGTCTTGTCTACTATTCACAAGTACAACCGACACTACAAACTACCCATACCCTATTCTTACATCGTTACAACTACTCATTTCAATTTTCTTTTCCAATGAATTTTGTCTCCCTCCCCCTAGATGGCCGACGCAACCCACCCCCCCCCCCCCCCCCCCCCCCCCCCCCCCCCCCCTTGTTTTCCCTCTCAATTTAATTTATTTTACTCAATTTATTCAACAAAACCCTAATCCACTTAATAATATACTAAATGTTCATTCTCTCTCCTCATTTTTCACTTGTTTCATTTTACAAAAGAGAAAAACTCTCCCTTTCTTCCTCCTTTGTGCCGTGAGCTTCCCCCCTCCCCCACTCTCACATTTCAACTTATTTTCTCCTCTTTTCTACTCCAAGACTCCATTGGTAGGTTGATTTTAAGTCTTGTTCATCCCAAATCTTTAATGCAAGATCATTCTTGCGTGTTTTCCACCATTTATCCCAATAGCATGAGCAAGGGACATGAAAACACTACTACAAGAATCTCAAGCTATCACAAGAATGATCTAGTATTGAAAGAGTTTTGTTTTGAAATATCAACTTGTTCATGCATGTAAAGTAAGATCTTGATATATATTGATGTTCATGCCATGAGATTTATGATTCATGCATTATAGTTAGTAGATCTAATGTTTACACATCCACGTCTTCATTTACATGTATGATCATAGAGTTATTTTGATTTCCATGATTGATGATCATAAAATATAGTCTTGATATTGATGATGTTAGATAGTAATCTTCATAATATAAGCAAGAACATTGAAAAATGAAAGGTTTTGTCAAATATGAATGGTTGGAAATTCGATAAATTAGAATCCTACTTTGAAAACCATCTTTAAACTCATATTTCACATGAAAAATGAAGGGTATGTGTAATAGGTATATTGAAGGAATGATTTCCATAAGTTTAGATGAGTTTAGGCATGATATAAATGTAAAACAAGTAGTAAAGTTAGAATGAAAAATATTGATTTATGGATGTATAGTCAAATTCGTATTTTTGGGTGATGCCCACATAAACACTTAGTATCTAAGCTTAGATGGCATGTTTTATGAGCTAAATGAAGTCTTTAGATAATAGATATATTGTAGCCCTAATTTTTGATACATTAAACAAGTTTTCTCATAAGGAAAATGCGAGAAAAGAAAAATTACAAAATTCGGATTTTAATGAGTAGCTTATTCAAAAACATATTTACTCAATGAAAAATGTGTATTTTTATGCATAAATGGAGGTCATAACTAATATGGATATTGGTAACCCATTTTTAATTAGGTGATAAGTAAATTCTAAGGATAAAATCATAAAAACATTAGGGGATGTAAGGTTGGTAATAATGACTTTTTATAAGAAATCATTAAGGAATTTCCTAATAATTAGGAATTCATAAGAGTCCATCATCAAAGATCATCAAAGCCATGCATATATAGAGTTCATTACATGATATTCATGTTATGAATTCATTCATATACCATTTATGCATGAATCATCAACTAGGAACATTTCTCATCAAAAGCAAAACAAATTTTCGGAATTGGAGGATTTACGGAACAGATCTGATCCTACTGTTCTGTGACCTTAATTTTTTCAAAACTTGAAATTAATATTAGAAATAGATAGATCTTTCGAAGTGGATAGAGATCGATATAAAATTTGCGAAATTCCGAGTTAAAATGACCAAGTTATGGCCTTTTTAAGTCGGAGCTTCCGCAAATAGCGAGAATTCCGAATTCATCTAGCCTAGATGCATAGTTTGGATTAGTTACATGAGTATCTCATTAGGATTATTCTTACTTGGTAGGTGATCCCGAGCAAGAACACCCTACCTCCCGACTATTACTACTAAAAAGACCGGCGTCCAATGGCCGAGTGAGTTTTACTTCCACTCAATTAATGATTGTGATTGTAATGTAGTGGCACTAGTGGTGTAGGCAAAGATAAAATGGATATGTATGATGGGGTATATGGGAATTATATATTTGTTTGTCGTTTATGTGCAAATGGAACTTAAGAAATATCGAAACCAGGTGTTAAGCCATTGACTGATTAGCTAGTATCTTATATTGAATGTCTGCATATACTTGTTGATCACCTAAAAGAATTGACTAATGAATATTCGACTTTAATTGCAATTGGATCATTCATATCACGATGGGGATGGAGCATTAGCATTGGTTGGTTTTTTCGTGATCCATAAAACGAATATGTTGGTTAATCGTGATCCATAAAACGAATTTGGTTATCGTGATCCATAAAACGAATTATTGTTCAGTTGACCGTGAGCTTAAACGGCGTCGTACCGCAGGATTCGTTAATCTGCTAACCCGGGATGGAGGGTGCAAGTCCATCCACATATGATTTCCGGTTGGTCATATGTTTGTTGAACTCATTTGTTTGATGCATACACTTGCTTGAATAATCACTTGTTTGAATGAATTGTACTTAATTATGATATGGAAGTTCTTACTCACTAAGCTAGTTAGCTTACACCCCCATAGTTTTTACTTATTGCAGCACGAGTTTATCTGGCTTAGACCGAGGCAAGCCACAGCTCAGGTACCGAAGATAGGAGTTTCCCATAGAAGTTTACTTCATTCTTTTTGTATAGACTTCCGTTGGAAACTAAAGAACTCTGGATGACTGTAATGGACTTGATATTATTTTGCGGGGGAATGCCCTTAGATTTTGTAAAGTATAATTATGCGTTTTGTTTATTATCTATGGTTAATGAATGCCACATTCAACTATTTAACTCCATTGGTTGAGTATTCTATTGTAGTAAAGGAACGCTTTACATCTATATAAGACTCCCGAAGACTCGGATAGGGAATTCGAGAGTCTTATTTAGTATGTGGTGGGCCGTTACGTTTAGGATACCCTATGGGGCGTGACAATTTAAGTTGGTACTTAAATGTAATACCCCTGTGAGTCTCCTACTATCTTGGAAGCACGCCTTGCATGTGATATTGAAGCTCCTGCATGACTAAGGTTGTCATTCATTAGCTTTAATATTATATGTGGCGGACTGCCACGTTTAGGGTACCCTCCAAGGCGTAACAACATTTCCAATATGCATAATTTGTTCTAGTTAAGGTGGGTGGTCTATTTATTGCTTGTCCTTCCATAAAACCTAAGGTGTTACTAGCCATGATCTTAAACTCTAGATGTGATTAAGTACTTATCCTAGAGTCCTAGCGCTGATACCAATTATAGAAATTAAGTAACACCTAAATAATATGGATTATGCACTAAAAGTGATTTCTTTTCAAGCTCATTATCTAAATCATGCGCAACAACAACAAAAATAAATAAAGAGATAGGGAAAGGAAAGATTGTACCGTGATTTTAACATGGAGTTCGGTCCGCCCTGTAGTCTCCATGATCCACAATAATTGCCTCCCTCAATAGAGGACTTCACCACTTTATTCATACCAAATACTTGCCTCAAAAGAGGACTTCAACACATCAACAATACAAATGCTTGAGTTAGGTCTTTACAAACTTGAATACACCAAATTCAACTCAAGACTTCACCAAATTACTCATAACTCACTTAGTGTAGTGCTCGAAAAGGATAGCATTAACAAAGCACTTAGCATTACACTTAGCTCTCACTCACACAATATTATAATTAATGATTAAAGCTTGTGGAGAGTGTTTAAAATGAGATGTATGCAATAAATAAGCTCTAGACCTCTTATGCAAGTTACTAAACACTTGTATTTATAACATCTTGAAGCCTCCTAACCATTATCAACAAAACACAACTCCAACAGTCGAGTAAGAGAGGCTCCAACGGCTATTTTTCTATCAACTAGTGTCCGGATGCTACAGGCCTATCATCCAGACGCTGCAGGCCTATCGTTCGGATGCTATATCTAAAACAAAGCAGCAAACCAGCTACCATTCGGATGCCATATATTACCGTCCGATCGGTATGTTGCAGTACCCGATTTTAGGTTCGACACTGTTTTGTATTTTGATCATAACTTTTTCATTTGGACTCTGATTGAGGTGATTCAAAAGGCTACAAAAATTAAAGAGAGATCTACAACTTTCATATTTTAAGATTTAAAAAATTCTAAATAAAACAAGGTCTAAAAAGCATTTGAATCAGGATATGATAGCAAAAATAAATAAAAACAAAGCAAAACAAGTTCAACATATTCAAAACAAATTGGACACTTATTTTACTAAGTAAGTGTAACTTAAATATGATCAAGTGATTAATTGTGTATTTCATTTCCTCATCAAAACACACTTTGAACACCATATGTTCAACATTTTTTCATCATTAGTTATAATGTTTCTTGTAATTTTTTTTAGTGTCCATTACCTTTCTTTCAACTTTGATGCTTTATTAAATCCATTTAATAATTTTCTATATTCTTTACTCAATAGGTGAAAAACTAGATCTTTCTATATTCAACTCATATGACCTAGCACTTGTAAAATGATCTTGCATAAATGACCTAACCTATAATTTTTGGACAAACCTAGTACATACAACCTAATGCTTGTAAAGTGACCTAGCACATTTACAAGGACTTAGCACTTGTAAGAAGACCTAACTTGTAAAAGGACCTAGTATAGAATGGCTTAGCACTTACATAAGGATCTAGTACAAACAACCTAGCATTTGCAGACATACCTGGCACATATGACCTAGTACTTATAAAAGGATTTAACACTTTGGCACATATCTAGCACATGTAAGACCTTGCACAAACAACTTTGATTTTAAATTTTCATATTAATATAATGTGTTAATACATTATGTATCACTAAAATAATGTAATTGCATGACTTTCTTAATTATATAATTAACATTAGTTAAGTAATATGTTAATACATTATATATTATTAAATATTATATAATTAACAAATTAAAATAATGATGATGAAAACATTAATAATAATGAAAACAAAAAATTGGTAGAAACAGACCCCACTTGTACCCTATAGAATGGACTTATATTTAAAACGGTTAAGTTAGCTCAATATATATATATATATAGAATTAAAAAGTTTATGAACAATTTACGTAAATAAATATGTAAATACAAAAAATTATATACAATATAGATTGTGCTATAATATATTGTAAATGTGTGTACAAGCTAATCTCCATTTCGTACTATGAATTATATAAATCATAGTTGTAGTTTGTATAGAATATATATACAAATGTATATCTAATTATTGTAACACCCTAACCTATTGGCATTACAACCCGCCATGTCCTCTCTTTAATAAAACAAGCTAAGGCTCTAAATCCACAAATATTCAATAATTACCTGTAAACACCCATATGGTATCACAATGGATACAAAACCTGTATAACCTAGAAACGTATTCTCCATAAAACTCCTGATTCATACATACACATTCAAGTTGACATAACTACAGGCCAACACACCAACATAAAAATAAACACACTACTTACATAAAAATCCTCCAAATATACCTTAAACCTTCATACAACATTAAATCCAGAAATTTTACAGGACATAGAAACATGAACTTGAACTCTAAGCCTTCAACATGTCTAAACACATCTTCTCTTTCAAACTCTCATAATCAACAAGTCTAATCCTCAGTTGGGTAGTCAGGTCCACTAACGTTATCCCCATGATCAAAGAATAGATCATATCCAGAAACATCAAAAACTACATCTTCATCACTTGTACCTGAAATTTTAAAAGAGTGAGTCGCGATGCCTAATAAGATAACTCCAATCCATAACAAACAAATGCATATGCACAATCAACAGGTAAATATTAAATGCAACTTATCTAATGCAGGCACTCAATTTATTATCTTTTTATAGCCAGCAAATCAACATGGTTCAGGACTATGTACACTAATCCCGAACTCAGAGTTACTCAAACCTCTATTAAAAATCAACCAACTCTATGAAAAATAAGGTAATAATATATATATATGGATGAGTGGGTACTCCCCAAACATCCTGAATCCGAAACACCTAAATCTACCAGAATCATATCAAAGCACGAGTCCACTAGGGATAACCTCGCATTAAGATCATCAGGGTGCCACACCAATATCACTGTTTGCCAGGTCTTAACTGATCATAGCTAATCACAACCTAACAGACAACTATTAAGCCGAATAGAATTATGTTTATTATGTGTCTGTTCCTACAACTAACAAGCAAAACTAATCTTACAAGCAAATACAACAAACATAGATTGGTCGTACCTTTTCAATCTCAGGAATACTAATTCAAATTCACCAAACCCAATATCAACAACAACAACACTAACACAAATCTCTACAACTCCTCGATCAATATCGACAATCAAACACCAAAGTCGCCATTATCCTGTTAACAGCATATATACATAAATAGATGTATAAAACATGGTAAAAGGAACAAACCCTGATATATCATAATTTCCTAAAACTCTAACCTGATAAGGAAACTCTAAAAATTCTCACTGTTTTCTCCAATCACAACCTACAACAAGTCCACAATAGCGATAATTCACCAAAACCCTAATATTACATGACAACAAGAACATATAAGGATCATCTAACCATACATTGTTTAAATCCATCAACGAAAAGACGAAACTTACTGATTTGGATCACCCAAACCCTACTCGCATCCACAAATTCGAATTCCAACCAAAGCTAAGGTTTTTATCCCACAAATCTTTCATGAACATCAACAAAACCCTAAAAATCATGCTTAGATCTGTACAAAACATGTTATAGATGGTTAAAACACTTATTGGAATCAATCCTAAGCCTCACAAGACCCAAAGCACGAAGAATAAGCCCCAAATGCTTGGAGGAAAGAAGAAAGAGCAAGAAAATAAATCTGTCGAAAACTGTCAAACCACTCGCGTATTTATAGAATTTTACTCCTAAGCTGGCAAAACCGATAAATATGCCAGTGATGTTCATTTTAAATTTGTCGACATACACTCAACACCGACAAAACATGCATACACCTGGTGGCGTTCATCAGGAAAAGCAAATCAAATTTTTACTCGAACACACCTACGCTATTAAAACTGATACCTATGCCGGCGGCGTTCGACTCCGGTATTAACGAAAATGCCATTGATCACTTCTACGCCGTCCTCCATGCCGGCAACATTCCCCTTCCAATTGGTGGCGTTGGATCTTTAGAAAATTTGCAGACTTTCAAACTTAAATAAATTCATTTCAAATTTGGCTTAAACAAAATAACTTGTTTTGTGACTTTGATATAAGCTTATATACATCTCAGGAATCATTTATCCTTCATTAAATCTTATCTTCTGTGCGTTACAATTATAATGTGTACCTCTTTCATATTATTATAATATGTAGCTAGTGTAATATTTATGCCATATACATATATTATATATATGAATAACATGTCAAATAAGTATATATTAATTGGATGTGTGTGTTGTGTGTATCAGACGTGGTATAGTGTACCACTATGATGTATATATTAAGATATATGTTATATGTGTAGCATTTATAAATTGTATTCTTTTATATAATACATATATATATATAACATTATATACATAATATGTATCTCTTTACTAATAACATGTATTGCTTAATAAAAAAAGTAAGAAGAATAAAATCTTATGGCTTTTAGGCCCAATAAACCCACCAAGTGTATTTCATCCCAATATGTTATATTTGAGCCCAATAGCAATTTTAATGCTTGAAAATGAGTAATGGACTAAAATAATTTGAATTAGCACTTGTAAAAGGACCTTGCACAAATAACCTAGCATTTGTATTAGGACCTAGCATAAACAACCTAGAACTTTCGGACATAACTAGTACATATGACCTAGTACTTGTAAATAGACCTAGCATAAATGACCCAACACTTGTATAAGGACTCAACACAAACAACTTAGCACTTGTAAGAGGACCTAACTTGTAAAAAGACCTACCACAAATGACCTACGCACTTACATAAGGACCCAGTATAACGATGATGAAAATATTAATTAATAATGCAAACAAAAATTGGTAGAAATAAACCCTGCTCATACCCTATTGAATGGACTTATATTTAAAACGGCTAAATTAGTTCAATATATATATATATATGTATAATTGACAAGTTTTTGAATGATATACGTAAATAGATATGTAAATATAAAAAATTATATACAATATAGTTTCTACTATAATATATTGTATATGTGTGTGCAAGCCAATCTCCAGTCCACTATGAATATATAGATCATAGTTATAGTTTGCATAGAATATATATATATATATATATATATCTAATTATAAATGTAAACCCCTAGATTTTAAGTTACAGTTTATGCTTAAACCCTAAAACAGAGATCAATCGAAAACCCTAAAGTCAACAAACCTATAACCAAACCTAGTAGATTTAGATCCGGCAATATTGCGCTCTTAACCCCTAAACAATGAAATTGAAAGTGGAAAATAATTCGTAACAATATAAGGAAGCTTAAAAATATCATATTTGCTAATTTTTAATGTATTTCGGATCCGAACGGGATCAGTTTTCGAAAACCATACCTTAATGCACTCGACGGTAAAAATATTCCGATAATACCAATAAAATCATAAAAATACAAAAATTTCAAAAATATCAGTTTTATAATATTTTGGTATCTAAAAATATTAGATATAGCTTAATTATGCGTATTTTCTTTACTATCGGGATTAATTTATTCTATACTATTCATTTATCTCTACTTATCTACACCTATTCTTACACTCTACCATACCTATTTTCTATTTTTTACATTTTCCATACATCTTCATTCACATCATATCTTACAACTTATTACTTTCAATTAACAAAAATATAAAACAAATCAAAATCAACTCTCTCTCTCTCTCTCTCTCTCTATATATATATATATATATTATGGTCAGTGCAATCTCTCTCTTTTTCACCTCTATTATTTTTCTTTTTCATTTATTTTAATAACATAATTTTTCCTCTTCAAAACTCTATAAATACCACATCTCCCTCATTTCTTTCACACACTCATTTACCTTACTAAAACTCTCTCAAATTCACTCCACAAATCCTCTCTCCCAAAAATCTCTTTCACTTTTCTTCCTACCCATTTTCCTAATACTTCCTACATACATACTACCCAAAACCTCTCTCAAACTACCACTCTCATATTTCCACCTTAGGTAAATTTTTTACCCACATATTCTTACTATGTCATGTAACTTAACATGAATATGGTATTTATTTCTTAAACATTTAAATGTTATAGAAGTAACACTATCTTTATGTTTTTTCTTATTCATGAATGATTTTCATTTTATTATTATGTTGTTTATTTATTTTATTATGTACATGTTATTACTATTGTTCTAACCTAAATTCTATAACATATTATCTATATTTATGTATCTATATATATATTTCTTAGAGCATATAAGCTCACTAATATAACCGTTATTTATTTATTTATGCTTACAATTTATTTATTTGTTTATTTTATGCTTTAATATTAAGACTAGTCTTTTTAATCTTAGACTTGTCCTCATCAAGTCGAAACGATTTTCGTATTTCTTTTGTTTTTCTTTCTTTGGACTTGCCCATGATTAAATCCAAAAACCTTGAAGTCAAGTTAAGACTTCCAATACTTGATATTTATTTCTTTCTTATTCTTATATTTTTCCATCTTATTATTATTATTCTTGTCGTATTACTAGCTACATATTCATCGTTCATACATGATCATATTAGTTGCTGTCTTAATAAGAATAAAAAGATCTTTCTTAAAATGAAAAGAAAATAGCTCAACTAACTTTAAAAAGTGCAGTTTTATCACTTAGGAAAAAGTTTCTTTAAGAGTTAGAATTTTATTTCAACTAAATACTTTACAAATAATTTTTTACCAAAAATCACCATAGATTCTAAGTATTGTTGATATACAAAGCTTTTGCAAAAACAACTAAAGAAACTCCTCATTTTATTTTCAAATTACCATAAAGACCTTAAGATTGATAATACTTTTCCATGAGGAATTTTCTTAAAGACTTGATTATAAAATCCTTACTAACAATTTTGATAAGAACAAGGATCAACTCAAGTTTTCCAAGATAAGTCAAGAATCAACTCACCACGTAAAATATACTTAGAAAATAAAATTTGAGAATAACTTAGAAAGACTAAAGTTTTTGAATCAAAAGTTATCTTTTAAGAATCTAAGAAAATAAATTATATCACATATTTAATGACTTAAAAATCCTTAGTTTTATTTCCAAACAACTTAACATAATTTTGTCAAACTTCACTTTTTCAACCACCAAAAAAAGATTGTTTTATGAAAAATCATTGATTGAGACAACATCATTAGAATTATGTGTTTACTATGAGTTGCATATGTATTAAAAGGATTTTTCAACTATATATATATTTATATGTTTTCTATAGAAGTTTTGGTCGATACAAAGTTAGAAAAATCATGTTTTAAAGGTTGGAATTTTCATTTTGATTATGTACCGTGTTTTTTAGAAAACCAAATGACCTTTAATGAAGGAAATAACCTTAGACATTGATAGATTTTATTGAGTAGGTAGAAAACGGTATATAATGTGCAAAATTCTGAGTTAAAATAAGCAAGTTATGGCCATTTTAAGTTGTAATTTCACCGCATACGAATTTTGACAAACTTAGTGAAATAGAGTTTCAAGTTTGATTAGAACTTCCAAGAAATGCTCATTTTGGGTATTTCTTTTATATAGGTGACGTGGAGTCTGAGCTACCTTACCCAGAGGATTACTTAGACTAGAAGCTTCTATTACTATGGCCGAGTAAGTTTAAATTCTTACATTTTGTACTTATGTTTTTACTTGTAGTTTAGCGATACTAGAATTAGGAAAAGATAAAAGAACGTGATAACGCATATGTTTTACTTATATGATTGAAATTAGGTTAAGTATATCGAGACGAGAATTGTTAATTAATCATTATATGATTTAGTATAGGAATGATTTGTCAGCTAATTTTATGATCACTTTTAAAATGTCTAATATTATGCCATGACTACTTAAATAACATGATCCATGCATGACATGTAGTGAGTCACATTGCATTCATTCCTATACCATTGGTGGGACAAAGGCATAGTAATGAGGCTCGAAGAACCCGAAAATCTACTCTATGGCTTCAATCGCCCATAATAAAATGGTAGGTAGATATCTGAAATAACTATAATTTAGCCGTTAGTAGGGGGCTAGTATAAAAACTACAAAAAACTTTATTTGCAAACTATGGCCTTGTTGTCTGAAACACCTAACCACTGAATGGAGGGATAAATCCATTCAAACATATGATTCTCGAAAAATCGTTTGTATTGTTTGCTCACATGTTTGATTATATCTCCTATGCTTGTTAAATAACTTGTTTGAATATTGATTGTCTGAGTACTTTATTTGTGGAATGTCTTCTCACTAAGCAAGAAGCTTACCCCTTTATAGATATCTTTTACAGAACCCTTATCTATGGTTGATGCCCCGGGATTATTTCTTCCAGGTATTCCCTTTTGGTCTAAGGAGTTTTTGGAAGAAGTCAAATGTTAATGTAGACTTAGACTTCTAAATAAATCTCCACGTATCCATTTTGAATAGATTTTAATAGACCTTATATTTTGATAGGGGAATGCCCCTTTGATATTTTGTAAGACCTTTATATTTCAATATTCCCGATATTATGTTATGATTTTCATTCTTAAATTGCGATGTAGATGTCTTCTTAAACAACTTGTTTCAAAATTAGTCCTCTATGATCATGAACGTACGCCTTACATCCAGTATTGAAGCTTATGGATGACTAAGGTTGTCATACTTAAGTTTTAATATTGAGTGTGGCGGACTATCGCGTTTAGGGAACCCTTTCAGGCGTGACAATAATGTATATCTCTTTCATATTATTATGGCTTTTGGGCCTAATATATTATATTAGAGCCCAATAGACATTTCAGTGCCTGAAAATAAGTAATGGACTTAAATAATCTAAATTAGGCCAAATTCGAATGGTTATGGGTTGTTTGACTTATAAGTGGAATAGACCCATTTAAATTAAAATAGACCAATCGAGTTGAAATCAAGTTATGAAGCTCATAAGTCGAATAGGCCGGCCTATTTAAGTTGAAATAGCCTATTTCAATGCACGTGCATGACATAAAATATAAATTATATATAATATATTATATAAATACATATTAATATTATGATTATATATCTATATTTAAGTATAGATCTTTTATATATATGATATTTATAGATATTATAGATTATATATGTCATTTATGGATATTATCTATTATAAACAAACAAACATATATATATATATATATGATATAGTGTGACTTTGGTTGGTTCTGTGTATACATCAAAACAAGCAAACATAAAGCTGAAGTATTTTGAAAACTTATAAAATGTTCTAATAAGTTCTGTTTAACTTCGGTTGCAATCACCAACATAGGTAAGCGCACCTACTAAAGTAGCATAGAAAATATTAGGTAATATTAGGTCTTATTTCCTTAAGAAATGTTAGCATCTACCATACTGTAATTTAAAATGTACATTGAAATCACATGAATAAGGTCTTGGATTTACAAACCCTAAGTTAAGATAATTATTTCTCCATAAGCGTAAATGTTAAGCATAGATTCAGAAGAAATAATATGATATTAAAGATGAATATTACGATTTAAGCACAGAGGAGAAATAATATGAAATTAAATATGAATATTACGAATTAAGCACAGAGGTCTTGCAAATACTAATTATGGGTCAAAATGATTTTACGTTGAAAACTTCGAATTCTTTGCAAAAGAAAAGGGTTTTCTCTCACTCCAAATTCTCTCCCTCTCTCTCTCTCTCTCTCTCTCTATATATATATATATATATACGTTAGTAATTTTTACATATGGTACACTCCTTATTAGACGTCTATGCATGCTTATTTATATGAGATGAAACATAGAAATCATGAAGATTTTATTCACCTATTTAAGTTGAAATAGGCCAATTGAGTTGAAATCAAGTTATTAGTCTTATAAGTGGAATAGGTACATTTAAGTTCAAATAGGCCTATTTCTATATTTAAGTATATATCATATATATAACACCAAAATATATGGCTTTTGGACCCAATAGATCCACTAAGTGTATTTTATGGCTTCTGGGTCAAATAGGTTATATATGAGCTCGACATATATTTCAATACCTAAAAATGAGTAATGAACTTAAATAATTTAAATTGGGCCCAATTAGAATGGTTATAGGTTATTGGGATCATAAGTGGAATAAGCCTATTTAAGTTGAAATAGGCCTAGTGAGTTGAAATCAAGTTATTAGGCCCATAAGTGCAATATGTCCGTTTAAGTTCAAATAGGTCCATTTCTATATTTAAGTATAGATCATATATATATAACATCAAATGTATGGCTTTTGGGCCCAATAGGCCCATTAAGTGTATTTTATGGCTTTTGAGCCAAATAAGTTATATATGAGCCTGACATATATTTCAATGCCTAAAAATGAGTAACGAACTTAAATAATTTAAATCTTACGGCTTTTGGACCTAATAGGTTATATTTAAGCCTAATAGGTACTTCAATGCTAGAAAATGAGTAATGAACTTAAATAATTTGAATTAAACACAATTAGAATGGTTATGGGTTATTGGGCTCATAAGTGAAATAGGCCCATTTTAGTTAAAACAGGCTAATCGAGTTGAAATCACATTATCGAGCTCATAAGTGGAATAGGACCATTTAAGTTCATATAGGCCTATTTTTGGTACATGTGCACGATATAAAGTATAAATTTTACATAATATCATATAAATACATATTAATATTGTGATCATATATAAAAAACATTTATAGATATTATAGATTATATATGTCTTTTATAAATATTATCTTTTATAAACAAATATATATATATATATATGATATAGTGCATCTCTATTGTGTATATAATTAATATCTATAATAAGCAAATGGCACACATCACCTCAAATAAGTAAATGTCAAGATATATGCTATATGTACAACATTTATAGATACTATTATTATATAGAATACATATATATAACATAAAATTTATACAAATTATGTATTTCTCTTTAATAATAACAAGTGTTGCTTTAAAAAAAAAAAAAAAAAAAAAAAAAAAAAAAAAAAAAGAGGTAAGAATAGTAAAATCTTATGGCTTTGGGGCCAAATAGACCTACCAGGTGTATTTTCCTACATTTTGGCCCAATAGCTTATACACGAGCCCAGTAGACATTTCAATATCTAAAATTGAGTAATGAACTTAAATAATTTGAATTAGGCTCAATTAAAATAGTTATGGTTTTTTAGGCTTATGAGTCATAATCATATATGTTACACTGAAATAAGCCAAACAAGTTCAAAATGTTTCGAGTCCTTTATTTTGTACTAGGTTGAGGAATGTTTTAGGTGCTATTCATTTGTTCTTGGTGTTCGCATTTGTTCTAGTTGTTCAATAACCTAGAACTTCCAAAATGACCTGGAGTTTGTGTTATAACCTGAAACATTTGACTAGGGACTCCAGACCTAGAAGATTTACTAGGACATAGAACAAATGAGTTCAAAATGTCCCGACTCCTTTATTTGTACTAGGTTGAGGAATGTCTTAGGTACTCTTAATTTGTTCTAGGTGTTCGTATTTGTTCTAGCTGTACGATGACCTGAAACTTCCACGCTTACCTGGGACATATGTGGTAACCTGAGATAGAAAACAAACAAACAAACCTAGAACAAACAAACATACTTAGAGCAAACAAACATACCGAAACAAATTATATAAACCTAGACCTAGAACATCCAGGAACCTAGGTTAAATACTCAGAATGAGAGCATAAGCATACGATTAGGACATCCGTTAACTTGAAACAAAAGAGGAAACCTAGCATACATAGAATGACCTAGGATATTCTATTAATATATTTTAGGTATTCGGATGTGTTTTAGGTATAAGATGACCTGGAATTTTTGCTCTTACATGAGACATACGTGGTAACCTGGGACTAAGTACTTGAGACTCTTAACCTAGAATAAATGCGAATACCTAGGACAAACAACAATAGCACTTGCCCCAAATGCACTAGGTTCTTTATTTTGTGCTAGGTTGAGAAATGTCTTAGGTTCTTTTAATATGTTCTAGGTATTTGCATTTGTTGTAGGTGTAGGATGACTTGGAACTTCCGCTCTTACCTAGGACATGTGTGATAACCTGGAATCTAGTACTTGGGACTCGTAACCTAGAACAAATGCAAATACCTAGGACAAACAACAATAACACATGTTCGAAATGTACCAGGTTTTTTATTTTATGCTAGGTTGAGGAATGTCTTAGGTTCTTTTAATTTGTTCTAGGTATAGGACGACTCGAAACTTTTGCTCTTACCTAGGACCTAGTACCTGAGACTTGTAACCTAAAACAAATGCAAATACCTAGGACAAACAACAATAGGATATGTTCGAACTGTACCAAGTTCTTTATTTTTTACTACGTTGAGAAATATCTTAAGTTCTTTTAATATGTTCTAGATATTTGCATTTGTTCTAGGTATATGATGATTTGGAACTTCCACAATTACCTGAGATATATGTGGTAACTTGGGACCTAGAACCTAGAACTCATGATCTAGAACATATGCGAATACTTAGGACAAATAACACTAGCATATGTTCGAAATGTACCGAGTTCTTTATTTTGTTCTAGGTGAAGGAATGTCCAAGGTTCTTTTAATATATTCTAGGTATTCGCATTTTTTCTAGGTGTACGATGACCTGGAACTTCCACAATTGCCTAGGACATATGTGGTTACTTGAGACTTAGTACCTGGGACTCGTAACCTAGAGCAAATACAAATACATAGGACAAATAACAATAGCACATGTTCGAAATACACCGGGTTCTTTGTTTTTGGCTAGGTTGAAGAATATCCTAGGTTCTTTTAATATGTTCTAGGTATTTGTATTTGTTTTAGGTGTACGATAACCTGAAACTTCTATTCTTACCTGAAACATATGCGATAACCTGAGACATAGTACTTGGGACTTATGACCTAGAACATATGCGAATACCTAGGACAAACAATACTAGCATATGTTCAAAATGCACCGGGTTCTCTATTTTGTGCTAGATGAAGATATGTCCTAAGTTCTTTTAATGTATTAATATATTCTAGGTATTCGAATTTGTTCTAGCTGTATGATGACTTGAAACTTCTGTAATTACCTGAGACATATGTGGAAAAGTGGGACCTAGTTCCTCAGACTCATAACCTATAACATATGAGTGGACATAGGACAAACAACACTAGCACTTGTTTGAAATGTCCCGGGTCCTTTATTTTGTACTAGCTTTATGAATCTCCTAGGTTTTTCTTTATGCACTAGATTTACTCTTTTGTTCCAGGTTAGCGGATATCCTAGATTCCTCTACTATGTTTTAGGTTTGGGTATTTGTCTTGGATTATTAAATGTTCTAGATGTGTATAATATGTTATAAGTGTGTTAGGTTGATTTTTACCGGATGATCGAGTAATCACTTGTGCACAAGTTGCCACACAACAAGAAATGGCGACTTGACCTAAGAATTTTCGATGGAGTTGGGAGACCGACAGAAGAGAGGGAAGGTTTTCCCCCCAAGATGCTAAAAATCAAAATCCATTGGACTCATTGGAGGAGAAAAAAAAAAAAAAAAAAAAAGCCAGAAGAGAGGACGCTTGTGTAAATATCAATCACCTCAACTTTGACTTTCCTACTTTTCTAACAATTTCTTAAAAGCCAACCCAATCTTCCTGTTGAGCTGGGCAGCTCACATACTCTTTATGTTACATATTCAACGTTTAAATCCTAGCATCACAACTTTACTAATATAAGAAAATAATTCGAAAAAGTCGGGCAGCTAGTCGAGCAATCGCCATGAAAACCAAACCCTTTGCATCATCACCGATGATTTGAAAAAAAAAAAAATAAAACCGGTTAGTTAGTTAGTTCCATGGGCCACAGCAATTTAACATTAACTATAAATGCTGCATAATTCCTGTCACTAGCCTTATCAACACTGAAATGAGACTGAAAATGAAGCTGTCCGTTACTTTAACTAACACTGTATCAACTAAGAAAATCTT
This sequence comes from Combretum micranthum, assembly GCA_024138025.1. Taxonomy (NCBI): domain Eukaryota; kingdom Viridiplantae; phylum Streptophyta; class Magnoliopsida; order Myrtales; family Combretaceae; genus Combretum; species Combretum micranthum. The sequence continues at coordinate 442,835 of JAMXBD010000356.1, forward strand.
GAGATGCTCCTACAAGAACGTTTCACTTCCAGCTGCATCCGGGTAACTAAATCAAGTGGAAATGGACCCAAGATGGGAAAAAATTATAGCACAATTTCTCAAGAGATGCAGATTACACTTGCTGATCTCAGGCTAACGCTCTATCCCAGCGTCATCAAAATTCCAGTCTCTCACAAGATCTCTTCTGACAGCATGGCTCCTAACAAGCCGCGGAGTACCAGTCATTCCATTGTCATTTGATATAGCTGGATGGGGAGTGACTTTTGATGATGAAATAGCAGATCTTGCTGGTGGCAGGGGAAGAGACACCTTCCTTGTTAAGCAATTAGCAATGGCTGAACATCTTCCTTCATTGTCGGAGCTGGACACTGAGTAGCTCCTAAAAGAATGTGATGGACTTTCAGCACTATGGCACACCAAGCAGGCCAGACTCATGTTGGGTTGCAGCCTTGCCAAGCCCTGGGTAATCTATTTAACTGCAAGCCAAGAGTGCTACATCAGATACATATCCGATGATGGCAGCTTAAAACTGCCAGTGATTGAAGTGACCATCACAACCTGCAGAAACTGAACGAAGCATGTGCATTTTCGATTTAAGCATGTGTAATGATTTCAAGATCTGTTGCAGAAAGATGGTACATATTTCTGGCACATTGTATATATGCATCAAAAGAAACAAGTCATCAACCCTGATGATCTGACAAGTGACAAGAAAATTATATTCACTAAACCAGTGTGTAAACTCAGAAAGCCTAAATAGAACTGTAAGAAAATCATCATAATGGAAGGATAGATATTTGAATCTCAATCGCTTCTAATACCCCTGTTATGTGCTACCTCTCTTATTAAGATAGATTATGGTGGCAATAGTCTGTCAGAGTATACATAATGAAAAAAGAGGAGTTAAAATATAATATAAAGAGATAGCATTGAAGAGAATCAAATGTCAAAACAAGCAAATCCACTGATAGCATTGAACAGAATCAAATCTCAAAACAAGCAAATCCACTAAGGAATTCCATTTTTGATTGGCCATACCCAATTCAGTTGGTGTGTGCCATGGGTCAATTTGCCATCCTGACAGCCACCAGAGGAACCCAAAACAGAATAACAATTTGCAAGCTTTGCTCAATTCAAGAAATTATAAGAGGCAATGTTGAATTAGCTTTCCAGTGATCAAGTCTCTTTCAGTAGTGTTGGACAAGATTATACCAATCCGGTACACCTTTGTTGAAGTCAGATCTTGTCAACTGAACCAACTTGGTATAATCTGACTTGGCTAAAGGAACCAACTGAACCAACTTGGCTCCCTTAGTGAACTATTGTTAGTTTGAGTCTAAGTTCTGGTGATAAAGTTTTCAAATATATGTGGGCATTTTAGTTATTTTAGTTTCGTCACTATTCCATTCCTCATTTTGTTTTTCAGACCCAATCAGAGGGAGGATAATGCTACTCCTTTTCTATTACAAAATTTCGAAATGTAAGTTATTTCACTTCAGTCCTATTCCATATAGGTAAACCAGTCCTCGTGTAGAACTTTTCTCCATATGGGACATGGATTTTGCAGTATATCCAAACAAAGAACTTTGCAGTGCATCTCACTGTACATTGTCTCCATTGTGGTGACTGCATCGTGTTCCTAACTAAAAGAACCATCTCAATTGACAAGTTCACTAGAATTCTACAACCAAGATGATTTTGCACAAAGGATTGTAACTCTCTCTCAGTTTTTGTGATGACCATGAAATTAGCAAGATAGGCTAAGAAGGTTGTTTCGATCCAAACCCAATAATATGCAATCGTTTATACAGCACAGACTAAAAATTAATCAGGAGAATATGGCATTTGAGTGTGTGCACAGGCTGAAGGACATGTGAAACTGCTGTGCAGAGTGGATGTGCCCCCAAGTGTGCATGCAAGAGACAGAGAGAGAGAGAGAGAGAGATCATATAATAGGATAGATGTTCATGAAGGAAAAATTCATCCATTAGAAGACAATCATTTGAACTACGATTGGGCACTTGACATGAGAGAGGGTTATGAAAAAATTATATGCAGCCTGAAGTTTTAGAAAGCAGGCTCCAGTATCTTAAGCATTAGGTTCACTGCATTATCTCAGAGGATATTTAAGATGGATGGTGGTTTTCAGATTTCACACCAACTTTAAGGGCTAGAGGGTTCACTATAGAGAATCCCCAGTAACCACTCAATACTGTTAAGGGCTTAAGTACAAAAGGGAAACGGACTAATCCATGTGTACTGTTAAGGGCTTAAGTACAAAAGGGAAATGGACTAATCCATGTGTACTCCACTGCGATGATAATATGTATAGCAGGTGATTCAATTCACAGAGGATATTTAAATGACTGCTCGTATACAATCTGGAATGGCCTGAAGCCCCAATATAGCAGTAGGTGGAGAGCAGAAAAAACATGGACATACTATTGCATTTTACAATTGGACAGGACTAGAAGAATCTTCTATCTAATAAGAAGGTGAGCTCAATTACCAACATCTTTAATGGGTGCAAGACATAAACTAAATATAGAACTTTTACAGAAGGCTACATATTCAATGCTTAAATTTGCAATCTTAATTTAATGAGCACCAAAATCACCAGTAAAGCGGGGTAGCAGAGAAGATTTGATACAGTATGTGTACTTGTCTATATCTCACCAACGCAGATCCAACTGAGAATGGTTGATATTAACTTATCAGAATGAGGGCAATAAGACGAATTGATACAACAAAATGCCAACATTAAATTTTGCCGGAAACAGGAATCATGAGACAGTGACTTGAGATTTAATAAATACTAAGAGGACTGCCCAGAGGCCAGACTTTTGGAGTTGTGATAGATAGACAGACCCAGTGTCGTCTTCACTCAATTAACATAACTACTCCCTATGATTAGACCTCAAGAAATTATGTATAATCTTATTCTACAATACAGAAAGCAACCCATTAGCTATCCAAACCCTGATCCCAAAACAAAGAAGGAAAGATAGGAAAGAACGCGAAAGCTAACTGTGAACATCAAGCTGAAAATACCATACCATTCAGTCAAAAACACACAGCATCCACACTCTCACTTCATTCATTCAAATTCAAAAAGAAGTGGACGATGCAGTTCAAAGTTCTACTACAATCAACCCAACATATGCATGCGCCCTAAATGAGCTCAAAAGAAAATATCCGATTGACTTTAAAAGTCAAACGCAGACCAGAAGTAATATGATTACCCAATTGCAGATTGACCAAAAAAGATTGCATCTTTTACATTGAAAAAAAAAAATGATCAAGGAGAACACCTCCCTCCGTCCAATAAAATTCAAAGGATGCTCCTTTTTGAAATTGTGTTTTCCTTTTTTTTTTTTTTTTCTTTTTTCAATTCAATCATCCCAACATAAATTGAAATTTGAGATCTGAAGTTACAAGTGGACGAAACTTACCCACCTTCAAGGAATAGCTGATTCGTGAGGGATCGGTCGGATAGATTGATTGTTTTAATATAGGAGATTGAGATTGAGATTCCCTTCCCTTCCTTTCCTGCGATGATTAATATGATACAATAATAATACCGCAAAGCAACGCAACTTAACTTAACTGATGATGTTGATGTGATTGTGAACTCTGTGCGTGTGTGTGTGAGTGCTGAGTGACGACTGATATGAGAATCAGAATCACTTAAAAGTCCTTATATTATCAATATTTATATGTATTTTTTCTGTATATAATGCACCCAAAGATTTCACAACGTTGAGGATATGTTGTTTTGAGACTGGGGTATGGATATATTGTATAATTTTTTTTTGTATATTATTTGTATTTAATTTATATTATTTATTTTTATATTATATATTTGTATTTGATTTATATTTATTTTTAATCTGTAGTTGATTTATTTAATCATTTTATAAGTAAAAATATCTATTTTTAATAAATTTTTATTTGAAAAAATAAAAATAAAATGACAAAACAACTAAAAAAAAAAGAAACAAATAGATCTAGAACTAAGTCAACTGGGTTTATTATTAATCCTGTCAATGAGTAAAAAAATTAATTAAAAATTAAAAAATCTATATATTACGATACATGTCAATAATAGTACATACTTTTCTCTTTATAACTACAAATAGATGTATTAAAACATTTTTTATTTTCCTTTATTTTGAGCTTTTTTTTTTTTTTTTTTAGTATAGACAGGAATGTATACAAGGGAGCAAGGACAAAGCAAGTTAGCAAGCAAAGAGCTTCTTTTTGGAATTTGGATGAGGATGACTCTCCATAATTTGATTTGATAGCAATCAAATCTTTTCGTGTTATCATACTATAAACTTCAGAGTTTTTATAATATCATCTATTACAATTAGGAAAGTGACAACAAAAAAATTGGGAAGTAAAATCAATAAGTGTCTTGTGCCCCCTCTCTCCTCCAAAAAAAAAAAAAAAAAAAAGCGTTTATTATCCCAAATGAGGGAAAAAAAAAGAAAAAAAGAAGAAGAAGAAGAAGAGATATTTTATATATTATTTGAAACAAATTAATTTCTTCATTCTTTTTCTTTTTTACTACACCGTAAAATGTACATGTGGCATTGAGAAAAAGAAAAATTCACCCATTGTTGTCTTAGAAATACTCATTACCAAGATCTATAATAATTTAAAGTGGCATAAAGATTGGATATAAGCATGACTTATATCATTTGGATCCCATAAGTGAGATGTGAACAGATAGGTTGTTGGAAGTGCAAATAAGCATCGCATCTTATATGCCAGACCGAAACCAAGTATACAGAAGTTATTTTCACATATAAATAAAAGTAATATATAATAAAATAATACGTTATAGACATTCTTACAAAAACTGAATAAATATATATATATTACATTTAATCTGTTTTATTGTAAAAAGCATGGCCAAAAAACAATAAGGCAAATGTTAAATGGGAAATTTTGTATATTATAATGTAATACTTAATATAGCTAAAATCAAGTAATATATGTGATTAAAAAAATTATAGGATAACTGATACACTTATCTTATATCAATAGGTGTGTATTTGAATATATCGATTTCTGAAGTTTTAATTGTAATTCTCCCAATTTTATTTTAATAAAAATTTTAATGTAAATATTTCTGTTCATTCCAGCTGCTCTATTTTATCGTCATAAAATCTTTTTGAAAATAACACTTTTTTTTTTTAATTATTTCACAGAGTCAATATAAGATACATTGTTAGTGACTTGTAACAACATTTTTACACACAAAAGCCAAATTGAAAATACTTGAGAAGTTAAAAATTGAAATATCAAGGTTAGAGTTTCAAAATAAATTTAATGTTAATCAACATTAATTTCCAAGCTGTCTTGCACAAATTTCCATTAAGCCATAAAGTCGTTAAACGAAATAAAAGAATTTTCCCAGTGAAGCTTCCTATTCTACATTTATTGGTTTTGCCTTTTCTATTTACTTTTAAAAATTAGATAAAAAAAGCACATGATTTTCATAATTTCTAAATTAATAAACTAAATAAAAATAATGCTTGTATAATTACTTTGAATACTAAACACAAAACCCAAGCCAATTACAAAAATGCACCACATAAACATTGTTTATTTTTTTATTAAGAGGGAAAACTACCCAAGCTACCAAATAAGCATCGAATCTCTTATCAATCAACACAATAAGTAAGGCATGTGATTGTGTACTTGGGAGACAATAATCTTTACCAAGCGACAATGCATTTATGGTATGTTTGGTACACAAAATAGGTCGGAATGGAATCGCGATTCTTGCTTTTGTTCTCTTTCCCAGTATTTAGAAGCGTTTTAAAAAGCCGAATTCATGATTTCTTGGAATCGACGATTCTAGCTTTGAAGGGGAATTCGATTCCACCTTTGAGAAGGCAGAATCGTGATTTTATTCCACTCTTATTAATTATATGAATGTAATTATTTTTTTATCCTATGTATTAATATTTTGCATTTATTATTAAGAGCATTTTCGATAATTACACTTTTATCATTCCATTCAATGCAGTCTTCCAAACATAGAAATGAATTTATCATTTTCAAACTCATTCCATTTCAAATCATTCATGTGTACCACGCGTGACATTAAGATATTATGATTATGATTGTCATGACCTCCTGTAAGTTATTAGGCTTATTATCGTTATAAGGCTTCTTAGATTCATATGATCTAAATGACCTTTTGTGAAACTATCATGAAGATGAGTCTTGCTTAAACTCAATGATCTAAAAGACTTCTTATAGCATTCAACACATTGAAGTAAGGCTCTTGCTCACTAACAGTAGCATTCAAATAATCCCTTTTGAAAACAATATTTAATCATGATTAAGCAGTGATAGTGATGTTTATTGCACGACATCAAAATCTTTAGTTTTGTTTGTCAATGGGGTATTTCCCACTACTTCACTGCCCACTATGAGTTACTAAAGCGGTTTCTTTATTAATTGCATGGCTTATATGTGCTTGGGAGTCAATATTCTTACTAATTTGTAATACACAAACTTAAAATGTTGTCATGCGTTTAGGAGTCAATGCTCTTATTAGTTAGTAGCAACTTTTGAATTACCCCGTGAAGGCTTTGTTATATGAAGTCCCAAATCTTGTATGGACCTTAAGATGATCATCACATATGATATAAGTTTAGGTTCAAAGGTGGATTAACTATATGTTAGAAACAAAGATCATGATAGTGGTCTCCCAAAGGCTATTGCATAATAGGATTTGCATAAGATCATCTTGTGAAGTATTCATCATGGTGGCATGCCAAGGCATCTTGCATGGAGAACATTGCATGAGAACATCGAGCAGTAGGCATAGTGTAGGTTTAACATTATTATAGGGGATTTCTTTTCTGATGTCATTCCTCCCCTAGTTGTTGATATGTCGTAACTTGAGAAGATAACAACTTGGGGCAATCGAGTATCAAAAGAGAATGCTTTGTTGCAATCATGGTGGTTGCATGGCATGGATGAAGGGAGCAAACCCTAATCATCTTGTGCTAGTAGAGGAGACATACCATTGTTTGACAAGCTTACATTACTTTTATCTTTGAGGAAGTGAGAACACTTCTAAGGAGCTTATTGCTTCAACTTTAGTGTTGTACACTGCTTATTGTCTTGGTGAAGAAATAACTTTATTGCAAGCTTAAATGGTATGAGCAGGTTTACTCTTACTTCCAGAACATTGTATGGTTGATAGCAGCAACAATGAGTAAGTTTTATGATATGAACCATGCCAACAAATGACGAAACCCGATATCAATATGTCTGGATTCAATTCCTAAATCATCTATTTGTATGGAAACCACGGCCCCGTTGCCTATATAGAGGCAAGAACCTTGGTATAAGTCGTAAACGCTATAATCAAAGATGAAGATTTCGATTGATAAGTCAAAGAACGAATGCCACGAATTAGATTCGATAATTTCATAATAGTTTCGTTAAGAACCAAAGAGAAATTCTCTATTTTCATTCAAAGATATGTTATGTATTGTTTTTACAAACCAAAGGATATATATAACTATGCAAAGGAAAACCAAAAGACACTGGCAGCCTACAAACAAAATACACATTCGAAAAATAAACCCGAGAGCTTCCAGGATTCCAATGTTGACAGGAATGCCGACGGCGTAGGGTGAATGCCATACAATGATAGCGTTTTCAATACTGGTTGATTTCTTGAAGGCCGGCGGTGTAAGGGGCCAGCCTAGGCTTGTTCACATGCAACAAGTCTTGATCCATTCCTAAGCGTGCCTTGATGATGCTAATCACTTTTGGTTCATCTTGGATGGTGTGTAAATGCATCTCCTCCTCTAGAACCTCTTGAATCAACCCGTTGAGTGCTTCCTTGAATCATTTGGTCTAAGTCCTTGAAGTTGGTCTAGGCGGCATCACAAGTGGATCTACTCTCGATCTACTAATCATGCCTCCATCATTTTACCATGTCATTACTTAAACTTAGAGCATGATGGTTAGGCGTATAGGTTAAGTTGTTAGGTCAGTGTTAATATGCCAATGCATTAGTTGGGCTAAAGGTCTTGAGACCCAATGTACTAGAGTAGTGCTTAGGCTTGAGGTACAAATGTTAAGATTTCAGAGCACTTCTAAGGCTTGAGGGACATCTGGTGCTAAAAGGATTGCATGGTTTTTAAATAAAGGTGTGATTCATAGTCTTGAACACTTTCAGGTGCAATCCTGATACAAAATTTTAATGAGGTGATATCTTTGGATCCAACACTCCCACAAATGAATTAATTATACTTAACAAGGATACTTCTAGTTTTTCCCTTTTTATAAGAAAGTCTTTAGAGAAAACATCACAAGTGCAATTAGCTGGATTCTCGCATTCTTTACAATAGTGGTGAGTATTGCTTAGCTGCAACTTATAGTGGTGGTATTTGCTTATTTACTCCTTAAAGTGTGCCACCTTAGTGGTGAGAGAGATAGCCAATTAAGATAAAGAGTGAGTGCCTTATTGTGCAATAAAGTCAAAACCTAGTAATGGTATTCCTTAGTGTATGATAATTGTTATTTTCTAAAAGAAAATTTTTATGATAACAAGATAAGTAAAAGAAAATAGGTGTACAGATTTTAATATAAAAAGATACAATGATGAATAGTATCAGTATACCCTGAGGCTTATCCAGAATGTTTAATGTTTAGTGAGTTTAACATAAAAAAGTACAGTCCAAAAACCATGCCAAAAGAACAAAATAAGTTTAACACAACCCAGAGGATACTCTAAAAGGTAGAAGTGTTCAATCATGACTTCAAGCATAGAATGATCAAAGCCCTTTTTCAAATTATGTGTTAATGGATTTTTATGACCTAGCTCTAAAAGATGAATACATTTGGATAATGTATTCATATGGTCCACTAAGATGGAATACAATCCATGGGGATTAAATTAAGATTATTAAAATTTATTCTTCATAAGGAATAATATAAGACCAAGCTCTACAAATACGATTTGATTGCTACTACAAAGTTATATAAGTTTTTATTAAGGCAACAACTGTCTTATATGTTCAGAACAACAATGCACGTGAGGATTTGAAATTTGGATCATGTTAACGTCCAAAAGCTTCAAGATAAACATGGTTTGAACTGTCTTATCTTTTGGATGTGATGAAGTCTGTCGAGGCTTGGACTATCTTCTTTAAATAGAATGTTAGATGAATTTTGTAAAATAAACATCAAGCAATTCATAATAAATATCAAGTGGATTTTAAGGATAAATTTCAATCAACGAGCATCAATTTATTATGATCTTATCCAAGTTTACAACATCATTCATTTTAAAATTCATTTCAAGATATCAATCGAGAAGATACTCAAGATCGAGCTGTGATATTTAAGGAGAAGCTTATCCAACACACCACAATAGATTTTTTAGTGTTGAAGACAGAAGATTATTTATTCAGAGCATTCAAAAACAAGAATATGCTGCTTCAAATAATAAGAACACTCTAAAAAAATACTCTCTTTCTCACACGAATTTTTGAATTGATTTTGTGCAATCAATTTTCCTTGCATTTTCAATTTCGTTTTAATCGATAATCTTGTTCTCATGCGGTTAACTCAAAGAGGATTTTAATTTTAAAGGTTGAAAAATTCGTTTTTTTATAATCAATTCAACTCCTCTTTCTTCCCCCTTCTCTCCCCTCCCCACCACCCCCCCCCCCTCAACACACACGATTATACAAGTGGGACCAACAATAATATAGGTAGCCATCCTTAGCATAAGTTGTGTGAAGATAGTCACTAATTGATTCAAGGCTCTAGTGTTCTCTAACACTATTTAGATCGTATGTACATTGTTCTCTTGCATGAGATGGATTATTATCCATGCATTGTTAGTGGTGACTTCTTGCATTGTTGGTAGCAAGGTTGGCATTGATATTAGGATTGACAATCTCAAATGTTGGCATGATTTATTCAATCACATCAGGGTTGATGTTGTCAGCATCTTGAATTATGATATCATTAAGATTCATTGTCTTACTTTTTTTAAGGTACCATAATGGATTTCTCAAAATCTTCGAGTCCCCAATGGAGTTGCCAAAAATGTAGATGTGGGGTTCTACTTGAGGTCTTCGTGCATGTTTTATGTGTATAATGTGCCTTGCATGTAATTTTAGAGTGTAGATAAGGAGATGATACTTGATGGGACCACTTGGAGAGAGTGATGGGGAGGATGAATAAATGATCTCAATGTCTCGAATGTATAAATTACATACAATGGAGCTTGAGTAAGTTTTGCATGTCGACCTTGAAGTTCTTGAACGTTTAGAGTGATAATTTCTTGAGTTACCTATTTGATGATTAAGAGCAAAGTTTGGTCTATAAAATTTTGTTTGTCTTTTGCTCTCCAAAAGTTGAAAATGAGGATAGTAATTAAGTATTTATAGGTATTTAACATGAATGACAATCGTTAAATCATCTAATACGAATAAACTCTATGTCAAAATTACATAATGGAATTCCTCGAATGAATATGAAGTATAGAATTATAGGGTTTTATATTTTATGGTTTTTATGGGCTTGCAACATTTAAACTTAATAAAATAAGGGATACGAACGATCAATCCTTGGATATGACACACCAAAGAAAAAATCGAACTTGTTGTTCCAATCAACTTATATTACACATGATTAAAAGAAACAACAAAGATTAATATTGACAAAGAAAGAACAAAGATTAAAGAGGGTTTTGGAAACAATTCCAAGAAAGCCATTAAAGGCAATTGATCACAATTAATGTCAAAAGATACAAAGATAGGTAGGCCATATAGGCTATTGTTAACATAACCTTAATGACTCTTCTATGCTCCCACAAGTCGGGTAAGGGCACTATTAGAACATTGAAAGCAAAAAATAAAAAATAAAATAGGAAACTAAAAGTAAGCTTTAGAAATAGGGCATGAATGCAATTTATATCTACGACCGTATGTAGGGGTGTGCCATCAACAAACACACAAAAATCTCACAATTGGACTTTGAAAATGCCTAAAATGTGACTGTGTAGTCTAGACACCAGCCATGGCATAGCCTCGTCATAGCAGTGTCCTCCTCTGTGACTTAATTCTTTCACAAACAATGCTTGCGCAATCTTGAGTGTAGCTATATCTCTAACCATCATCTTCAACGCGAGCTTATCATAGGGCATGTCACTCTCTATGGCGTCATTCGCTTGCTTAGATTCTAACATTGCCCTAGTTACGAGCATGTGCTTCAACAATGATGACTTATCCTTTAATTCTTGCATTTTCTCCATATTTAAGCACTCTAAATCATATCCATTACCATAAGGTATCATATAGCCTTGCAAATACATCATCCCATCTTCAATTGTCTCATCAATAATATTCTGTTGAGCTAAGTTCATCAGTCTCTTGGCTCTAGCTCAAGTTATTAGTCTAATTGAACCATGATCCCTATCATGTCCTCTGGTCTCATGAAGATTTACCCTCAAATCTTTGTAAATACACTTTCTTGGATCAAAGACAAACCTGTAAAACTCAAAAGTAGTTAAATAATAATTCTTAACCAAGCTCAGCTCATGAACATCCTCCAATACTTGATCCACAAACCCTCTTTGAAATAATAACTTCCAAAGCATTTGTAGCCATTAAATACCATTGTTCATGTCCATGATCAAAGACTTCCTCAATCATACCAATCATCATGAACTCGATCAATCTTAGTCCATGAACATGATGACAAGTATCTAACAAACAAACCTCATGTGGCCGTAATAGCATTTCTCTCAAACACTTCGTCATCTTGAAAGTAACCATCATCACCACATACTGACATAATACATAATAGCAATGGGTCATAAACATCTAATCTCTCAATATTTCCATATAACGTTAATCTTTTAATTATCATCACATCGCTTATACTAACAAAAATTGTAAGCAAAACACCATACAGACACAAATAACCTTTAATATAGCCTCAATAATCACTAACAAAGATCATGTAAGGTTTCACAGGCAATCCTATTAATGGATATTGATAAAAACAACCTAAAGGGTATAATGTAAACATGAAAATACCTTACTTCACCAAAAGTTAACAATAAAGGCGCTATGTTAAGTTTTTTTATTAGTTTGCAATTTAAAATTATCCTCCCTAGATGCTATCTTTGTAATCTTGTCTTTATTATTCTTTTCTTCAATTAGCTCCATGCCTTTTCATAATCATCCCTAACTCCATTACCAACACCTACAATTGTAGAACCCCTTCTAACTAGTATTACATTTGTAGAAACTTGATCTTGATCAATTACTAACACTTTAGGCTCATCTGCAGCATCTCCATCAAGAAACTTAGAAACACCATTTACGAGCTTCACCTTTGCATTAACCTTATCCAACTCCCTTTTGTAAAACAATCTTTTACGAAAGGTTGAAAAGTTAATATTATGGAATATTCACTTTTGGGGTTTTTGAACAAGATTTCAATCCTTAGATTTTTGTAAATGTGACACTTAACTAAAAATTATGGTTTTATATTCATTTGAATCTATGAATATTTTATTTTCATAATAAAATTCTTTTAACCAATTATTTCCCAAAACATGGATCTATATGTGTTCGTAGAGAAAAATTATTCCAAGTTGCATTATCTTTAAAATGTTTTAAGTTTTGACATATGAGAAAATTAGTAAATGACTTGCTCTAAATTTTCTTTATTGATGAAAACGGTTATCATTTGTATTTAAGAAAAGAATTTTAAGCTGTAAGATTTTCTAGAGTCATGTTTCTATCTCGGCATTTTAAGGAATTTAAGAGGATGGTCTTGTTTTAAAATTCCCTCTTTGATAAAAAGTTTTCTCATGTTTTGAAAACAAGTTTTAAGTAAATGTCTTGTTCTAAATTTTTATTCTTGAGGGTAAGGTTTCTCATACATTGAAAATAAGATTTTTGAAACAATATTTTTCATGATAAAGAATTAGTCAACATTAAAAATTTTAAAGTCTCTCTTTATCAACATCACTTTGAGCATCTATGCACATGAACTTAACTACACTTATTTATTTTTAATTTTAGCAAGCTCAACTAAAATAAGAAATAAGAAATAAGAAATAAACAAGAACATGAATGAAAATTCAAGAAAATGAAAATAGAAATATGGAAGTCTTAGATTGTGATCAAGCTTTCCAGGACTTGAAATAATCCGCTAGCATACGAAATAAATAAAAGCAAAGCATAAAGAAATAAAATTGGAAGTCTTAGATTCTTATCAAAGCTTCCTGAGACTTGAATATTTTCAATCTCTTAAATAAAATCAAATAAATAATAAGAAAATTATCGAAGTCTTAGCTTTTATTTCAAGGCTTCTCGAGACTTAAATTTCTCCAGTCTCCTTTGGACTATAAAATTGGACAAGTCCAAGACTAGAAGTTGACTAGTCTTATAAGCAAATAAATAAATAAAGTTAGATTAGTGAGTATTTAGGCTCTAAAAATATAAATGCATTCTTATATACATATTAACATATAGGATGTCAAGTTAGTAATATGAACAAATAACATAAAATGAATATGAATATAACATCAAAATATGACATGAGCTTAATGTGTTGTCTTTTATTTCCATTCCTAGTGTAAACCTCCAAGGTTTTACGATCGGTTAAGCTTAAACCCTAATTAGAAAGTCAACTGGAAACCTTATAGTCAACAAAACCCTAATTAGATGTAACAGTTTAAGCCCACAATCCTACGTTCATAACCCTAAGAGAGTAAGTATGAGATTAGTAGGTAAAATAGTTCGTAATAACATAAGAGAGCTTAATGCATCAGATTAGTCAAACCGCAATTCGTTTTAAACCCGATCGGATATAGTTTTTAAAAAATGCGTCTCGAGGCTCAGAATAGTAAAAATATTCGAATATACGTTAGACTTGTAAAAATATAAGGTTTTCAAAAATATCAGTTTTATAATTTTTCAATAACTAAAAATATCAGATATCGCATTTATACACGTATTTTCTTACAACCGGTATTTTATCAGTTATATCTACTTTACATTACACTATTCATTACTATTCTACACTATTTATCTATCTCTACTTTTTCTACCACCTACTCTTACACTCGACATACCTATTTTTTTTTTACTTTTTACCTTTCACATACACTTTATATCACATCTATCTTACATATTATTATACTTAATTAACAAAAATACAAAAAAAAATCACATCTCTCCCTCTCTCTTTCCTCTATGGTCAGTGCCACCTCCCCCATTTCTTTTTCTATTTTTCTCAAATTTTTAATTTAATTAAATCACTCAAAATTTCCTCATTTTCCTATAAATACCACCTCTCTTTCACTTCATTCACACATTCACAACTCACAAATTTACTACCAAAACTCTCTAAAATTTTCATCTCAAAACTTTCTCTCAAATTTCCTCTCTACATACTCCCAAAATCCTCTCAAGTTCTCACCACACCACCACTTTTCTTCACTACCATTTATCTTTTAGGTAATAAACCTTTTTCATATTACTTCTACCATGTCATGTAACTTTACATGAACATGATGTGAGTTTTCTAAATTTATTGTTATGAAAGCTACACTATGTTCATGTATTGTTCTTGTTCATGAACATCAATTTATATATGTTTATGTTGTTATTATACTTTGCTCATATTCTTGTTCATGAACATCAATTTCTGTATTTTTATGTTGTTATTATATTTTGCTCATATTATTATTGTTATTATGCTAACTTTTTATTCATATCTAACTAAATATATTTATGCATCTATATATATTCTTTAGAGAATATAAACTCACTTGTTATTTATTTATTTTCATGCTTTACAATTTATTTACTTATTTCATGCTATTTTAAGGCTAATCTTTCTAGTGTTAGACTTGTTCTTATCAAGTCAAAACAATTTTCTTTTCTTTTAAGAACTAGCCCATTTCTTAGTCTGAGAGTCTTGATTCAAAGCTAAGACTCTCAAATACTTGACTTATATTATCTTGCTTATTATTTTGTTGCTATAATTTTTCTTGTTATTAGTCTCATATTCATGCAAAATAAAGGTTGTTGTCTAAACTACAAAATTTAAACTATACTTTTTACAAAAGAGATTTTTGTCATCAAAAGAGAGTTCTAAATGAAATTTAAGAGTTTTTAAATTAATAAAGGAATCCATTTTTTTCTCAAAACCTTAGGAAGAACTCGCTATAATTTTGGAAATACCACTATTTTGAAAAGCTTTTCTAAAACCATAATTATAGTAGTAATAGAGTTGTTTTCTAAAATTGAGGAAGATGATTCTTTATTACAAAAATGTTTTCCTTAAAAATATAATATAAAGGAAACCCCATAAAAAGGAAATGTAAGTTTTCAAACCAAGATTTAAAAAGATCAAAATAATAGTCAAAGGAAATACATAGGAAACTAATAGAAAGAGTGAAACTAGTATTAGAAGTTTCAAAAAGAAAAATAGAGAAATTCATTTTTATGGAAAAGTCACCAAGGAAAATAGTGAGATAAACATAAAATACTCTTTGAAAATAAAAGAATCAAAAGATTCATTTTTAATGAATTTACAAAAGGATTTCTTATAGATTATGATTTTTCCAAACTTCTAACTGATATTGTTTTACTAAAGAATTTTTTTTGGACAACAAATACTTGAACATGTATGAAATATGAGCTATAAATCTATAAAAAGGAATTTTTTCAATCTATATTGATAGCTAAGTAATTATTAAAGGATTTTTTAATGTTTAAAATGATTGTTTTTGGGTTAGGATTTTCGTGGCAAATCTAGTCACCCATGTTTTTCGACTTAAAGACCTTGTTTGATAGAAATTATCTTAGAAATGGATAGATGCTTTCGATAGGTAGAAAACAGTATATAACATGCGCAATTCGAGTTTAAATGGGCAAGTTATGGCCATTTTAAGTTGGAATTGTCTTCCATACGAATTTTGACGAACTTAATGACATAGTTTTATCAAATTTCAATAGAACTATCAAGAAATACTCATTGTGGGTATTTTTTTATTTAGGTGATTGTGAGGAGGATCTCCCATACCAGAGGACTACTTGACTAAAGACCGATAAACCCATAGCCAAGTGAGTTTTAGTTCCATAACTTATCTTACTTGATTATGCTTGTAGTTAGAAGCACTAGATTTAAGGAAAACATTGAATGGTATGCATGTAATATTGTTTGAATGAATGATAAGAATATCGAGACGAAAATTGATTATAATCAATGCTTGATTTAGTTTAGAACTTGATTTGTCTAAAATTCTATGGTCACCTTAAATTGTTAATAATTAAGCTATGAGCCTTTAATTAAACTAAAATCATGCATATCACTTATGAGTCACATTGCATGGGATCACTATGCTTATGGGTGAAAGGGATAGTGGTACGATCGTTGAATCTTAATTAAAGCTTCGGGACGTTTGATCAGAAGCACATTAACTAAAGCTTCGAGACTTGGTCAGAAACACATTAACTAAAGCTTCAGGATATTTGGTTAGAAGCATATAAATTGCCGCCTCTAACCCCGAATGGAGGGCGTAAATCTATTCAACATATGATTACCGGAAAATCATATGTCTTGTATGCTCATGTGGTTGTTGCATTTACTTGGTTGATTAAATGACTTGTTTGATTATTATTATTCAAGTTGCTTATCTATGAAAATAATTCTCACTAAGCTAGTAGCTTATACCCTATAGCTATTTGCTATAATTTCCCTACCTTTGGCTAAAGCTAGGTAGGCCATGCACCAGGCACCCCCTTTTTGGTGAAGAAGTTTTTGGATGAAGTCTAACACTAGTGTAGATGTAGACTTCTAGGAAAACTTCTATATTTGTCACGCCCGGAGGATACCTTAAACGTGACAGTCCGCCGCACATAATATTAAAGCTAATGAATGAAACCTTAGTCACGCAAGAGCTTTGATATCACGTGCAAGGCGTGCTTCCAAGATAGTGGGAAACTCAAAGAGGTATTACGTTTAAGCAGATAATAAAAACATGTAAAAACTTATAAAAGTAAACATGTAATAATCATTAAGATAAAAGTTTCTTACTTCTTAGGGGCATTCCCCCTTTCTAAAAGCCTTGCTCAAACTATAGAGATTTCTCTTAGAAGTCTACATCCAAAACTAAATATATAAACTTCTTCCAAAAACTCATAGTAGCTTTGGCTCATACCTAACAAAAGGGGCTCCTTAGTGCCAATCACAAGTAATCAAACTGTAACAAAAAGTTATAGAGGTATAAGCAAAACTAACTTAGTGAGATAACTCCCTTCTTCAAAGCATTTCCATAAAACATGCAAGTATTTTAGACAATTATATGGGAATGCATCAATCACATAAGCAACAAATATACACATGATTAAACGGAAACCATGTGTAGCATGGATTTTATGCCCTCCATGGGGGTTGGGTGGTTACGGTCCATACGACCATCAATAGTTGCAGACTTACTGGCTCCTACTTGCCCTGTAGACTTTCTGGCTCCTACCAACCATGTAACTTTCCGGCTCCTACTAGCTACCACTACGACTCTCGTTTTCCTACACGAAGAATAGTAGCGAAAAATAAATGACTCACAATATGTTATGCATGAATCGTTTTTAATATTGGTTTATTCAATTATCATCGAGTTCAAGTTAAAGGTGATCAAAACAATATTCATCATATCATTGCAAGAAAACATAAGTTATTCATCAATTCCTCTTTTATATACTTACTTTTATTCAACAACCACATCATTCAATCATGAATCCAAATCACACAACATTTATTCATTTATCTTTTTCCTTACTCTCTAATGCTACTACTTACAAGCACAATCAAGAAACGTAATTTAGTAAGAGATTAACTCACTCCATGTCGATCGCTCCTAGTCAAAATAATCTTTAGGGAAGGCGATATCTGTTCCTTCTTCACCTAAACAAGATGAAATACCTAAAATGAGTCTTTCATAGAATTTCTATTTTGAAGATTAAATCTAACTCAAAATTGCGGTAAATATCGGATTGAAGAAAGTTCCAATTTAAAATGGCCATAACTTACTCATTTTAACTCGGAATTTCACATATTATATGTCTATTCTACCTACTTGAAAAGATCTATCCATTTATAAGGTTAATTTTACTATAAAAGTCATTTAGATCTCGAATTAGAAGGGTATAGATCTATTACGAAAATTCCTTTCTTGAAAAACAAAATTTTCTAATCCTTTCTTTTTTAAGACTTGTTTAAGTAAAACTTAAATATGTATATTTTTGAAAAGAATTCCTTATGTATATAAATATACTCATAATTTATGCATGAAGCTATAGGTGTTGTTTATTTAATTTATTTCTTAAAACAACCTTTTCTAGTGTTTTGGAAAATTTGATTTGTTAGACTTTACTTTATGTGGGTGAAGTAACTTATAAATTTTTTGATGATCAAAATCTAATGTAATATATTTTGATTATTTAGTTTATCAAAAGTAAGTTGAAAATAAAGTTTGGTCTTTTGAGATTATCTACAAAATTTATTTCTAGGAAAAAAAATAGAGTTTCCAAAAATTTTCTTTAGTAGTTCTCGATAAGTTTATTCTTTGAAAATTAATTTTCATTTTTGTAAGTTGATTTTCTTGAAAACTTATTTAGCTCTTGGTTTAGAAAGTTGGTAAAAATAGTACCAAGTTATTATCTATATATCAAGACTTCTTTTGTTATTTGAAAAGGAAATATCTTTAGACTTTAAAGAAACTTCTTTTATTAATAGTTTGAAATTTCATGATGAGTTTACATAAACTTTTAAAAGAGATATATTTGAAAATATTTTTCTAAGTCTTTGGAAAAACGTTGATCAAATTTTATTCTTTCATCAAAAAGATTCATTTTTATTTGGACAACAACTCATTAGCCATGCATGAATATGATCATGTAGTTTATAAAAGCTAAAAATATCACAAGATAAGATAATAAAGAATATAAGAAATAAATAAGAATAATAATAATTGTCAAGTATTGGGAGCCTTAGATTATTCAAGCTTCCCGGGACTAAGAATAGACTAGTCTCAAAAGAAAGAAGAAAATTGTTTTAACTTGATGATGACAAGTCTAAAACTAGAAAGACTAGTCTTAAAACAACTTGAAAGTGAATAAATTGCAAGGTAAGTAAATAAATTGCAATAACAAATGAGTTTATATGCTCTAAAAGATATATATAAATACATAGATATCTTTAGTTAAGTAAACATAAAAACAACATAAAAGAAAATAGATTTATGAACAAGAACAAAATATACACATGTTGCTTTCCTAACCTCCATGGGTTTAGAAAACACACACTATGCTCATACTAAGTAAATGAACATAAGTAAAACTTAAAGAAGCATTACTATGAAAGATAAACTATAGAGAACTTTAAGAGAACTTTTGGAGAGATTTTGAGAGAGTAATTGATGTGTATGAAATGTGTGAAAGAAATGGAAGGAAAATATGGTATTTATAGGAAAAAGTGGAGGAAATTTGTGTTAATTAAATAAATGAAAAATAAAACAAATTAAGGGGAAAGGGAAAGGGGCCGGCGCAAATTGAGTGGGGGGAGAGAGAGAGAGAGAGAGAATTTATTTTTTTGTATTTTTGTTGATGAAAAGTGAGATATGAGAGATGTGAAGTTGTATTGGAAATAAAAATTGTAAAAAATAGGTGTATGTTGTAAGAGTAGGTTGTAAGAAAAAGTAGAGATAGTTAAATAGTGTAGAATTGTAATTAATAGTGTAATGTAAAGTAGATATGACAAATAAAGTACCGGTAGTAAGAAAATACGCGTATAATTGCGATATCTGATATTTTTAGTTACCGAAAAATTATAAAACTGACTTTTTGAAAACCTAATTTCTTTACGAGTCTAACGGTATATCCAGAATATTTTTACTATTCTGAGCCCTATGATATGCTTTTTGAAAATTGTATCCGTCCAAGCTCAAAACGAATTGCGGTTTAACTAATCCGATATTTTTAAGCTCTCTCATATTATTACGAACTATTCTATATGCTAATCTTTACTTACTTATTGGGGTTAAACATGGGATTATCGGACTTAAACGGTTGCGTTTGACTAGGGTTTCGTTGACTTTAGATTTCCGGTTGACCTTCTAATTAGGGTTTAAGCTTAATCGATCATAAAACTTTTGGGGTTTACATATACGGTATAGCTTTGTACTTTTGGTGAGGGAATGCCCCCAAGATCCTTATAAGACTTTATATTATGAATTAATATTATGATTTCCATTTCTTAATTGTTACTGTATCTCTTAAGCTTCATATTTCAAAGCATGGTCCACTAAAATTATAAGAGCACGCCTTGCATTTAATATATAAGCTTTTGGGAATGATTAAGGTTATCATACTTAAACTTTAATATTGAATGTGGCGGACTGTTACATTTAGGGTACCCTTTAGGCGTGACACCTAGCATTAAGCATCATGGGAATTTATTTTTGGAAATTGCACGAGACATATACGTTCATGTCATGTAATGAATATTTAAGAAGGGAGCATTTAGAATATTTACCTAAAGAAAGATGAGTGTGTATGGATATGAAGAGGGATGATGTTTGGGAGAGAGTTTGTATAGAGAAAAGTTGAGAAATGATTTTGATAGAGTTTTGTTCTATGTAAGAGAAAGTGTGAAAATGAAAGAGAGGGGGGGGGGGGGTGGAGGGAAGGGGGGAAGAAGGGCAGGAAGGGGTCTGAGGTTATTTATAGATGAAAAATTGTGTGAATAAAAGTATGAAAAGAAAATGAAAAGGAAAATGAAATTAAGGAGAGGGGAGGGGCAGCAACATTTGTGCACGTTTTCTCAAGGGGGAGGGGGGAGAAAGAGGAGGGGAGAGCGAGAGGGTAAAGAAGAAATTATGTGAAAAGTAAAGTATAAAGTAGAATATATTAGATGCATGTAAGAAAAGTTATGGGTGGTGTAAGAGTTGTAAGAAAAAGTGGAGTAAGATGAATAGCAAAATAGTAATAAATTGTAAATGAATAGTAAACAAGATAAATAAATTACCAATAGTGATAAAAATACACATAAATAAGATATAACTATCATTTCTATGAGCCATAAAAGTTGTATCTGATATTTTTACGAATTCTTATTATGTTATTAGTCTAGATTATTTTTATGGATACTGCACCTCATTTTGCATATCAGTGCCCTGATTTGAAAGTGATCCCATTCAGGTCCAAAACAAACAAGTTTTCACCAAATCTGATCATTTTATAGTATATGACATATTTTCATATCATAATTCAGGTTTATTCTATTTTTAATATTTTACGGATGGTCTTGCTAGATCTAAGTTTTCTAGAATTTGATAATGATCTTATTTTGCCTTAGGGTTCCAGCTTCAATTTCGGTTTTAAGATTTACTCGTAAGATTATAAAATCTAGGGTTAATACTATATATTTAGTTCATAATTTGGGTTTACTATATTTTTATAATTTATTTAATATTTACAATTCTCAAGATTATCTAATCGAGTCTAGGACTTCTAAGGTTAAATATTGATATGGTTTGACTTTACAGTTCCAGCTTTAGTTCCAAATTTAAGATTCACTTATAAAACTACTAAATAATCTAAGGGTTTATAATTTTATCGTTAATTATTATCTGGTGGTGTTATCTCGATTTATGTGCTAGGTTTAACTAATGAAATTTCGACTATATTATAGGATTTTATTTCTTGTTATTTTGTTATGAACTATTACTTGGATATATTGCTTCGATATATATGTTAGGGATCTAATAGATGAATTGTTTAGCATAGAAATTTTGAGTCGAACGATCGTCAAATTTCGTTTCATTTTCGAACGTACTCGTTTTTTTAGGGTTTGATGTTTGGGGTTATCTATTCCCATTATGCTCATCAAACATTTAGGATTATTTTACTTATCTGATGTTGTCTAAGGTTTCCTGAACTTGTGATTGGTTAAGATCAATTTTAGGGTTTCTATGTTTTAGGGTTGAGCTGGATTGATTAGGTAGGATATGAAATCCTTTTTGATGATGATACGTTCTTTACCATCTATTTTCCTTTAGGGTTTTAGGTTTCACCCAAACCATCTAATATTCTTAGGGTTATTGAAAATTTATATCTAATCCCATTTAAGGTTTCTAGAGTTTGGTTTTAACTTGACTCAATTTTTTAAGGTTCTAGTTTTGATATTAGTTCCATGGTTCTCATCTAAGAGTATCGAAAAATCTAGAGACTTACACCGCCAACTACTTGACCCAAAACCCAAGCCGATCGATTCCTCCCCTCATCCAGTCACGTGCCTACTGCTGCAAGTAAGTTTATATCCACTTTCTTTTCATAACAACGACGACGACGATGACAACTATAACATTGATAATAATATAATAATAAAAACCAGAAAGGAAAAAAAGAAAATAATAATTCAAAAAACTAATATTGGTCCATATTATGTGTGTTGTGAATTTTATGTTGATCTTGAAAATCTAAAACATGTATAATTAATAATAATATTTTTTTTGTTTTTAAATTAGTGAATATTTGTCTTATAATATTAAAAAAAAATATTTGTATTATAATGTTTTGTTTCTCTAAATTAAAATTTCAGGTTTTAGTTATATAAAGCTATTATAAAAAAGTGCTTTTATGTCATAATATATGATTTTTTAAATTCACCATGATGTATAGGTTTTATTGATATCTTGTTTTAATGAGTCTAATACATGTTTATTGTTTCTACACAAAAAAATTACCGATATATAAATTGGATGAAATTAATTATTAATGTACAGTTGCTAAATCGCGTTTAAAAAACGAGATAAAAATTTTTATATATAAATCATGATTATTAATCGTAATATCAAGTTTTAATACCGCACCTATATCGTGTTTTAATAACGGGATATACGTATGGTACCTGCAATGTTTCAAATACTTTTTCTTCTCTCTCATCTATATTCTCTATCCTCTATCTTTCTTTTCTTCTCTCCTCTGTCTCTCTCTACTCTCTCTTATCTGTCCTCTGTCTTTCTTTTTCTTTTTCTCTATCTCTCTCCATTCTCTCTCATATGTCCTCTCTCTTTCTTATTCTTTTTCTCTCTCTCTCTCTCCTCACACACTCCCTCCTTCTCCCTCTGTCATGTCTGTTGTTTTGTCGGTCTGATTTTTTTTCTTAATATATCGCGTTTTATAACCGCAATATACATGATATTGCGATTATAAGACGCTATATATATATATGTATAATATATTTTTTATATCCTGATTATAAAACACAATTTTAATACTGTATATTAGTAATTATTTTTAATTTAACCGTATTTGAGTAATTATTTTGACCAACTACCTTAAATTAAAATTATTTCTGTTTTAATTGTATAACCTGAAATTTTTTAATCAAGTCATGATATTCAATATATGATATTTTGATTTGACTAAAATTTATAATTGATAGGTAATATATCCAATGATACCATGATTTTTGAAACTTTGACTCTTGTGAATACTTAATTACATGCATATATATACTCATAGTGCCATGAATTGAGATCTTGTTATAATATTGTGATATGCATAATAATATGAGTTTGTTTAATTAGAATTAGAATATTTATATTGATGATCCTCATAGATACCCTAATCTTGATATGTAGATTGAATTGATATATTTGTTAGGATATAGTTTCTTGTTCAAAATTTTTGTTAGTTAGAAAATTTTATATTTTATAAGATTGTCAAAATCTAAATTAATAGATTTAGGATTCACAATAAAAAAAGAGTCAACTTTTATAAAATTAATAAAACTTAATGAATTTAAAGCGATAAGATTTAAAAATTTTTAAAAATAACCAATAAACTAAAATTTTCCTATAAAGAACTACGTATTGTTTGATCTGAATATCCAATACGTAGGCACCTAATGGACAACTTAAAAAAGTAAAAATTTATTGATGTAATAACTTTTATTTTTTGTGTAATCTAGTTAATAATTACATGTTGTCTATTCTAAATTTTAACAAATTTGATTAATTTGATAAATCTCAGAAAAAAAATTTGCAAATACCACATTAATAAAAATAAAGATATAATGGAACAATTTATCATTAGAAAATTAAAGGTAGTAATCATTAGGTTTTAATAAGATAACTCCCGGACATATAATTTTTTGTAATTGTTTTCTCAAAAAATTTGTGTCATTAATAGCAAAATTGGGATCAATCTACCCATTGGTACTAATTTAATATTTTTTCCTACTTTAGTCGAGTGGCAACTCCAAAATTTATCAAAATTAAAAATTCTCTTTGATGCTTAAGCGATGATTTATGTTAAACAGGTTAAGATTTGATATAAATCAGATTAAAAGAAATTGAACCAGAAAATTAAAATTCAGGCTCGACAAGGTTGAACCAGATGGATCAATTCGAGTCTAATACACTAGCTTATATTATATTTAAAGTTTATTGAAATTATGAGACTTGAATTTGGTGATTTATTCTTAAATTGCATGATCTTGAGCTGTCCACGCTTACGAGTTTTAATCCTGCGGGCTGTTTAGATTGTCAGATTTTTATCTATATTGATAACTTATCGATATCGAATCAGTATCGATTCAATATTAGTTCAATTTGATCAATTTATGAGTAAAACTAATATTTTTATCGATATTCTGTTTATATAGATTCAATTTAAAAATATACTGAAATGATATCAACTAATATATTCAAACAATTATAATTATATATAAGTGCATTGTGCTATGTGCCATCTGCAATTCTGCATGCCCCTCACGTGTCATTGGCGCACTGCTGGTGTCTCATCCAAAAGCTAGTGCTGTTCTCACCTAGATGGGCTATTTTCTTTTTCCTCCCTAGAGGCTAGAGGTTTAACGAATGCCTTTACAACATTTGCAACAGGTTGTAACATGGAAAATAGAAAAAGAAAATGAGCACCGCCCACTATGACATTAACAGTTACGGATCCACTTCATTATTCACATTGTATTTATGACTCCACATTCAATATTTTCCTTTTTCTTTTAGCTCAAGATGCATAGTATCTTTTGAATAACAACATTTAGTCGTGGTCCATATTTACGCATGTTATAAATTATTGTAATGTATTAATATAATAGGTAGGTGCATATGTTGCAGCTCCATCATTGTTTAATTTACGCAAATTATTATTTTTTTTTTCAATTTCCAAATTCCAAAAATTTTATTTCTTTCCCTTTTTACTTATAATTATATAGTATATTAAAGGAATGGGTCTTTTTTTTTTAAGAGATTTGAAATAGATAAATTTAGATTAGTTGATGAGTTCCAATTTTCTTTTTAAGTAATTAGCATAATAACCATTTTATTTTATTTATTTATTTGGCCTCTAACCATTTTATATTTGAATTTATTCAAATCTAGCTTCAAACTTATAGCTTACTATGTTTATAATTTATCTTAATTATAATAATCTATCTAATTTTTCAGCAAAAAGAAAAAGTAATCTTTTATTTATAAATTTATATTTGAATTGGAAAAATGGTTTCGAGAGTTGAATTACTTTCAAGATTGAAACTTATAATTAAATATCATAATATTTTTAACATTGAAATGCTACATCTTACCCTAATCATCACACAACACAAATATTACTATCATTACAATCATCTACAACAAGTTAAAAATATATTATATAGTATATTTGTATCTTTTCTCGCCTCTGAGGTCTAACTTTTTTATAACTCCTTTTTACTCTATTCTCTTCATAGGAATTTGGCTTAATTTGATGCATTCTTTGGATAAATTCCTATGAAACTGGTACTTTTAATGTATAAATGTTGTTTTTCAACTCTTAGAATCAAAGGAAGAAGAATTAAATGTTTTGAACCAGATTTGGAGTAAAACAATAGCAAAATACAAAGACAGATTTCTATTGAGCCTTGCAAAAGTGCCTATTGAGGCCTAAACATCAAGGCAAATTAGTTTGTTGCACCCTAAATCAAGCTCTAGACGTGACCTTCAACATATGTTTTGAAGCAATCTAACCCTGGACTTGAAGAACAGCTTATGTTGTATCAGACTGTTGAGCCCTAGATTTGCCCTGACGAACGTTGGATGAAGATCATACATATGCTCAAAAGTACAACTTGAGTCGAGCTCAAGTTTCGAGCCCTCAACATACTCAAATTACCCCTTGGTTGAAGAATGGACAAAAACTCGAGCGTTTTAGCAAAATGCCATAGCTTAGGTCAAGCCCTGACTTTCATGTAATATCTGATCATTCGACCTACTACACGACAAGTAAGCTTATGTGCTGGCATTTACGACGTGTGCGTAGAAATAAAAGACGATTTCTATTATAAAGAATATGTCACGTTAGCAAATAAAATCATCATGATATGTGCTTAAGCCTATAAATAAAGGTGCATAGGCATGCGATTAGTTTGTTGTAACAAAGTATAAATTTCCTAACGTGGTATAGAGAGAGAATTTTGAGGCGAAAGAATTATTTCTTTTTGCTTTAGAAATCTCGAGCTTTCTAGGTAATCATTTAACCCATTGTTTGTAATTTTTGCAAGATTTTGAATTTCAACTATAATATTCTTTGTTAATTCCATTTTATTTCTTCAAAAATTCATGCTTTTGTTTGCATCTGTAGAGAAATAATCTCCTATCGCATAGGGTTTGTGAACCCAAATCCTAATTTATGTTATATCAAATGCGCCTTCAAGTAATTATTGACTGGGTATTTTAATTAGTAGCTTGAACTTATTTTTAGGGGTTTAAATGTGTTGTGTACCTTTTAGATTCATGTATGATTTCAACTGAAATAGATTGAGAGTCATTCTTTGAATAGATCTAGGGCTACTAATGGAGTTGCTTATAATCACCTTGAGAGAGGAATAGTGAAACTTTCTATTGTTTGTTTTGAAATTCATTAGGTTGGTTTTAAAAACAAAGGATTCTTAAGCTTTATGCAGATCTAAACCGCTAATAACTTGTGAAGAGATTTCGTTTGGTAGTTTAGACCTAAAGCTATTGACCTTGAGGGAAGCTTTAGCTTATCCCAGTGAATCGACAATGCAAATGCACTAGTATACAACTCTCTTTCTGAGTTTATCAAGAAATCATGATGAGGAATTGGTGAAGCAAACTCTGGGCTTCCATCTTGCATTTTTTACAAATGCATCTTTAATTTTTCCCTAAAAACATCTATAAATTTTCACTAACCTTAAGATAACTTCTATTTTTATTATGGCTTTCTAAATTTTCTTTGGCTAGATAATAGATGAGAAGTGAGTAGGGTAGATGCCAACAATTCCTTGGAATATGACCTAATATTTTCTATACTACTTCGACAGGTGTGCTTACCTGATGTTTGTTGTTGCTTCCAAAGTTGAATTTGAATTTATTAGTTTTATAAATTTTTGAAAACTTCAACTTCGGTCTTTAAAAAATAATTTTCAATCCAACCGACCAACAGACACACAAGAAGTTCTCTAGAGCTGTTGTCAAGGATTGATATCAGATTCACTGCATGAAGTTCAACAGGGCACTATTTGAAAATTTCATTTATTAGACTAGCTGCTATTTTTTGTGAATAGTTGTAAATATTTTTTGTTTTTTTTCTATTCTATTTTTATCTTCGGTAAATATTCCTTTGTTCATATTTTTCTTTTTTTTTTTTGTAAATACTTGTTTCTTTTTGTTCCTGTAAATATTGCTAGCCCTCTTTTCTTTTCTTTTGTATATATGTACATAGTGCATATATTTATGTTCTACTTTTATTTTGTTTCTATATATAACATCTTATTTGTTTAAATATTCTTGTTCGGTTATGTTTTTGTTTTTCTGTATAGTTTATTTATTTTTCTACATATTCTTTAATTCTTCAACTCTTTTATTTTTTTATTCTTTTATTCTTTTATATTATTTTGCTTTAGTGTTGTATTATAGTGTTGTTTCGTTGGTCTATTATAATAAAGCTTTGTTGTAGACTAATTCTTAAAAAAAAAAAAAAGATTATGACTAGGAGTCAATCTTATACATTGTTTCCCTTTTCTCCAGAGCCCCAACGAATAAGAAGAATATCCAGATGAGTGGCTAGGAAGGAACAAAGATTTTTCTTGGAAGAGATGGCTACTAGAATAGACACAGAGAACGTTGGAGGGAAAATTCAGGAAGAAGTTCACCTTACTAGGATAAATCAACTCAGAACCATGCTTGAGTTTTTCAACCCACTTTGGAAGGGGCCAGCACTAGCATAACGAGGCCTAAGATTGCAATAAATAATTTTGAGATTAAACCAAATGTCATACAAATGGTGCATGTGTAATTTGATGGACTGCATGATGAAGATCCCAATACCCATCTATAACAATTCCTAGAAATTTGTGATACCTTTAAGATTAATGGCACGTAAGATAATGCCATTAGGTTGAGGTTGTTTCCCTTTTAGCCTAAGAGGAAATGCAAAGAAATGGTTAAATAGTCTACCTAGGAATTCTATAACATCATGGCAAAAAATGGCTAAGCAGTTTATGAGAAAATGCTTTCCTTCCACCAGTTAGACTCTGAGACCTTATATGAAGGTGGAAGGAATTTCTTGGACATTACCCACATCATGAGCTGCCTGAATGCACCCAGGTCTAGACCTTTTATAATGGGCTCAATTGTGGAATTAGGCAACTAATAGATGCAGCAATAAGAGAAAGTTTGAACAATAAATCTCTTGAAGAGTGCTTGAACATGTTTAAAGATATTACCGACAATTACTATCAATGGTCCTTTGTTAGGGCTAAGAAAGAGAAGTCTTGAGGAGTTTTTAAGCTTGATGTGATGACCAATCTGACCTCCAAAATAGAAGCCTCCGGTGGGAAGGTAGACAACATGAACATTGATAGTGTCAAGTGAACATGATTAATGACAGTCATGGACTGATTGTGGAGAGAATGATCTCTGAGATTATGGAATACATGAACAATTTTAATGGCCAAAAGAATGACCTGTATAGTAACACTTATAACCCTGGCTAGAGAAACCATCCCAATTTTAGGTAGAGTAATAACAATCTTCAACAACCTAGTTTGAACCACCTGAATTATCAAAAACAGCAGGGTCAAGGTCAAGGGTTATGTGGTTCTTAGGTTAACAAAGCTTTATGGAAGAATTGATCTCTCAATTCATCAAAACTTCTGAGAATAGGCAGCAGACTATTGATATAACTTTGAGAAACCACTCAGTTGTCATCCATAACCTAGAAACCCAGTTAGGCCAGATCTCTAAGTTCCTCTCAGAGAGAACCCAAGGATCTTTGCCTGCCAATACTAAAGCCAACCCACAGGAACAGCCCAAGCCTTGAAAAGAAAGACTCCTAGAATGATTATCCTACCTTTCTTTTATAAAAGTATTTAAATAGAATGTTTGATGTTTGATTTTTGTTTTAAAGACCTTTGTTTAAGGAATGTTTGGATAAGACAAATGTTATCCAGTGGAAATTCATGATTCTTGATGGTTGTAAGACTTTATTTAGGTTTTGAAACCTAGTTTGAATGATTTGTGATGATATGTGAAGTTTGTGAATGTGTTTTCTCATGGTAATTCTTTGTTTGAATGAATGAATGAATGACAAGAATATGAATAATTTTGTGGAGTAATTCACATATTGAAGTAGTTTAAAGTATTTCACAGGTGATCTATCTGATGAATTTGGCCTCAAGCCAAGAATGCAACATGAAAGATGAATGAATTTTGATCAAAGTGTTCATCGAGCCTTGAGTCAAGCCCTCGACTTTAGGCCGCGACGTCTCTAATTCTTTTTTTTTTTTTACAAGTCTTAAATAAAGGCCTGGATTTAGGCTTCAATGTGATTATTCTTTATTCTTGTAATAAGCCACGACTTGTATTTGAGTCTTGATTCTTTAATTCTTTTATTAATAAATTATGTCGTGACCTAATTGTCGAGCTCAAATTTTGAGCCTTGATGCTTTTTAATATAAAAAGAAAGAAACTGTTCATTCCCTCTTTTTCATAACTGCATTCAAAAGTTTTTGACGAACTCGATAGACACTCTTTAAACACTCGACATTCTTGAACTCTTGAAACCTACTAAAAAATCAATCCTTTTCATTAAACCAAGCATTCAAACTACTAAGGTAAGCTCATCTATGTGCTTTCTTTTATTTGTGCTGTTTTATTTGAGCGTAAATGTCAGCTAAATCTACATGTTCCAGGGTTTCAATTTGTAAAGAATTCTTGATATTTGTTATGTTTGATAGAAAGTAACTTACTTAATGATAAAAATAGGTTAATAACAATTGTCTTATGCACCTTTATGAGCTAAAATTTTAGATAATCTGTCACAAACTTCGTTGTGACTTTTGAGCTTCATTGAAGTTCTGTATAGACTTAGTTTGTTTTGGAATATTTGAAAAAGATAATTTTGACATTAAATGTAGTAAAATGAAATTAGAACAAGTGTGGATGAAATTGGTCTAAAATTCATTTGAAAAGCTTTCATCTAAGTTGCCCTAAGTTAATAAAACAGTTCTATTAACTTTTAAAAATTAGGGAAAAAATCAGCTCATTTTGAGGTTTGAATATTAATTTTATATTGTTGGTTCTATTTTACAGAAAATGGCACCCAAAAGAACACAAACACAACACCAAAAAGAATCCAAAAGGGATAAAGTTGAATATAGGCCCTTATTCAAGTAAGTACTACTCTACGCACTTCGGTAGGTTTAACTAATGAAGATAGGGAAAAGTACAGCTTGTATTTGATTAAGTAGAAATTAGTTGAGAATGCTGTCCTAAGCTGGGAAGTTTGAGGGATTACGATATAGAGGAGGATTTCAAAAGGTACTTTCAAGACCAAGCATGGCAGAAAGTATTTGAGATCCAAGAGGAGGCATTTGAAGAAGTTACCATGGCCTTCATAGCTAATTTTAGGACTGGCCAGAGTGTACCTAATATGGATGATTCAATGCATTTCTATGCATTTAGGGAATATAGGGAAGTCAACATGAGGCAGTTTATTGTTGCGATGAAGTTGTATGAGAATGTAGAGATTTTGAATGATAATGAGTTCAAGAAGGTGCCAGCTGAAGTAGTAGAGGGAGAATGGAGGAAGTCTGCAGCAGAAGAAATTGAAGGCAATTTCTGACCTTCTAAGACCACTGATTCGAACTTTAAGAGCTCAAGCACTAGGATGATACATTATCTACTCCTCAGAAGCATTTTCTCCAAGGTAAAAGGAGCATCTACAATTGTTGAAGTAGAGCTACACCCCCTAAATAGTATGATGAGAGGAAGAAAGTTTGATGTGGGCCTATTAGTGGCACGAAGGATCAGGTATTAGGCTAGCCTGCAATGTAAAGGAGTATTTTTTGGTGGATTGATCACAAGAATCATGAAGAACTTGCAGATGTGGCCAGAGCAAGAACCCAGTGATGTAGTATGCAAGTTCAAGGAACTGCATAAGAGATCCTTCAGGGATTGGAAGTTGATTGAAGTAAGAGCTCGGTCTACCGCTTTACCAGTAGCAAGAGAGATGAATGAACAAGTCCAGAACCCTGTTACCACCCGTCAAGAGCCACTAGTAGCACCTGCTTTGCAACAAGAACCAGAGCACTCTAAGATATCATCACATTATGAAACTTCTATACCAGAAGCTACATCTCAGCCATTAGCAGCTAGCTTCAACAGATTTGAAGCTGAAGTGAAAGACATGAAGGACAAGCTAGCTAGCTTCAAGAAGAAAACTGAGGACATGGAGGACTTGAAGCAGACCATGAAGTAGATCTTAGATTTGTTTACTCAAGGTCCTCCTCCTCAACCCAAAACATCCAAATCCCTAACACTTCAATCGGTCCTGGCTGAATTAGATCATCCAGATAAGGATGATGATCATGTCAGGCCACCATTTCCCTTCACCTACATTCTATCCCCCCCTCATCCCACACACATACCATCTCTAAACACATCATCAATTCATATACTCCCCACCTTATACACACTTACCATCTCCCACATATAAAGAAACCCAAACATAATCTCCACCTCAAACTCAAACACATCCCCTATAATATATCCTTACACCATTGGCTGGTTGCCTGCTCACAACATCTATGAGGACAATAAAGCCAGTTTTCAAACACATTACGCACCCCCCACCCCACCATAACCTATAAAGTTATTACTGATGAGACAGAAGCAGTAGTTGAAGAAATGAAGGAAGAAGGAACATGTCAATAGGAAGGCAATGCTACAGTCCTTTGTGGCATTGACCTTGTGGCAATTGACTTAATCTTTATCTTAAAGAAGAGTCGGTTGCACCAGCTAACCCATTGCCAATAGACGAAGACTTTTATGAATTTGAAGCTAACATTATTGTAGCAATTGAAGAAGAAATGGTAGAAGAGGCAATAGAGGAGAATATCTTTGAGGTAATCTCGAATGATATTGTTAGCTTTTTGATGGAAGCAAAGTATGAGGACATAACTGAGTCCTCGCCTCCTCAGTAGCAGCAACTAGAAGAGGACAGACTTGCATCCCCTTCCATTGTTCCTGTTAAAAGAAGATGGAGCAGGACCAAAAGATGTGCAAAGAAGAGGCCTTTAGACAAGAGCAAACTCAGAGTTCAAGAGGAGGGGTGTGATCAAGAAGCAACCCCAGTGACTCTTGATGTGGCTATGGTAGACAATGATGAAACACTTCGGGTTATATTTCCAGAAGCTACAGCCAATGTTCCCGAAGCTCCTATGTAACCCCATCGAGTCGACCAAGAAAGGAAGACAATGGAGGAAAGAGCAGCAGCATCAGTTGCAATTTTAGTAACAATGCTGTGACAGAAAAAGGCACAGGAGCAAGCAATGAAAGAGAGCAGAAACGCCTACACTAAAAGAAGCTCCTGCTGTCCTTACTGCTCCTACTATTCTTGTGAAAAACAAGGCAATGTCATAGTCCCTATTGGCATTGACCTTAATGCCAAGCCTGTAGTAGAAGAAGAAAAAATTCATGCAACTCAAGATATTGATGAGATTACTGCAAGACAAGCTCCTAAAGTTGAGAAATTAAGGCATATAGTAGATGAGCTATCACGGCAAGAAGCTCATGAGGAAGCAAAAGAGGTAACCCAGCAACAAATGAGCGAGAAGCATAGAGGAAGAGACAAAGAACATCTGATTCTGCAGTGGCACATAAATTGGCTAACAAGCTAAAGCATTAGAAGTAGAAGATGATGAATCTATCCTCTTTTGTAAGAACAGTGAAAAGGGTGATGATGATGATGATGAAGATGATAACTTGACAATAAGTGTCTGGTTAGAAAGGACCAAAATAGGCACTAAAGGCTACTCTGGAAGACCAGCCTCCACCACATATACTCAAGAAATACCTCTTATACCACAAAATAATGAAGTACCTCCTATCTCTCAACCACAACAAGATCCTTCTCCTAGCAAAGCTACAAGGAAGAAAAAATACCTATAAAAGTTGGGTAAGGGTAACTAAAAAGGAGCTCCTATCAATTAGAGGAGAAAAGAAAGAGAAGTTGAAAAGAAAAATAGAAGCAATACTTAAGAAGGAGCTCACACTTGATGAAATTTAAAAGAGAAATGAAGAACTGAAATAAAATAGAAGAAGGATGAGAAGAAGTGAAATGAGGATGCCATTTATGATGAGAGCTTTTTGGAGGATAGTGACGAGAGACAAACAACTCAAAAATCCAATATTGTTCCTAAAGAAGAAGAAAGTTAAAGCTAATAGAGGAAAGAAAGGGTAGAGGAGTTGCTAACCCCCAACCAAATCGAGATGAGCTAATAAGAGCTTATTTGGCAACAATCTAGGCATGACAGAACAACAGATGAAAGACTTTGTCTGTGCCTTAACATGCAGCTTTAGCTCGATGTAAGGATTGATACCAAGGAGGCTGAAAGGGTAGCTCAATGAAGAAAAATGGAACAAGAGGAAAGGAAGAAAGGAGCCAGTACATCAAAGGAAGCACCCAAAAGAAGGGTTAAGGCGAAATCAAATCAAGTAGTACCTATGGGCAACATACATATAAGAGGACAAACTGAGGATAAACACCTATGCCTACTTAGACACAAATGCCCCTTCAGAGATCAAACCCTCCAAGGAAAGGAAGTAGACAAGAAGGAAGAAGAGAAGGAGGTACTGGAGATAATAGGAATAGTGGTAATAGTGGTGATCAATCAATTAAAGGTAGAAGCAAAGGTGGTGGAAGGAACAATGAACCTAACAAGGTAGAAATAGAGGAAGATTTGATGCTCCTAAAGCCAGAAGGGGAAGGGGGAATGAATTTAGTAGAAGTTAGAGATATTAGCTAGGAGACAAACACTAATACCTTCTCCCTACCCACGCAACCCCTTCCCTTCCTCCCCCCCACCCCCCCCCCCCCCAAACACCCCTCACCCCACCCCCTCAACTGATTCATTTTATTTGATTGCTTATCGATAATTCTTTGCATTTTGTAATCTTTATTCTTTCATTCATTATTCTTTCTTCAGTTATGTATATAACATTCTTTCATTCTTTTTAGAATAATTATAATTCTTGTGCAAACTTTTTATGATAGAATGTGATTATTAGAAAGTTTTTGTTTGTGATTCAACCGTAGCTTTGATTGAGCCATGGTTACTACTGATATTTGCATTATTTTTCAACATAGAATCAAGAAGACAATTAAGTAATGGCTTCATGAACAACTCTAACCTTCAAGCACTAAAAAGAGAGGTTTTCTCAAAACTTCTTATCATTAATTCTTGCTATGCAATTATTTGATTGAAAATCTCCTGTCTAACAATGTTCGGCTTAACTGTGAGAGAAGGGAAAGTAGTAAGAATGGGTTGGATATGAAATTGAAAATTTGTCAAAAGAAATAAAGTAACTATGCTTTGAATGATCATTTTTCTCGCATGAAATAATAGGAAATTAATGAAATGATTAAAATTTAACCAAAATTTTTCAAAAAATTGAAACAGAATCACTCAACAGAGCAAGTAATGAAAATCATTATAAGATTGAGTTAACTTTATTTTGTGTAAATTACTTTTTAGATATCTGTGTGAAATAGTTTTGCTTGTTATTTGATTTAGAAATTTAGAGTTGGAATTAGCTTAAGATCCCTAGTAAGGTTACTTAACTAACTTCTAAAAGCTTAAATTATCTGTATGTTTTTCAATTTAGTCATTTTGAGAGCTGTGTGATCTTTAATGAAGGATCAAATGATGATCATAACTTGATAATTTTTCCTTGTGCTCTATCTAATCAAAACAAAACAAAAACTTAAAAAATGAAAACAACCATGCACTTAGAATTGAAATGGGTAGGGATTGATCCCTTAGAAGAGCAATTTCTTGTCCCTTCTTTCAATTTTAAATAAGTCATAATTAAAAGAAAATGAAAAGAAGCGAACCACAGCCCATCTAGAGGAAATGTAAAAAAAAAAAAAAAAGCAAAAGCCTTCCCCTCCGCAGCTTTAAAGTACATAGATAATCAACAAAAATAAAATAAAAAGCACATATAAGAAAAGAAACTCAAAGGATGAACTGATATATGCCTTCATCTTTTATCATAATGCTTAGAGAGATGATTAAGGAACTGTATACTTATATGTATAAGGAGATAAAGTTGATTGAGTTTCTTTCTTACTCTGATTGATCTTTTGAATAGTCTTTGCTTTAGAATTCTTCATTAAACAATAAGAGAAAAAGCTGATTTACATGGATAAGTCCTTTGATTTTAGCAAAAGTAATTTTAGCACAATTTAATGAAAATTAATTGAATATTCAAAGTGCTAAGGTGATTTGAACTTGAATTGCTCTAGTCAAATTTCCATTTATGATTTATCTTCCTATTTTAAAAGCTTTGTTTGGTTATGAATGATGTCTGCTTGAGGACAAGCAAAGGCTTAAGTGTAGGAGAATTTTATTTTTCCTTTTTTCCCTATTCTCTTCATCGGAATTTGGGCTTAATTTGATGCATTCTTGCATAAATTCATATGAAATTGGTCCTTTAATGTTTAAATGTTGTTTTTTACCTCAAAAATCAAAAGAAGAAAAAATTAAGTGTTTTGATTCAAATTTGAGCAAAACAACAGCAAAACAAAGACAGATTTCTATCAAGCCTTGCAGAAGTGCTTGTCGAGGCCCAAACATTAAGGAAAAACAAGGCAAATTAGTATGCCGCGCCTTGAATCGAGCCTCAACTTGACCTTCGGCGTATGTTCCGAGGTAATCAAGCCTTGGAATTGAAGAACAGCTTCTATCGCGCCACATTGTTGAACCCTAGATTTGACCGGCGATGAATGCTGGATGAAGATCAAACCTTTGCTCAGAAGTACAACTTAAGTTGAGCTCAAGTTTTGAGCCATCGACATAGTCAAATTACCCTTCGATTGAAGAATGGACAAAAACATCAAGCATTTTAGTAGAATGCCACAACTTAGGTTGAGCCCTGATTTTATTACAATATTTGAGCACGACCTACCGCGCAACAAGTAACGTTATGTGCCTGAGCCTACAAATAAAGATGTATAGGCATGTGATCAGTATGTTGTAACAAAATGTTAATTTCTTGATGTAGTATAGATAGAAAATTCTAAGGTGAAAGAATTGTTTTTTTTTTTTTTTTTGCTTTAGAAATCTCGAGTTTTCTAGGTAAAATCATTTTAACCCATCGTTTGTAATTTTCGCAAGATTCTAAACTTCACAATTGTAATGTTCTTCATTAATTCCATTTTATTTTTCAAAATCCATGCTTCATGTTTGCATCCATGAAGAAATAATTTCCTACAACTAAGGATTTGTAAATCCAAATCCTTATTCATGTGATTTCAAATGCACTTTCAAGTAATTATTGACTAAGTATTTTTAATTAATAGCTTGAACTTACTTTCATGAGTCTAATGTGTGATGCACCTTTTAGATTCATGTTTAATTTCAACTAAATAGATTGAGAGATTACTATTTTGAATAGATCTGTAGTTACTAGTGAGTTTGCTCATAATCGCCTTAACAATGGATAGTCAAACTTTCCACCGCTTGTTTTAAAATTCATTAGATTGATTTTAAAAACAAAGAATTCTCAAGCTTTATGCAAATCTAAACCGCTAATAACTTGTAAAAAGATTTCGATGGTCTGATTTAAACCAAGAGCTGCTAACCTCGAGAAAGGCTTTAGCTTACCTAGTGAATATGACAATGCAAATACACAAGCATACAACTCTCTTTCTCTGAGTTTGTCAAATAATCACATGATAAAAAATTAGTGAAACAAACCTTGAGCTTTCATCTTGCATTTTTCATAAACACATATTTAATTTTTCCCTGAAAACATATGTAAATTTTTATTTACCTTAGGACAACTTCTATTCTTATCATGGCTTTCTAAAATTTCTTTAACTAGACAATAGATGAGAAGTGAATACAATATATAGCAATGATCCGTTGAAATACGACCTAATATTTTCTATGCTACTTCGATAGATGCTTTTGCCTAATATTGATAGTTACTTTAGAAGTCAAACAAAACCTATTAGTTTTATAAATTTTCAAAAACTTTTACTTTGCAGTCTTTGAAAAAAACAAAAAAAAAAAAAGGTTTTCAATTCAACTAACCAACCAAAAACCAACAAACCACACCAAAACAAGTTTTCTAGCATCATTGCTCCACATTAGTGTTAGATTCATTAACATGAAGCTTAACAGAACACTATTTGAAAGCTTTTGACACTCTTATTCTAGCCACCTTTGCATATAATCTTTTAGCTTAGTTTAGTTTTGCTTGTTTCCCTATGATCCGCATTTTTTGTTTTATTTTCTGTTTATTTTAGCTAGAATGGAACAAGAGATCCACCAAATAGCTTAGCAGATCAGGGAGATGCTAGAAGAACAGCATTCAGGAAGGCGGGCCCTTTTCCTTTTACCAATCCCTCTGTTATACACCCCTAGAGATGTTTGGTCATAACTTTTTAGCAATTCACCCTGATGCATACCGGAGCCAACAGCAACAGTAGTAATTACCATCTGTGTCAGTGTGCAGCAAGGATACTTCTACCCTGCTGCTTATCAAAAAAAAGGTTGAGGGAAGGCTTCCTTAATACTGCCAGTCCCCCTAAAAAAAGGAAAGGAATAAGGTTAATCCACATAAAATGAAATACATGACTGGAAAAGATATATCTTATAACAATTAACACAGATTGCATACGCGATGGAAATTTTCAGAACCGTATTATACGTTACCTCCTATTTCAAACTAAACCGAACCGACTCAGATCGGCATTAAGTCATCAATAGCAACACTAGGAAGATAGAAAGAGCAAAATATTTAGAAAAGAGAGCCGCGTATACATTTTTAAGAAATTGAATATTAAAATAATCTATCTTACCAAATTTTAAAAAAATAATGCCAAGTCACCACAAAATTTTTTTCCATATGTTAGAGCAATGACCCGAGTGATTTTGACACGCTTTACCTTTTCTTCGATAGTCTCAGCAATTCCATGAGCCCGTTTCAGTTTTCACTTGACAGATGGATCTTCTCCATCTGAACCAAACTACAATTACACTAAGATTCTAGCATACAAATGACTTAAACTGGCTCCTCGTCATCAGTTATCATGGATCTGCATGTACAAAATTAACCTTTTAGCATGGCCAAGGTAATCTGACATTTTTCCCTCATAAGATCTGCAATGTACGACTACGCCACATATTGATTGATCACAAAGGAGCCCTCTTACAAAAACAATTAACAGACCAGACTGAAAAGTGTGCACCTTCCCTTCCCTGTCAATGCACAAGGATAAACCCTATAAGCATTATCATACTTGTTGCTCCCATATTTCCCTATCACCCAGCATTGAGAGAAACATGATGCTCAAAAGAGAAATGGTATTTGGCACGGGCCCACTACCTGCAACCACCTTTAAAAGATGCATCATGTCCGCCGTCTCCGGTCACGATCTCTCTCCCTGCCCCTGTCCTTCTCATAATCATCTCTCTCTCTGCTGCTACTCTTTTCACGATCCCTATCCCGACCTCTCTCACCCTCTAGATGATAGGACCTACTATCTCTATCCCGATCCTTGTCCCTGTTGGATGATCTTCGTGATGGACTACCGCTAGGACTTCGACTTCGATGTCGTTTTCTTGAAGAATCACGGGAATCATCTCTCTTGTCTCTCCTCTCTGATGAGGATTTCCCTAGGAAAAGAAAAGATTTTTATCTCATGCCTCAATAGAAAACTTTCCAATATAAAATGAGAAAACAGGGACATCATGAATCCATATACAGCGAATTTCACGACAGAACTTTGCGCATGCATTGGACACAATTAAAAAGGTAAAAATCAATTTTGTTTACCACGGAAGAACAAGCAGATATCAAGATCAGCCAATGAAACCAGTACAACTTATAATACAAGAAGGCAGTAACTTACCATATCCCTTGGTAAGTTTGGAAGGTAGAATTATCCGGAACTGAATGGAACTAAATAGAATGAATGGAACGCGATGAATATTCCGTTCCCGTGTTTGAAATAGAAAAGAATTCAAAGGGATAGCACTCTTTTGTTTGGTAAATCATGTAAGGAATATATTAAAACAAGATATGACATATTAATACAAATAATTGGAAAAAGTAATAATTTATACTATTATAAAGAGTATATAGCAAATCTTATAAGCTAAACTACATAAAGCTGGTAAATTGATTTTACAATTTAGATTTGAACTATATTTTCCTAGAAAAACATATAGAAGTACATCAAAATTACATTACTAAAAATATTCATTTAATTGATTATGTTATTGTATCAGCATAAATGGTTCACTAATTCAACACAATTTTACACAAACCACTTCTAGAATGCATTGCCATTAATCTTAAATTAGTACGCTCAAAAATATATTTGCTAGAAAATATATTTTCTGAGATTTTTCATGCTATATGTAGGACTTAGGAGTGTATCTAGTGGCAGATTATCAGTTAACTGTCTAAACCTATGAGGATCCCTGATTTCATGGGTAATAGAGAGATTATGCGCTATCCCAATCCTTGTAGTTCTGTTGAAGTATGGTCAAGTAAAGTTTATGCTTCCAGAGTTGAAGTTCTCTTTCTTAGGGTTTCAAAGCAGGAGAAGATCTTATCTTACCACTAAATTAATACACGGTTATCAGACCCCCTAAAGTGGTTTACTCAAGAATGTTAATCAAATTCTCAGCCATCAAGTAAAGAGAGAATGTTAATATATATATATAGAGAGAGAGAGAGGATCTACACCAATTTATAAGCTTTAACCTTTTTAGATCAGCTGGCTATTGAATTAAACTCATTGATATTACTACTATTTGTGAGCTATATGTAATGAAAGAATGACTTCAATAGATTATTAAATTAAAGAGTAGAAATGTAATGATGAACGTTCCCATGGTTTAGGAAGGGCCTTTGAGAAATGGATTCCAGTTATATAAACATGGGAATGGACATCATGGAATGGTATGTGCACACACCATTTGAATCATTCCAATGCTGGGGCCTATATCTCGAAGATAAGTGATAAAAGATGAAAGAAGTGAACATTACAAATGAAATATATATACATAGATACTTAAACAACGTTATTGGTAAAAGTTAAGGAGATCAACACCATTGCAAATGAAATACAAGTTTCAACAGATTCCTACAAAATAGAAAAGGTCTTGGCTCCAAACATGAAAACCAAATGGGTTTCAGAATTATGAAAACACTCTATTTAGATGACAAGATTTTTGGCTTAGCCTTATTTTTCAATCATCTTTCCTTGAATGTCCCTTCTCAAGAGGTGTTCAGTCATGTTCAATGTAATCAAACTCAACTGGCAAACCCATTCAACCAGCCCAAATGCTTGTCAACAAGCCAAGTGATTGAACCACAGAACTGGACTACCCAAAATCAGGTACATTAGCAAGTCAATTATTCAGTTCAAAGTTCAAGCTAATTTTTGGAACTTACGCATGCAGATCATAGGCCCAATACTAAAATGATAATCAATGTGGGACAACCACAAAACCATGAAGAGTTGGTTTGTGGAGTCCACATAAAGTAGAGCTAATTTTCAATCTCAATGAATATAAGATTGATTTTGAGTAATAATAAACGAGGTTAAGATAGTGATGGACTCTTATTTTTTCAAGTTAAAATTCAAAGATAACTACATCTTAATATTTTTTTTTTAAATGAAGTAAAAGTAGTGATGCTTAAAGAACTCCTTTTTTTCCCCTTTGCTTTAATTCTCAGACAAGGCATGTCTTAATAATTTTATTGTTCACTTTTGACAGGAAGTTTCACATTCGTGTAATTTGATAGGGAGAAAATGGGTGCAAGTCAGGGAAGCACTGTGAGAAACCATTAGATGATTATAGGTAAAAACTAGGGATGTTAGGATCATCATCATCATCATCATTATTATTATTTATAAATCTAGAAATATTAAATGTTCCAATGATTTAGTCCTTCAAAAGGGCCAAGTAAATTTAGAAGTTCCTCTTGCCTTTTATAAATAAATGATTGGAAACAAGTCTCTTTAGGTACCTGAACTTTGAAGAAATGGATAATTAGGTACCTGAACTTTTATAAAGTCCAATTTCATACATAATTAAACTTTTTGTACACCTAAACACTACCTACTCAATCATTGTCTGATACGTGTCAATTACTTCAAAAAACATAAAAGAGTGAAGTAGTGAAAAGGAATACTCTGCATGTTTTGTGTGGGAAAACAAACATTTTTGTTAAAGCTTCAAGTCATCATTGACTTCTTATATGATATTCCTGTAAATAATTATTGTCCAGGGGTTGGTTAATGATATTATTTAGGGTTCTAGCAAAAGAGATTATCAACTTAGCTGAAAAAGAACATCTTTATTATAACCAACAGTCAGGTTGTCATCAATGATACCTAGTCTAGGAAACATTAACAATTTGCCCCAACAAGGCATTTGGAGTATTTAAAGTTTTTGTTGGGGGTGACAGACCAATTTTCAGTTTCTTTATCCACTGAAATCATTTTGCTACATGTTCATTTAATCATTAGTCTAAACATATCAAGAAATCATTGTTACTGGCACACTGTCATCTAACAGGGGGCTGAATGAGACTATTTTCAAGTCTATTTACAGAATCATTTTGCCATTAAAAGGATAGCATCTTAAAACCAACATGCTTCTTCAATCAAAACAGACAAAAAGGCGCCATGTAGGAGCTTGCCTTAGAAGCAGCATCAACAACGTAAACCATCATCCAACACAGTTAAAATAGTAAGCATCACATTCAAGTAGGGCAATAGGTCACAATAGCCAATAAAGGGAACTCTACCAATAAAGACATGATTTACATGCCCAAAGTGTGCACTTACTATTTCTAGAATCTTCTGCAGACTCTAATAATCCAAATTCAGATTGCAGCCGTTTTCTGTGAATTGCAACTTTCTTCTCTATTTCTTCTGAGCTTTTTAGTCCCCGCTCTTCTAAAGTTTCGCGATACTCAATTAAAGCTGCCTCCACACGCCTCAATTTTTGCCTGTAGGCACATATAGGGTTGACTATCTATGACCAAATGTTCAAAAGCAAGACAAATGCCGCATAACTAAAAATTCAGCACAATGGACAAACTAAGGGAACTCAAATAAAATAAAAGAAGCCAAAGTTTGGACCCATATAACCTTTGCTCTTCATTCATCCCAATATCATGCTGAGAAGGCATGCTCACATCAGCTACTGAGTCCATTGCATCAGCATTGCCAAGGCCATCACCAGCATTTTCACTCCCAGATGATGAATAACTTAACCCCAGGCCCCTAGAATCTCTTTGCTGTTCATCATCGCTCTCGTCATTTTCTCTAGCCCATTTGGATGATGGCAAAACAGAATCATGTTTGTCCTTTTTCATAAAGGGTTTGAGTTCAGGCTGGGGAATGGGAATTGTTGAAGCCAATGGCATGGACTCTCCACCATGTAAGCGCATCTCATCCTCTCCAAAACGGTTCCATCCTGATAGCCCCCCAGACTCTGGCTCAGAATTAATTTCCCTCTGACCACCTATATATCTACCTGTACTTGAATTGCTCTGCCTTGATTTCAGGTCCTCATCAATTTCATAACCCCTCTGTTTCTCAGCCTCTTCAAGGCTCAATAACCTCGCAACCATCATTTCACGCCCACCGACAAGGGATAGACCATTATGTCTGCAACGTCTTTCAAGCTCACCAAGTGGAAGAGACATTAACTCCTCCATAGCAGCTCCCCTGCCCATTGCTAAAGCAGCATCCTGGTTGACCTTAACCCCATCAACTATATCCTCCGAGTTTGTTTTCTTCTCTATTTCAGGTGCATCACCACATAGAGAGTGAAAAGGGACCACACCAGAATTACCAGATCGAAGAAATGTAGCTCGTAATCCATTAACGTATGCATCTGAAAACAAAAACCAGTCCGCCCACACTTGCAGTACTTTCAGAACTCGTTCCTGCATAATTCAGCAATTTTAACAAGGAAAACAGCAAGAATTTAGGATATTTCTCACGAACCTTTCGAACTAGAAAATTACACAGGCCAAAGGAACAAGTGAAAACTCATCCATACTACCTTAAGAGCCTCTGCAGTGATCCTTCCTGTTATACCACGGTACAGATCATTAAAACTTTCCATTATATCAGGCAAAGTGACTTCAAATTTGGTTCGGTATGCTGAAGCATTCTTTACAGGAGCACTGCTATTATGTAGGATGTCTGAAACCAGCATAAGTCTAGCCACTTTAGTTGGAATTGGAGTTTCCTTGAGTGTTAAAGACTCTGTGAGAACCTCAACAATCTGCAAATCCAAACCAAACCATTAGCCATTCAAGCCTTGAAACTCCACATTCTGAATAAACCTTGGGC
The DNA here is from genome assembly GCA_024138025.1 of Combretum micranthum. NCBI lineage: Eukaryota > Viridiplantae > Streptophyta > Magnoliopsida > Myrtales > Combretaceae > Combretum > Combretum micranthum. The sequence continues at coordinate 486,838 of JAMXBD010000356.1, forward strand.
ACATAGACAAAATTTAGATGCCTAGCTCAATGCCTCCTTTACCTCTCCAGCTGCATCAGCATTGTCTAAAGCAAAACCCATTGCTTCCTTTATTAGGCTCCTCTCCAAAGTTAATGCACGTAGCATGTCCTCAAACTCATCCCTTTGGGAATCTGTCAGCATCCGCTCGGGCTCTATGCGCTGAAATGTGTTGATCAAGGAAAAAAAGAGAGAGAGATGTGACTATGAAAAAGAAGCAAAAGCACTAATCGCCCCATCAAATATCAACAAATATTTCCAGCTAAGCACGGACAATTGGCAGGCATAGGCAATAAAATGAATATATGACGTTCATCTTACAAGTCTCAAGCCCTATCCCTTATCTATCATTTAGTTTGGTTTCATGGGCTCTAGCTAGGGTGAAGATGATAAGGGGAAAAAGAGAATACCCGACTTCTTCCAGCAGCATATGTTGTCCCAGATTCCTTTTCATTCTCGGGACTTCTAACCACAGGCAAAGGAGGTGGGATCCATCTGGAAAATCCATATAACAATGTAACTGAATTGTCTATCACTGAAACCACATGATTTCGCATTTCCAGAGAACAAATGAAACTCACATAATAAAATTAATACAAGATATCATCAAAAAAGATAATTATAGTAGGTTACCTCCCACTCCCAGTAATCATGATAAAAGGTTCTGTACGCCAACGCTGAAGGGTATCCCCCTGCATCAATTAAATATAAATGAAATAGATATATCAGTACAGGTACACCAATCAAATCTAGTTTTGAAGATGTAGTGTATCATACCAATAAAGCTCAATTAAACGCCTGACACAGAATATTTCTTCTTTTCACTTTTTCACACATTTATTTCCTTGATAACTAGCTTGTAAATACCTGAGCAAAAGAATAAAGCCTCCAGATGTAGTAAGTATGCTCCTTAGATCCAAGCTCAAACAAGAAATTGAAAAGTGGTTTCCCACGGCCTCTTTCCATTATAGCTTGTTCAAAAGCGCATCCTCCATCCAATACATACAATGCCATAGTATCAATAACGTGTCGTAGATGATCATCCTCTGGTGGAACAACAGTTATATCTGGAATGTTGGGTGTTAGGACCTACAGAGCAGAATTGTTGGTTATTTTCTAAGCTCAAAAACTAGTAATTTAAAAATTTTAAGTTTTAGACCAGAATGAAGATTTAGGATAATGTGAGAAAAAATAAATAAATAAATTTGCTTTCATGATATGCTGGTAATGGTCCACTGTTGAGTTATAAGCAACTCATCTCCACAAGGTACTTCAACAGCATTTGTATGGATCTTGTAAACAAACATGCATCAAGGATTACCCATTAACAAGTAAATCTATTTCATATTCAGGTCAAATCCACTTAATAAATGGCATATAATTTTCATTACAAGTCTATTAGTCATCAATTTTAATTCTTCCAAGAACATATTAAACAAGATAAAATCACTAACTCAAGCATTTTTTTTCGAATGGTAATGATGAGGAAAATGCCAAGGCAAAGATAAGTAGGAATGTAGTTTGCAAACCCAACATGAAGGCAGAAGCAGAATGGTTTAAGAAAACTTTGCTATGTCCTTTTATTAATCATGGGTTGGGAATTGCAAAATGGCGATGTAAGGAGATGAAACTCCACCAGCCTTGGATCTACTGAGCCAAATTAGGTTGATTGCAATAAATTGGTATCAAGAAGAAGGCCATTTAAGAAGCTCTATCAGAAATACTTCCCATCTAGCTAGAGGTAAAGCCCCATTAGTTGTTTAAAAAAACTTTGCTATGTTCCTTTATTAATCATGGGTTGGGAATTGCAAAATGGCAATGTAAGGAGGTGAAACTTTACCAGCCTTGGATCTAATGAGCCAAACTAGGTTGATCGTAATAAACCAGTATTAAGGAGGCCATTTACCAAACTCTATTAGAAATGCTTATCATCTAGCTAGAGGTAGAGCCCCATTAGTTGTCTAGGGCCCATTATTTGGTACAAAATTTCAAATCCTAGACATGCCTTTCATCTTATGGCTCAATCCACATCCACTCTATACCATGGATAAAATTAATGGAGTGGGGTTTAATTGCCTCAAACTGTGGTTTTCCTGTTACAAGAAACCAGAGCATCATCACCACCTATGTGTAAAGTGTGACTATGCTATGGAATTTTGGGGAAAGGTAGAGAGACTAATGCATTAGATACCAGAACACTACATCTTTGGACTCAATCTACTGTTTTTGACAGGGAGTGCACACAATGGGCACCATAAGAAAGCTATAGTGATAGTATGTTACTACTTGTGAAAGGAGAGAGATGGCTGCTTTGTAGGTGATCAAAGTCTTTTAGCTGAGGCTTTATCGAGAACCATACTTGTCTGAGGCTTCACCAAAAAAATTCTCACCTTATGCCCCCACTATGCACACACCCCCACACACACAATAAATAAAAAATAAATAAATGAGAGAGAGAGAGTTACAAGCAACTCTGTAGCAGAACCACTTTCTAGTAGCAGCTTATGATAGCAACATATAAGTTGTTCTTAACTACAAAAGCTTCCTTCAATAAGCCAAACAGCATATCTTGTTCTCAGCTGTGCCTACCAGTACCACTCCACCAGAAAAGAACTCTCAGAATATTAGTGTAACGTCAAAATTATTCCTTGCTTTCAACCAAAAAATATCATACAGAAGATCTTGATTTGATAAATTAGACTAAGAGAATCGGAAACAGGCAGCATTTGCACCTTCTATATATTTTAGTCACCAAGCCCTATTGTTAACAACATAATAAAATGAACAGTGCCATTTTGCACCGGGAAAGATACAAAAGCTATGATAATTACATTAATAACAACATTTCAGGCATGCCTCTAATTAAGACTCAGCACTGTAAAAAAAGATAAAAATAGAGGGAGAGCGGGCCCCGGGAGGGGGGGGGGGGGCGGGGGCGCGGAGAGGGAGAGATACCAGGTCAGAGTTTTGACTTGCGACTGTAGTAACAGGTGGGCCTGATGGACCAGAGAGAACTACAGTTGCCCCCTATCAATCAAGAAAATACCACGTGTCAATATATTTACCTCATCTACGAATTCAAAGTAAACAACAATTGTTCTCTCCCAGTATTTAGTTCAATACTTCAAAAGAGAGAGAAATTGTTGCACATTCATAAGCACACAAGAAGCCTACAGAAGTAAAAATATAAAGCCAACCTCTTTACTCCTGATGGCCATATGGCCAGGTGGGGGAGCAGGTAGGGCTTGTGATGGAAGTGCAACAGATTTGCCCCATCCAATCTTCAATTCATACTCATACACCACCACACCTGTTATATAAAATTTTCAGTGTTAATTTCTGCCGATTATCAAGTGGAGAGCTTTGTAACCCCTGTTGACTTCTCTCTCCTCTCTCTCTCTCTCTCTCTCTCCCCCCCCACCAAAACCAAACCCCCCCCCCCCCTTCTCACTTTTTGGGGGGCCTTCTGGTAGTTTTCTGTTTTGTGTAATGCCAAAACCTCGAGATGATTACCTTTTTCTGTTGTGGGGTAATACTTCAGTGTTTCAGGTCACTTGTGGGTTCTATCTGAGTTTTGTACAACTTTTATACTTTTGTAAATTCCTATATTTTAATGAAAATTTTTTTTGGAGTGTTTAAAGAATAAGAGATATTATACAGCAGGTTATTATCAATCTTTGGAGCCTTTTGGTGAAGTCTACCATCCTTATCAGACGGAGCAATAACCATGAAAAGTTTTGAGAGCATAAAGTATCCATTCCCTGCACCCAAGCCCCCACCCCAAAACCCAAAAAAAAAAGAAACCACACACAAAATAAGAAGAAGAAGCCAAGAAGAAAAGAAATATATACCTTGCATTTCATCTTTTGCAGCCTGTGCATCTGGACGCCTCATAAAAGCTACAAATCCACAATTTCTTTGACGCCTTCTCTCTTCTTCTGTCCTTGGCCACATAATCTTTACACTAGCAATAGGCCCAAATCTTCCAAATGTTCTCAGAAGAAAATTTTCATCAACCTGGTAAATCATGAAAACATAAAATTAGATGCATGCAAGTCTTTGGGAACAACAATTTCATAATACAGCAAATACCTGTGGTGAGAGATTTCCAACATAAAGATTTGTCGTCTGTGGGTCACCATCATCAAATGATCCAGGAAACCTTCCACTTGGATCAAAATCATCAGGAAGTTCATCAAATCGGCTAGAAGGCTAAAAAAAGGACAATAAAGAAAAATTACCAAAGGTATAAACCCAACTTATAAATCCAAGGGCAACACAGCATCACACTAGTATGCAAGGAAGTTTTCTCTTTTTTAAGGTATATACGGGTGCAGATGAGACAAATCGGTAACAGTTTATCTGTCATTTTTATATAAGTCCAGAAGAAAACTTACAGCAGAATTGTCGTTACTTCGGCCCTCACGCCAATGCTCACGTTCTTGATTTCGTCTCTCCCTCATCTCCTGCTCCTGCTTGAGCTCCTCCATGAAATGATCTATGTTTCTAGTCTTGCCTCTCTCTCTCTCTTTCTCTTTCTCTTTCTCTTTCTCTTTCTCTTTCACCTTCTCCTCTTCCTTCTGAAATTTCCATCACAAGCTTTAAGGATATCCAAGGCCAATGCAAACAATAGAGTTGAAACAAAAGTAGCAAAAGAGGAGATACACCAACCTTCTTCTCTGCTTCTTTTCCTTTTGTTGAAAGAGGAGGCGGGATGAAAGATGGAACATACCTGAGGAAGAATTGAGACAATGACATCGTATTTGGCTAGTCTATGACTTGACTATTTGGCTAGAGTTTTCATGAGTGTAATATGGAAATATATACTAAAAGAAATGTGAATGGCTACTTCTTTAATCCTAAGAATTAATTATATTATTCCGCAAACTACACAGAGTAATAGCTTTGCAGGGGAAGAATAGTTATTCCATTCCGCACCCACGAAGTCATCCAAACATGTTGTGCAAAACCCACTTCAAACCATATACCACATGTCCCCATTGAAGCAACAAGATATGGAAAGTGATAATTATCATCAAGACCAGACGAGGACATAGGAATGGCTACCATTTTAGGCTACCTCCACTAGTGGTTTAAGTTACCAAAGAATAAGTGATGATTTTATTACAGGAAAAAGCCCATAACGTTTCTTCAAATCTTTCCATTCAGCTACTAGGTCGGTTGCTGTTTTTAGTTTTCATCTTTCTTTTCCTTGTCATTTTTCTTTGTATAAATTTGAACAAATTTCCACCACAAAAGTTCAAAAGAAACAATGTAGACACGTAAACTTCCACATAGCACATTTCTACTTCTTTCCCCAATATATGTGTTAATTATACGTGAAAACTTTAAACTATTTGTTCAATCAGTGCTGAAATAATTATCAAACAAATCTGGAATATATTTACAAACCTTTTTCACTATACATAGTTTTCTAGCCTTACACCAGCGAGTCAGTTTTCATATTCTTTGACATACTCGTCTAATTTTTCTATTTCCAGCAACACATTTTTTTCCTCTCACAATTAAAGTCAAAGCCACAACAACATTTATCCATTTTAACATACTTACCCAAAGAGGAAAAAAAGCAACAATTCTCCGATCGCAACTATACAAAATTCAATATGTGCTCATTTACCAGAAGAATTGATCGAATCAGTCTATGTTCTGGAAAAAGAGACCAAGCTCTAAGTTTTACCCTTACCCAAAAAATCTAAGTTTTTGTAGAAAAAATCAGAATTGTATTTATTAAAATTTGTATATATTTAAAGCTGTAGACCAAATCAGAATTGTATTTATTAAGATTTGTATATATTTTAGGCCTAATCATTAAATTTGTTTCCTTAAATAGGTCATTTGATTTGTCTCCTTTTTTTAAGGTTTTTTAGCCAATATATTATGATCTTATAAGATTTGTTTTTTTTCCCTTTTGTAATCTATTAAAGAGAAGAATTCTCAATAAACAATACAATAGAATTCTACAGAATTTTTTTTTTTCAAACAATGTTTCTTTATGGTATCAAAGCTTAAGGACTAATTGTCTCTTATGGCAAAAGACGACAATCATCTTCTCTCTGATGACAATACCTATCCAGCCACGTCTAACAAATCTGTGGCCATCCTAATCACTCCTGGAAAACGAAGTGATACTTCTCTTCACATTATTTCCCACAAATTGAATAGAAAAAACTATCTACAATGGGTGCAATCTATCAAGATTGTGATTTGTGGACAAGGAAAACCGGGTTACATCACCGGCGAAATTCCGCTTCCCTAATCAAATGACCCATCGTACAAAACATCACTGTCTAAGAACTCCATTGTTCTTACATGGCTCATCAATTCGATGAAGCCACAAATCAGTCACCGTTATCTCTAGTTCAAAACGTCCAAAGAGGTATGGGATGCAGCTCGTCGCATGAACTCTAAACTGGGGAATGCCTCTCAAATCTTTGAGATTTGTTCAAAACTAAAGGAGATGAAACAAGGTTCAAAATCTGTTACCCAGTATTTTTCTGATCTTCAAGATCTTTGGCATTTGACTTCCTTGCTAGCCTTTATCAAAATCTGGATAAGGTACGAGGCAGGGTAGTCGCTTAAGACCCTTTCCCCTCTACTAAAGAAGCCTTTGCACAATTTCGACATAAGAAAGCCCAACGAAAGGTGATGCTCCCTGATGACAAACCAGTAAACACTTCTGCACCAGAAGGATCTGCCTTGATGACAGAAGAACCCTACTCATATGGACAGCAACATCCTGAACATCACTCAAGCAAGCGTACATGGTGTCCTGGACATACTCGGGGCAAGTGTTGGGAGATTCATGGGAAGCCAGCAAATTAGTAGCCTTGAAAGAAGAATGAAGGACGTGCATATAATGCTCAAACCAATCAAGAACACTCTGGTGTCTCGCTTCCATTCAACAAGGAACAAATTGACCAGCTTCGCAAACTCCTGAATCAATCGTCTATCGATATCCCACAAAATACTCCAACCAGCTCCACTAATGGACTATAATCTCTCGCTCAACCTAGTAAACACCACTCAGCCCTAAACTCTCAGTCTGTCGTCCAACATTCAGATCCTTAGATCATTGATTCTAGGGCCTCTAATCGCATGACAAATCGCATGACAGGTGGATCAAATCTCTTTCACTCTTATGTTCCTTGTGATAAATATATCACTGTTAAAATTGTTGATGGATCGCTAACACAAGTTGTTGGAATCGATGACATAGACCTAACTCCCAATCTTATTCTCAAGTTAATTTTCCATGTCCCTGCCCTAAAATGCAATATGATTTCTGTTAGTAAAATCACACGTGATAATCATTGTGTTGCTAATTTCTTATCATCGTCTTGTCAATTTTAGGACCTATCATCGAGAAAGACGATTGGCAGTCTAGGATTCATGACGGCCTCTATTACTTTGATCAATCAAGGAATTAGCCATCTTTTGTGTTGAGAAGTACTTCTATGTCAATTTCTAGTAATAGTGAAATAATGTTATGGCATCATTGACTTGGTCATCCTAGTTTTTCATATTTGAATCGTCCGTACCTCTCCCTATTTAATAATAAAAATTCTGCCTCATTTGAGAGTGAAATTTGCCAATTAGCTAAACATACTCGCATGTTTTTTTTCTCCCAAGCCTTAACATACCGTCCACACCATTCTCCTTGATCCACAATGACATATGGGGACCTTCAAAGATCACCACTTGCCATGGCAAAAGGTGGTTTTTTACCTTTATTGACGATCACACACGTGTTACATGGGTATATCTTCTACATAATAAATCCGAAACAAGTCACATTTAAAATCTTTCACAAAATGATTCAAACACGATTTCAAACCCAAATCCGTGTTCTAAGAACTGATAATGGAAAGGAATATTTCAATTCCATTCTTAGAGATTATTTATTGGAAAATGGGATTCAACATCAAAGCTCCTGTATTAAGACTCCACAACAAAATGAAGTATCAGAAAGAAAGAATAGTCACTTATTGGAAGTAGCTCAGGCTCTCATATTTACTATGAATATCCCAACGTATCTTTGAGGGGATGCCATCCTAACCGCGACCTACCTCATTAGTCGTTTACCAAGTCGCCCCATCAACTTTGAAACCCCATTGTCTGTTCTCTAAAATCCTACCTGCAAGTGTTTAAATCCAACAAACTTCCACTAAAAATTTTTGGTTGCACAACATTTATCCATATTCATGACCATAATAGGAGTAAACTTGATCCTCAGACAATCAAAACTATTCTCATTGCTTGTTCTCCCACACAAAAAGGATACAGATGTTATTGTCCAAAAACTAGGAAGACCTATGTTTCTTGTGATGTCACATTCTTTGAAAACACATCTTATTTTTCTCTAACTTCGCTCCAGGGTGATGAAATGGGATCAAACTTGTTGTTCTTGGGATACACTTGACTTTCCTTTCCTAGATGTTAATCTGGATGCAATTGGCTCTATTCCTAACTTAACCGAGATGAGTCTTCCTGTAAGTGATCCAATTTCACCAATAGTTTCGAAAACAAGGGGAGAATCAACAATCCCAATACCTAAACAGCAAGAGCTGAAAGTCTACTTCAGAAGGAAAAAGCATCAAAGAAATGGAGGAATCATGAATCCTCCTCACAATCAAGAGGATGAACCGATGGTAGAGTCTTATTCACCAAACGAGCCAAGTAAATCAAGTTCTATTCCAAATCTAGATATGCCAATAGCTTTCAGGAAAGGTGTTAGATCTTGCACTCATCACCCTATTTCTAAAATCATATCCTACTCCAATTTATCCCCTTCATTCCATGCTTTCACCTCGAGTTTGTCTAGTATTATGATTTGTAGGTCTATTGGAAAAGCTCTATCTGTTCCTTAGTGGAAAGCTACTATCCTTGAAAGAATGACTGCTCTTAAACAAAACAGTACTTGGAGCTTGGTGGAATTGCCACAAGGGAAAAATACAATAGGGTGAATATGGGTTTCCCTGTCAAATATAAAGCCAATAGTTCGATTGAAAGACATAAGGCACACCTAGTGGCCAAATGCTTCACACAAACTTATAGGATCAACTACACCAAGACTTTTGCTCCTATGGCCAAACTAAATACTATGCGCATTCTCTTGTCCTTGGTTGCAAACAATGATTGGTCCCTACATCAACTTAATATAAAAAATGCTTTCCTCAATGGTGAACTTGAGGATAAAGTTTATATGTGTCAACCTCCAAGATTTGAAGAAGGTCAAGCTATTTGCAAATTAAATAAGTCCCTCTACGGTCTAAAACAATCACCATGGGCCTGGTTTGATAGATTCTCCAAAATAACAAGAAATTTGGTTATATCCGGGGACAAGCTAATCACATGATGTTTGTTAAGCATGTTGGAAGGAAAAAATTTACTATTATTACAGTATATATCGATGACATCATTGTCACTGGAAATGATAACGAGGAAATCGAAAGAGTTAAGCAAATGATGGCAAAGGAATTTGAAGTTAAAGACCTGGGAGTGCTAAGATACTTTTTCGATATGAAACTTGCAAGGAGTAAGAAGGAGATTTCTGTCTCTCAAAGAAAATATACTTTAGATTTATTAGAAGAAACTGGCATGCCAGGATGCAAGCCGAGTAAAACACCAGTTGAACTTGGGAACAAAGGAAAAATGCTTGAAGGAAGGTCTGATGATAAAGGACGGTATCAAAGACTAGCTAGAAAACTCATCTATCTCTCACATACAAGGTCGGACATTGCCTTTGCAGTAAGCTTGGTGAGTCAATATATGCATGCTTCGTGCCAAGGTCATCTAGAAGCTGTGCATAGAATCTTGAGATACTTGAAGAATACACCTAGAAAAGGCTTGTTTTTTGCAAAAACCAATGATAAGAAGGTGAAAGTATCCATGGATGCAGATTGGGCTAGGTCAGTTGATGATCGCAAATCAACATCTGGCTATTGCACATTCCTATGGGGAAATCTAGTAACTTAGCGCAACAAAAAACAGTCAGTGGTTGCTAGCAGCAATGCGGAAGCTGATTTTAGAGCTATGGCTCATGGAGTATGTGAACTTATTTGAATAAGAAGAGTACTAAATGAACTAAAGATTGGAGTTGAAGAACCTATGTTGCTCTATAGTAATAATAAGTCAACAATTAGTATAGCGCATAATCATGTTCATCATGATGAAACCAAACACTTGGAGGTTGATCGACATTTTATCAAAGAAAAACTCGATGCAAGCATTATCAGAGTTGAATATGTGCCTACTTCTTATCATATAGCTGACCTCCTCACAAAAGGACTTTCATAGCAGACACACAAGTTTCTTGAAAGCAAGTTTGGTCTCATCAACATCTATAGCCAAGCTTGAGGGGGAGTGTAGACAAAATCAGAATTGTATATATTAAGATTTGTATATATTTAAGGCCATAGACCAAGTCAGAATTATATTTATTAAGATTTGTATATATTTTAGGCCTAATCATTAAATTTGTTTCCTTAAATAGGTATTTGATTTGTTTCCTTAAATAGGTCATTTGAGTTGTTTCCTTAAATAGGTCATTTAATTTGTTTCCTTTTCTTTTAGGTCTTTTAGCCAATATATTCTGATCTTGTAAGATTTGTTTTTTCCCTCCTGTAATCTTTTTAAAGAGAAGAATTCTCAATAAACAATACAATAGAATCCTACAGAATGTTTTTTTTCCTCAAATAATGTTTTTTTAGTTTTACCCACCAAATCATTTCTACAATGTATCCTCTTCTCTTAACCAATTGAATTGGGAATGGCAGCACAAAATCCTTCCCTAATTAAAATTGCACAACAGCAATCAACTGCACTGCTTGCTGTAAGGTACTGCTCCCACCAAATGAAAAATTATTGCAGCTCTCTTTACCAAGATGACAACTTTGGCTTATAGATTGTTCTACAGCTCTTCATGAAATATTTGTGAACTAAACTAATATGTTGGAGAAGTGAGAGAATGTTTTAAGACAGTTTATCATTATGTTGCTAAATTTACTGTTTGTGCAATTTACAGGTTACCAGGCCATCATTCTGCCTTATTGAGGTGAGCATTAGGTTCCAACAAAGTAATGTATGCCAAGTTGAAGCTAAACTTAATTGGAGGATGTTTGCTTCATTGTGCTGGTTTCTGGTTCACAATGAAAGTCATATATGCCTTCAGGAAAGCTTGGCCTCAGAAGAAGTGCAATACACTCTTTCCAGCTCTAACAATCTTTCACTTTAAAATCTACCAAGCCTTGAGCAAAAGAAACTGTCACCTTAGGAGATTAAGTTCATTGTCTAAGTTCTTTTCTCTCATTATACATTACGAATGGGGAGGCTACTAACAATCAGGGCCTTAAAACAAGTGGCATGATCTGCCATTCAAACATCAGCTTCAATTTCGAATCGAGCATCTGAAGAAACAGCATTAACATGTCATATATCTAAAAACCATAGAACATAAGTCTTCAATGTATAGGACGTAGCTGTTGCAGAGTAAAAAATGCACAAGCAAGTCAACTGAAGTTTACCCTCGTACCTCATATTTGAGAGCAAATGAACAAGTCATATGGCAAGTAAAACCTCTGAATCTAATAGTCTAGAGAAACCTCTGTCGTTGTTTAATGAAGATCCATTGGATGCGCTTAAACAGAAAATGAGAGCATTTTTTACAAATAGGATTTAAGTCCCAAGTTTGGAATGTTGAGTGGAAAGCACTACAGGAATCTTGAACCTGATACATCACCAGAACAAGCAAGCTGAGCAACTCCGATGGTCCATGACTAGAAGTGGCTGCTACTTATGTTGAATGAATAAACCGTAACAAATGACAGTAGACCACAAAGGTATTATTTACATTCACCTAGTGAGTAGTCATAAAATATAGCTGATACTTGATAACCCTAAAACCTCATTATGGTTTCTCTAACTAATTAGCAGATGAGTATAAGCAGCAACATTGCGAGATATAACAATAATGAGATACTTTTATCTAACAGGACAACTTAATCACTAGCACATAGGAGACATTTCCCATACCCCATTCTAGAGAAAAACAAAGTATGATAATGTAAAAAGTGTACCAAGGCTCTGTCTTCCATGTAGCTTTACAGCTTACAATGATTTTATCAGTGTAGCGTAGCACAAACAGTTAAAAGTACTTGTTTACCTACTTCCCTTCTTTGGAACAGATATCCCATCTTTGGACTTTTCACCTGCCATCCGTGAATGAACGAAAAGGTCCATACTTTTATTAATGTGTTCCGGTAGAAAGAAATTTATTGATGTATCGCATAAAAACAATTACATAACTGTACATAAAGGGAAAGCTAAATCGCAAAAACAAGAAAGAAGCAGATCCATAAAATATACTGACCTTCAGAATCAGTCTTCAGTTTTTCATTTGGGTTGATCATTCCTCCTCGAACAAAAGCTTTCGAGCCAGGGGTGGAATCTGTTTGGAATGACTCCACAAATTCCGCATACAACCTAGCAGTTTCATCCTCAGCTCTCTGCAGAATCGACAAGAAAAGGACCAAAGCACGTGACAATACATCTTGCATGGATTCAATAATTCAACAAAAGTTCATACAAATACATGCCTTCTTCTTAGCTTCTTCCTCCTCTCTGTGTTTCTGGAAAGGAGTTTTCTTCCGAGTGATCGAGAAAGAACTCATATTCACATAAGACTACAAAATAGCCAAACATCAGAATCCAGGTAAATCACAACACAAGAAAAAAAAATTTAATAATAATAATAACAAAAATGCCTATATCCATGGCAGACAGATTATAAGACCGGCTTAATAATCATGTAACCAAGCCCTCCAAAAATACTACTCAATCCATAAGACGGGTAGCGGGTGTATTGGGCTGTAGCGGTTTAACCAAACATACAAACAATCCAGGTTCAAGTTTGGGTTCTTATAAGTTACACTCTTTTCTCGATGGCACCCTGAAACGCAATTGCCACATTGAGCTCACTGAGAACAAGAAAGAAGGCAAGCCCAATTTAGCCTTAAGACACTTTGGGCAGTAGATAGTAGCCATTGCCAGACTCACTAAATTGGATTGGTATACATCAAAATAGAGCGACAAATGAACAATTAACGCAGTCGATCAAGCAAGTTATGATTTCCCAATTCAGCGAAACCCTAGCCTACGTGAGTAAACGTGAAATTACATTGGACATGGATGAAGAGGATATCAATCGTAACATGTATGCGTACACAAAATTAAATATATATAGATATATATATATAGAGAGAGAGAGAGATGACCTAAGCCGAGCTGCTCAAGGCCGTAGCTTGGGTTTGTGTTGATGGGGAACGGCAATGGGAACTGAAAGAAGAGGGAGAATGATGGGTGGGGGAAGTAAGGTCTAGCTCTAGTTCAACTCCACTGTTTCGCAGATTAGGGCAAATTGATGTTAGTTCTCATGCTCTTCTCATTTTCTTTCTCGCTTCCTTTTTTTAAACAAAAACATATGACGTGTTTTTCTAATCTACTTATTAATTTTTCATAAATAAATTACCAAGTTTCATATAAAAGTATCATTAATTAGTTATTATTAAAAAAAGATATGTTAGAGTCTTATTGATATTAAAAAATTAATTTAATAAAAAATATTACTAAATAAAAATTAAATAAATAAAATATTAAAATTATTTTTTAATGTGAAATTTGCTAAAAAATATGTAAAATTAAATTTTATGACTAATGAAATATTAACACATGATATTTTAAAATTATTACATAATATTGGATCATCTATTTATCAAAAAAATTAATACATATTAACTATTTGTAAATTAGTAAAAATAAGGATAAGGTTTTTGTAATTAACCCTTTTTCTTTTTAAAATCTCACCGGATTCATATCTTATAATTAGAGAATTATTATGTTTTCCATTTTATTATTTCTTACAAATTTACAATTCCCATTCTGTTTCATATTTTATATTTAGCAAATTATTATGTCTTTTCACTTTATTATTTCTTACAATTTGACAATTCCTATCTTGTTTTTCACTTTTTAACTACGAACTTGCACTTGTACCTTAGCCAATAGGAATGAACGAATACTGATGAATAGGATATGAAGTCTTATCCTAATCCTACTCAATAAGGTGCAGGGTATTATTTCTTCCCCCAGTAATCTACCCGATAGTATTATACACCTACCTCATATCATGTATCATATAAAACCTACAGGATATAGTGTACCTCATGGAACATGTAATTTTTTTATAAAACATTTTATTTTTATTTTATTTCTTAAGTTTCAAGTTTATAATAGTTTGTATAATTCCATGTATTATATAAAATTACCTTATTTTCATATATTTACAATAAAAACTAGTAGAAAACGATTTAAAAAGTATTTTCTTATCATTATAAGTTTTGTAATATGGGAAATTTAATTATATATGAAAGTTAAAATTTGTAACTTTCTTTAATTGAAGGGAAAATAACAAAAACCGTAAAAGAACAAATATATTTACAAAAAGTTCATTAAAAGATTTGTATTTTAGTTTAATTATCCTTGGATAATACATAAAATATTTTTTAGGTTAAGTCATTAAGAATAATTGAAGGAATGTAATATTATTAAAAACTAAATAATATTTATGTCAATAAAATATAGTAAAAATAAATAATACTATTTTTTTGTTAATAATTTAATATTATTTTATCCAATTTTTACAAAGTAGGTATAAGGTACATAGGAACTGTATTCTATATTTAGTATAGTACAGGTATTATGGTTGATATAGAGTATAGAAAGTCCATACCTATATCTTAACTTATCGGAGTAGGTTTCAAAAATATTGTACTCGTAACTTAACTGTTGATTATTAACTAGGGATGCAACCGGAACAGGTTTCAGGCGGGTCATATAAATCAAAATCCGAACCCGCTACACTATATGACATACTAAATCCGATCCTATGACCCTGTGGAATTTTCCTTCTATATCCAAACCCACTTTACAGGGTTTACTCTAAAACCTGTTACCCACCCGATCTATCAACCTATTTACCCACCCACCTGATTATCAACCCAAACGCGCCCTGCTTAAATTTTTTTTTCCAATAGATTCAGCAATCTTAAGCCAATAAAATAATAGTCTAATAATGTAGCCATTAACCTTCTCTTTGCCAGCTTGTTTTCAAATTGTATAATAAATCAAGAGATATACAAATTGAAACACTTAATGAGCATAACAATTCTCATGCAAAAATAAGTACATGACTTAAAGGAAATTTTAATAACAAGTTTTAAAATGCTTAAATAGTTTAACAAACATAAAAGAAAAACATCTTGGAGCCCCTCCACGTCTTCTTCCTTAACTCTTCTTGCCCCTTTAACTTCTCTTCACACAAATGTCCTATGACATACAAAGAATATATATGAATTAGAAATTTAAAACTCACTTAACAAAGCTTGCTAGCTTTTATAAGGAAATGCCAGTAAATTATTATACTATGAATGACAGGTATAATACCAATAGTGAAAACATAGAAATAGACAGAGTGAAAAATACTAATACTTACTTGACTTTAATCATCTAGCATCATCATCATTGATATCTAACCTCTCAAGCTCACCTTCTAGCTTACATATATCTATATCATCACCTACAAAAAGAGAAAAATGCTAAATAAAATAAGTACAAGAATAATGAAGAAAGTTAAACATAACATAATTTAAAGAAGTCACCTATTTATTCCATGTGATAACCAACTTTGAGTACACATTAATGCCTTTATTGCAGATGGCTTAGGTTGGCTTTTGTGTGAGGTAATTACCCGTCCACTAGTTGCTAAATGCTGATTCAAAAGCAATTGAAGAAACTGGTATAGCCAACAAGTCCCTAGCTACATCTTGTAGTATGGGGTAATTTGTTATACTCTATTTCTACCATAAAAGAATACCAAAATTATTATCACCATCACTCAAGGGTAGCAAAGTTTGTGATTCGGCTTTGTCTTTACTTGGTTGTCATTAGTGGTGGTGACACATGTTTTTATGAATTGCCTCAATTTTGTTTCTCTCTTCATACCCTCATCAACATCAGCTATAGGCACAAAAGTGTTACTGCCTACCCCCATACTCTTATTATTACCTGAATTGCTCCTCTATTGGTATTCTTAAAGTAATTCATACAAAGTGTTCTTAACACTTTCTTTCTCTATGGAAGCGTGATCACCATACACACTAAAAAGCATAAAATCCACAACTTTGAACTTGAAACGTGGATCTAGAACATAATTGTGTGCACATCACTCCAATATTTCTCAAATTTTACAAACATCTTATCAACTATCAAACTAATATTCAAATCAAAGGAGCCCTTCCATTCAAGCAAGGCTTCCCTAGTTTCATAAACCCTTTCAAAATAATAGTTTGCTGTTGGGTATTGCGAACCAAAGAACAAATTGGTTACTTCATAAAATATAGACAACTTCTTGTAAATCTCATCTGCTAACTCCTAATCTTCCTCAATGGGAAGACACTTATAGTTTTTATCCATAAACTAAACTCCATAAAAAAAACTTCCTTATATTCAATTGCAGTAACCACCATGTCATAGGTGGAATTCCACCTTGTTTTACAATCTAAGGAAAGCTTCCTAATGAAAGGCACATCTAGTTGCTTACATGCTTCTCCAAAATTTTCCAGTGTGATGGTGTCGCTGTACAACATAAGACGCTATCATGAATCCTCTCTCTTGTTTTTTCAATGACACTGACTTCATCTTTCACGAATAAATTTAAAATATGTGCACAACATCGCATATGAAATACCTTCCCACAAAGAAGTAGATCCTCCTTTCGCAGCTTCAATTGTAAAGTTATCATCATTGCATCATTTGTCGAATAATTATCTACAGTCACTGTAGATAATTTCCTATCCAAACCCCATTTCACCAATGAATTGAATAAGCAATCTGCAATTGTTTCATTTGTGTGTGGAGTTGGCATATATAGAAAGCTGCAAGAAAAAAAGAGAGGATAGAATGTAAATACTATTAGAAACAATTCTTAGCATTCTAATTAGATAGAATGAAAATTGTAGAAAGGCTTACTTTACAAGTTAGCTCTAGAGCATCCAATTACTATCCACGAAATGTGTTGTCACTGAGATATCCCCTTTTTTTATTGGATGTCCACAAATCTGTTGTTATTGCAACCCATGTAGTAAGCCCTTTCAATTAGATTCGCAATTTTTCTTTCTTCGCACTATAAATGTTGATAATCTTTTTCCTAACAGCCGTATGGCTTGTGTGTTTAAAATGAGGTTGAATGTCACTAATAAACTCTCTAAAACATTCATGCTTAACCATTGGTAATGGATACTCATAAACAATTATGGCCTTTGCAAGTTTCAACCATGCAGATTCTTAGTTGAAAGACCAGTTTTCTATTGCTAAACCACTTGCATTACAATCATCTTCGCTCCTGACAGTTTCCATTAATAACAAACATTGCCTAATGTATGCTTGTCTTTTGTTTTGCACACACCTCTTCAAATGGTTAAGCAAATGTGAAGTTCCATTTGAACTACTTGCTGAAAGTGTCTTCTTACAATATTTGCACTCAGCTACAATTTCCCATTTAAGTATCTCTTTCACCATATCATTCCACACAACAGATGTCAACTTACGTTTATTTGGATTGTCACTTTGATCCACAATGCTTTATACTTGAGAAGATGATATTTTTGCCTTTTTGGATGCCACTTCCTTTTCAATTTCAACTGGGATTTCTGATGGAATTTCATCAACATCATTCGCATCCATGTTTATCTCAGCTTCAAGTAATTCAACATTCATGTTCCTTGCATTGATGATACAAATGATTTAAAATAATTATAGAGCCTAAGCTGAAGCACAAAATGATCTATACATATCTATATATAATAAATATAAACAAAATCAACTGAAAAATAGAAACAATGTAAATCCTCGAAATTTTTAGATCCGAATTATAGTTTAAACCCTAATCGGAAGTCAACCGGATTTCCAGAGTCAACAAAACCCTAGTTTACCGTAACCGCTTAAGTCCGGCATTGCCGTTTTCTCAAGCCCTAGAAAACGAAGTTGGAAAAATTAGTTGTAATAGTTCGTAATGACCATAGGTTTTATAAAAGTTTCAGTTTCGCGAAATTCGGATGTCATTCGAACCCGAACGGACACAGTTCTCAAAAAACGTGTCCGAAGGCCCGGAATAGTAAAAATATTCCGAATATACCGTTAGACTCGTAAAAATATAAGATTTCCAAAAATATCAATTTCGTAATTTTTCGGTAGCTAAAAATATCAGATATCGCTTTTATACTCGTATTTTCTTACTACCGATATTAAATTGTCATGTCTACTTTTACATTACACTATTTTCTACTATTCTACACTATTCATCTATCTCTACTTTTTCTTACAACCTATTCTTACAACCTATACACCTATTTCTTACACATTTTTATTTTCAATACAATTTCACATCTTTCATTTCTTACTTTTAATTAATCAAAAGACAAAAAAAAAAATTTTTTCCCCTCTTACAAGCCTAAAGTAGCGCCGCGCCCCCCCTTGATGCCTCAAAATTATTTTATTTTCCATTTATTTAATTAACAAAAATTATCTCCCACATTTTCCTATAAATACCCCCTCATACCTTCACTTCTTTCACACCACTTCTATACTAAAGTTACTCTCTCAAATTCTCTCAAGAGTTCTTACAAGAAGTCCTCTTAGTTTAGCTTCTTTAGGTAAGAAATTTCTCAAGAATTCTTCATGTTCATCTACTTAGTATGAGCTTAGTGTATGTTTTCTAAAACCATGAAGGTTAAGAAAGCAACATTAGATTCATACTTTGTTTTTGTTCATAACATCAATTCCTTTATGTTCCTTTATGTTTCTCTATATTTCCCTTATGTTTATTACTATCTAATATATCTATATAGCTATATATACTATTTAGAGCATATAAGCTCATAGTCTTGCAATTTATTTACCTTTCATGCAATTTATTTATTCCAATGCAATTTATTTAATTTCAAGTTGATTTTAAGACTAGTCATTCTAGTCTTAGACTTGTCCTCATCAAGTCAAAATAATTTCTCATTCTTTTCTTTTTCGGGACTAGTCTTTTCTTAGTCTCGGGGTACCTTGATGAAGCTAAGGTCCCAATACTTGATTTACTTTATTATTTACTTAAGCTTTCAAGTTATTATTTTACATTTCTAAAGCTTATGATTCATATTCATGCATGAACATAATATATTTGTCTCAACAAAAATAAATGAGAAAGTGTTTTCTTGAATTAAAGATTCTTTTTAAAAGAAATAAATATGGAAACTGGATTTCTTAAAAACCCATGAACATGTATGGGAATGATTTTTCTTACATAAACAAAAGGTTTTATGAAAACTTATCTTTTATCAAGAAGTAGAAATTCTTTTGAAACATTACAAGAAATAAAAATGTCATTTTGCTACTTTTGAAATCCAAGTTTAGAAAACAAAACCACACTTTAGGAAATTAAAGTAATTTTAAGAGATTTCATTTAGAAATAGAATATTCATCTTAATGAGAGATCTTTCAAAAGTAAAATAGAATCTCAAGTTCAAAGTCTTTTAAAAACCTTACTTTTTAAGTTGAGACAACTTCATTTACTTCATACATTTGTTATGAGTCATTACAAATATATATATACCTTTCAAAAGTTTACAAAATAATTGAAATGTTTATCTTTTCAAAATGAGCTTTGTTTACAAGAAGGAAAACAAGTGTTTACAAATTCGTGGCAAATCTGATCGCTACCTTTTCGGACCCAAACGACTTAGTTTTATGGAAATAAGCTTAGAAATGAGTAGATCTTTTCGAGTAGGTAGAAAACGATATATTATACGCCAACTTCGGAGTTAAAATGAGCAAGTTATGGCCATTTTAAGTTGGAATTTCCCTTTCTACGATTTTACTACGATTTTTAAGAAAAGATTAGAATTTTCAAGGATAGAATTTCATGAAATACTCATTTTGGGTATTCTTCTTGAATTAGATAATCACGAGGAGGATTGTTCGTATCCCGATGATTACTACGATTAAGTGAAATTTCCGAACGACCCATCTAATTCAAGAACGGTGTCGTCATGGCCGAGTGAGTTATTTCCCCGTTATTTTTCATACTCTTGATTGTGCTTGTAAAATTAGTTGCACTAGAATTTAAGAAAAATAAAACGGAAGTGTATGATAATATGTTGAAAGAATACTAAGTATATCGAAACTCGATTTGTTTGTAATAAAGATTGTATGTGCATTAATATCTTGAAGTGTTTGAAATTGGTTGATCACTTGAAAGAAGTTAAATGTAACTACTAGACTGTAATTAAAGAAATTATTCATGCACTTCATATGTTGAGTCACATTGCATTCGCTACTATACAATTGGTGGGACAAGTGTATAATAGTGGTGGTAGACATAACCGGTATATCATGTAAGTGGCGAGTAGAGCCGGTAAGAATACAAAATTGGTGCTAGTAGGAGCCTGTAATAACTACAAGTTTTTGATGGCGTATAGGAGCCGGTAAGATCTATAAAAGTGTTTTAAAAGTTGTGGCTGTCATTGGCCTGAATCCCCAACCCCGAATGAAGGGCGTAAATTCATTCAACATATGATTCTCGGAAAGTCATATGTCTTGTATGCTCACGTGGGTGTTGCATTTCATATGTTTGAATAATAAACTTGATTGATAATTTACTTCGAGTATGAATTTTGGGATCTACTCACTAAGCCTATAAGCTTAGAACACCTATTTTTGTGCCGAGGTCTTCCAGTATCCGTATACGTTTTATGTTGAAGCTTTTGGAGGAAATCTACTCGAAGACTTAGATTAGAATTCCTTTGAAATCTTTGATGTAGTATTTTGGATGTTATGAAGTTTATCTCGATCCTTGGAATTAGCGGGGGTATGCCCCTAAGAAATTATGTAACAGACCTTTGGTTATTTATGATATGATATACTTTATATCTGGATTCTTGTATGTTTATCTTTACTTGCTTAAACTATGCTTTCCAAAAGCGTCTCCTATTACCATGTTAGACGCCTTACATATAATACTAAGGCTTTCGTATGACTAAGGTAGCCATTCTTAAGCCTTGATATTATATGTGGCGGACTGCCACGTTTAGGGTACCCTTCAGGGCGTGACAAACAAGAATGGATTGGGTTGGGTTGTTTTAGTAGTAGGAGTTAAAGAGCTTATTTTATGGGGATATACAATTCATTGAGTAGGACGAGTTTTGTTTGGATTTTTCTGTTAGAAGAAATGAAATAGCTTATATAAGTTATATAGCCTAGGAACTAGTGTCTAAAAATAAAGGGAACTTCCTCATGTTCCATATAGGTATCCAATCAGCTTATGTGGGAACCCTGGTTTTCCCTGTATAAATTGGCAATAAAACACAACCTAAAGAAGTCCCTCAAAAAGATTTTCTTCTCTTACCAATGTGGGATATTTAAAAAAAAAAAAAAAAAAAGAATTCAATCAGAACAAGGCATATCATATCCATCAGTTGTGGCCGGCCACCTACATAAAGCTTATTGGAAAAACTGAAAAATCTTTAAACATAGAATGAACAAGTTATAAGCTTTTAAAATTCAAAATTTATATGCAATTATTTAAAATTTGAACTATATCTCATGTTAATTGATTTAAATGACCTTACAAGTCTTCTTCTTGGTTAATTCTCAAAAAATTGAGAGCACATATATGAAATTCTTGTAGCGTTTTTAGGTGGTTTTTTAAAAAAAAAAAAATCTATACTTTGTTATTATCACCAATTGCATACTGATAAGTAACATTTGCTTTTGGCCACTACTTTCCACTTGGCTTTCAATGCCTCCAAGTGCAATGCCCGCTTAGTTGTATTATTATTATTATTAGGAAAAAAAGTATATATCACATGAATATTGATGGTTATGTCAGCCTGCAATGACTTTCATTTTTTGTATTTTCCATATGTTGAACTTTAAACTATTTGGAGCAAGCATATGGATCCACCATCAAACTTATCAATTGACAAATCCTTCTTTCCTTTTTAATATGAAACAGTTGACCTTTACCAACAACCACCATTGCCAAACAACACTCAACCAAACATATACACCCAAATTCAACACAAACTACTCTAACCATCAAGTGAACCATTGCATATCCATGCATGAACATCAAACCAAACACTTAACTCCAATAACAAAATCAAACATAAATCCAAAATGACACCGCAAATATAAATTAAAACATGAATACTATCGCTGGATGGAAACCAAACATACATACTTAATGAGAGAGAGAAAGAGAAAGAGGGCTCTTTTACCTACTAGCTAGAAGAGGACCAACGACGACTATTGAACGACAATGAGAGAGAGAGAGAGAGAGATCAAACATACACACTCTAATAACAAAATCAAACATACATACTCAACAAGAGAGAGAGAAGGCTCTTTTACCTGCTAGCTGGAAGAGGACTGATGACGACAATTACTGGACGACAATGATAGGGCTGGAGGACGATGATAAGCTGGATGCGATGGCGAAGTATGAGATCGATCGTGGAGGACTTGATTGGAGAAGAAAGAAGACTATAGCTCAAAAGGAGATGTGGCGTAGAGAGATAGAGATGAGAGTGAGAGTGTTAGGGTTTACGTTTGCTTTTAAAAATTTTAGTTTGTGTGTCTTTACTTTACTTACTTTGTATTTCTTCCTATGGGCAGTGGGTTGTGGCTAATAGCTTAATACTAGGCAATACCGTATTTTACATTACATTTTTTTTTCCTTTTGGGAGTAATGGGTCTGGTGATACGGGTCAGGTATCCATCGAGTTTTAATACTACCCCAAACCCGACCCTTTTACCATATAAGGTTTTTTACCTGTGTCCAAACCAGACTCCATTACCCTATAGGGTTTTTATCGGATCCGACGGGTCGAAAACCTATTAATGGCTGACCTGGTTGCACCCCCGTTATTAATACTCACGAAAAACTTGTTAAGTTAAGTAGGGTCTAGGTGGGTACCTTTTATGACATGGTTACTTGCTCACCCCTACTAAATAAATGTGCACTTTTCTCTAACTTAGGGTTAGTCCATAAATGATAATAGTCCAGTCACCTCATGGTTTATATTTATTAAGAATGAATGTACCTTGCAATAGATTGGAATTATAACATAATTACTATATTATGTTTATCTTTGAAGATTTTGGACTATACTTATAAAAGAAAAGCTACCATAGTATAACTTATACAAAATTAATTATCAATATACAATCGCGTTACATGATGAAAATGCTAATTACCCATTTAAGTGATATTTACCAAAATAATACAATCATAAAATTTCATATTTAAGGTGCAAGTTATACAATTTTAAAGAAATAGCATTTTATATATGTGATTTACCTCATATATTTTGATGTTAACAAGAAATAAAAATATTGCATTTCGTAAGTGCAACTTGCAAATTGTATAATAAAGATGTCATTACTCCTTTAAGCAAAACTCTACAAACAAGCTTAATAGAAGTTTAAAAAATACGAGAATATCACATTCACATGTGCCATTTATAAATTGCATTTAACAAATGCAACCTGTATGTAGCAAGACTAAATCACTGTTCAAATATATGATTTACTTTTGCCAAACCCTTTCTTCTTTTCTTCTTCTTCTTCTTCTCTCTCTCTCTCTCTCTCTAAAAAACACTTGAATTCTTCCTTAAAAAAAAAAAGAAATCATTAAACGCGTGGAAGTTTGAATATCAACACCAATAAAGGTAATTCTATATAATATATGGTTTGCTTACATGATTTTTGTAACGCCACTAAGCAAACATGTGGAAAATTGAATATCAACACCAATTAAGGCAAGATTCTATATAATTCATGGTATTCTCACATGTTTTTTGTAACGCTTTAATCTTAGTGTGTTATCATCAATGATGACATGAGAAACCTACTGCTATCCTCAACATGCATTTAACATCTCTAACTCACATTAATGATTGTTTTATTAATATTTAAAAATTTAAAATAAAATTCAGAATATACTATAGCCATTTCATACCTACTCTAAAAGAAAATCAAACTTAGTCTATTTTAAAGAATCAAAATACTATAGCTTCATATCTAAAAATAATATATCATCTATCTTTAGGCAAAACAACTTGATTAAAACTTCACTAGATAGTCCATCCACTTTTGTTATTCCTGTAATTCACAAAAACATTGTATTTGGATAAATCAAACACTATAAGCTCCTCACCTTTTCTTGAAAAAGATAAAAAAAAAAAAAGGTTGAGTCAGAGCCCAATATGCTAACGCCAAAACCATAACCACATGCATATGAACAAACAACTTACATATTCACATGCAACATAATAACACATGTAACAATCTCAATTTATTATCTTTAAATTATTCAGGCAACCAACATAGTTTAAAACCATTTGTAACCAGTTCTAAACCTGGAGTAACTCATAAGTTCACTACAAGCTCATAATATTGTATCTATACATATATTTGGTATTGGGTAATCCCCAGTACCTAAAACCACAATTGTTTTCACCTAGTTTACTAGAATCCTTTCTAAGTGCAACTCCACTTGAGACAACGTTATACAAGGACCGTCGGTGTTATGCTCTGGAGGGTACCCTAAACATGACATTCTATCACATATAATATTAAAGGCAATGAATGATAATTTTAGTCACAAAAGAGCTTCGATATTATATGCAAGTTGTACTTCCAAGATAATAGGAAACTCCAAAGGGGTATCATGTTTAAGCAGATAATAAAAGCATATAAGAGTTTATAAATATAACATTTAATATTCATTAAATTCAAATTGTTACAACTCTTAGGGGCATTCCCCCATACTTAAAGTCGTACTAATCTAAGCCAACAAAACAACATATATGTTTGTAACAAAAGTCTAATATAGAGATTTTTTTTTGGAAGTCTACACCAAAAACTAAAATATGCAAACTTCTTCCAAAAGCTCTAGTAGCTTTGGCCCATACCTGGCAAATAGGGCTTCTTGGTGGTACCACAAGTAATCAAACTAAAGCAAAAAGCTATAAGGGTATAAGCAAAACTAGCTTAGTAAGATAATTCTCTTCTTCAAAACGTTTCCATAAAACATACAAGTAATTAGGCAAGCATATGAATATGCAGCAATCATATGAGCAAACAAATACACATGATTAACCGGAAACCTTGTATAGCACGAATTTTCGCCCACCATGTCGAGGCTTGGGTGGTTACCAACCCATTTGACCATCATATTTCGCAAACTTTCCGGCTACTACTGGCCACCAATATGACTCCTCGTTTCCCCACACGAAGAATAGTAGTAAAATACGTAATGTAACTCACATCGTGCAATGCATTAATCATTTTTAAATATTGATTTTCTCGAATATTATTAATTTCAAGTTAAGGGTGACCAAACAATATTCATTATCTAATTACAAGAGATCATATACATTATTCATCAATTCTCCTTTCAATATGCTTATCTTTTATTTAGCAAACACCACATACCACAAACATTTAATTCGCATGATATTTCATTTTTTATCTTTCCTTAATTTATAGTGCTACTACTTATAAGCACATAGAAGGAAATGTAAATAGTAAGAGAATAACTCACTCTATGGCGATTGCTCTTAATCAAAGTAGTTCTCTCGAAAAGCAATATCGGGTCCTCCTTCAGCTAAACAAGAAGAAATACTCGAAAATGAGCCTTTGTGGAATCTCTACTTAAATTTTCTAAATCCATCTTCTATTTGCAGTAAAAATCGGATTTGCGGAAATTCTAACTTAAAATGGCCATAATTTTCTCATTTAACTTAGAATTTTGCATATTATATGTTGTTTTCTACCTACTCAAAAGGATTTATCTATTTCTAGGGTTATTTTTATTATAAGATGTCATTTAGGTCTCTGAAACAGTATGGTACAGATCCGCCACAAATTTTCCATCCTTCACAAATATAATTTTTCCTAAACTTTATTCATCCAAAAATTTCTAAACAAAGTATATATTTGGGAAAATCCTTTTTAATACATAAATAGACTCATATTTTATGCATGGTTCTATTGGTTTTGTTTCAACAATTATTTTTCATAATACAACTTATCTTATGGGTTTAAAAAATTTGGATCTTGAAGATTTTCTCTTCAAGTGATTTGAAAGAAGACTATAAATTCTTAGATTATTATACATAAGTATCTTCTTCTCATATTCTTATTTCATAATTCTTTCAAAGGTAATTTAATTTAAAAGAAAGTATGGTCTTTTAAGTTATCTACCAATTTTATTTCTAGTAATTGAAAAATAGAGTTTTCAAAAATTTACTCAAGTTTTTAGTAGTACCTAATGTTTTTGAGTTGTGTTGATGGTATATTTTCTTATCATATTTATATTCTTCTATTAGTTAGAAAATGAGTTTACCCTTTAAAAACTTACTTTCTTAGGTTGTTGGCAAATTTTTATTTCACTAAGTGGGTTTCTTAAACTTATAAGTTGATTTTACCTTAACTTGAAAACGTGTTTAGTTCTTGTTTTTATCATGAATTTGGTAAAAAAATTCCTATAAATAAATTTTCAAAAACAATTAGCATAATAATGAATTATCAATGTTAATGTTAAAGTTTTCTTAGAAATTTGAAAAGAGAGTGATGGGTTACTTAGTTAAACCTTGAAGAGCTTGCATAATATCAATGTCACAATTTATGATGACTTCTGTAAACCCTTGGTTTTTAGAGTAATCCTAAGCCTTAATCCTAAGGCGGGAAGTCAACTAGAAACCTTAAGTCAACAGATCTCAAGTTAAACCCTACAGTTTAGATCTGGGAATTCCGTGTTCGTAAACCGAGAAGTCGAAAATTAAGTAAAGTGTGTAGAATAGTCAATAATATTATTTGATTTCTTAAAAATATCAAATTGGTTTATTTTCGGCTTATTTCGAACCCGATTGGATACTGTTTTTGGAAAGTGTGTCCCGGGGCTCGGAAAATTAAAAATATATCTTTAATATTTTTAGACTCGTATTTTCATAAGGATTTCAAAAATATCTAGTTTATAATTTTTTGGAATCTAAAAATATCAGTTATAGCTTATATAAGCATATTTTGGCCGTACCGGTAACATATTTGTTGAAATACTAAAATAATTCAATTAATTTTTTAATTTTATTTATGAAAATTCTGCCACTCATTTAAAAATATTTTAATTAATTTTATTTTATATACTTTCTTAATAAAAAGTACTTTTTCAACCCATACTTCAAGTACACTTCAATTGTCACTTCTACAGATTAATCATGTTTTCTTTCACTCTTTCTTACACTCAATCTCCCATACATTGCAGCTGCCACACTCTCAAAATAATTCACTTTTCTTTTATTTTAATGATTTATTTAATGATTTAAAGTCTCTTTTAGTTAGCAAATTAAGTGACACAAGTTACACTTTCAAAAATCTAAGTTACAAATTAACTACACACACTCTCTCTCTCCCATGAAGATCACGTCCAGCCCCCCATTTATGCCCCTTTGTTTTATTTTTCTTTTTCCATTCATTTAACACGCTTTTAATACACTCCTCTTTCTGTTTAAAAACTTATACTTATACACTTTCATTCCTTTGCAATCCTACATCATTTACACTCTCTTTTTCCTCTCTTTATCTCTTTCTTAGCCTTGTTCTTACAAGAAAAATAAGCTGCCCCTATTTCAATTTCTTGCTTCTACACTCCATTCTTGAAGATTCTTTAAGTAAACCTTCTTCTTAAGCTTCCATAGATGCTATAGGTTGATTATATGGGGGTTTCATGCATCAAAGGACTCTCCATAATGCCTAAAGGCTAGAGATGATGATGCCAAAACTTTGAAACACTCCTTTTGTTTATGATTCATATTGATATTCCTATATTTGTTGTCTTTAAGACTTTATTATCTTTATATTTATATTATACTTTGTAGATCTAAATTTTTATGAAGCTTTGGTTATGTTATGTTTATATCTATAGGTTTAGGGCTTTCTACCATGTATTTCTTTTATATTTATGCTCATATTATGTGTAGATCTTGATAAGATCATATTATATACAACTTGTTAATATTCAAAATAGCTAGAATGGTACTTGTTTTTGGTTAAAATTCATGTTTCAAGTCTAATTTGGACAAAGAAATCAAAACAAGAAACTTTGGAATGAAAATTGAAAAAATTCAAAGATACGCCGGCTATTCTGAATTCAAAGCGCCGGCGTTGAGACAGCTTACAAGATGCACTCATTCAAGGCTGTTGCCTACACTACCAGCTTTACAAGCCTTAACTCAACCAATTATACGCTGCTTGAAAGCCACGGCATAGAAGATGAATAGGCAGTGTACAATGAAGGCCGACAGCTCAGAATCCAAACGATGCCAGTGCAAAAGAAGTTACAACCTACGTCGGATACTAAGTCGCCGGCGTTGAGGCAGTGTAGATCAAAGATCTGAAGCGACAAATAGATAACATATGCTCGGTGACAAATGAAAAGACCAAATTTGATGGATTGTCTAAGCCGGCATCAAAGCCGCCGGCTTTAGGACGACTTTCTTATAAATTGGTCCAACCTTTTATTTCTCATTATATACACCGGCTAGATCTATATCTAAGCCGCCGACATAGAAGCGCCTACACTTGTAACCGAAGAAGAAAACTGCCAGTGCACTGCTGTGTAAAGAAGGAAAAGGCTTTACGCCGTCTATAAGCTGTCGTGTAGGATCTGTAACTGCCGGCGTACAAGTTGAAATTGCAATTTTCCATTAATGTTTTGCACGAATTTTTCCTATATAGAGGGGATCTCCCCCCTCTAGTTGAACAAGCAGAAGCAAAATAAAGTACACTTCTGTATACAAATAGTTTTAGCATTTCATAGAGATTTGTGAGAGAATTGAGCTTTCAAGAATTGTAATTGAAGATTGCGATATTTGAATTGGTGATATCTAATCTCTTTCTTATGTAATTCATTTATCTGAATTATTTGTTCATAATGTTATCAATTGCATATTCTTATTTGATTATTGAATCATCTTTCATGAGTAGCTAAACTTTTCTTTGTGGGAAGTGATGAAATCCTAATTTTGCTAAAATGATTCTTGAACTTATATTATAGGATTGTTAGAATTATGGAATATTTGTATTGCATCCTAATTATCTATTTTATTTCTGATTAAAATTGAATTGATAAGAATTCTGATAATTTGGAAAAAGAATTAGGGTTCATAGGAATTCATGAATTAAATTAAACAACAATTGTGAAAGCAATTAAGTTTAATATTAATTTAGAAATTGTTCTATGTGATTCATGCAATATTTTATTTTAATTTCTTACTAAGGAATTAGAAGAAGTTAATTTAGGATATTAGACAATTATAGAATTGGAAGATTTATGATTGTAAATTAGATTCCATTGATAATTTGTATAGCGGAAGCTAATAAATTATTTTATGGTTTACTAAAACTTGATAGTTTTAGGTCTTGACAATTTCTTACAAATATCCATAATCCTAATTATTCATATAATATAACTTCAGCATGATTAGTAAAGATTAGGATGGATTCTGTTCCTTCCCACATTCATCTTATATAACTTCTCACAATCTCATTGCATTCATAGTAGATAGAATTAGTTAGTTGATTGATACATTTTGATTACCTAAATATTAGTATAAACTAATATCAATCTAGTAGTTAATTTAGTCCTTGTGGGAACGATACTCAACTCACTTCTATATTACTTGATCAAGACCCAGTACACTTGCTGGTAGTATCTGAAATTATACACACATTTTACATCAAATCAGATCTTAGATTTGAACTTGAGTAAAAATAGTGAAATTCGTATCTAGGCAAGATCTATATTTAAAAACCCTCTTCCAAGTCTCAAAATGGAAGTTTTAGTTGAAGAAATAAAGGTTTAGTGGATGTATATCATCAAGACTTCTTTTTATAAGAATCAAAGGTGGTTTTCAAAAGTTACTTTCAAAAATAAAAATCATATTTTCGAATTTAGGCCAAGACGTGGTTTAAAAACATGTTTTACAACTCAAAAATGAAGATTTTGTTCAAGAAATGGAAGACTCTTAAGATAGGATATGTAAAGGATGATATTTCATAAGTCTTGATGGATTTTAACAAAAGATATGTTCAAAAACAATTTTTGAAAATTCGGATCTAAGCCAAGACCCATTTTTAAAACCTATTATCTAACCTCAAAATGAAGATTTAGACAAAAATATAAAGGGCTTTTGGTATAGATATCCTAAGGATTGGATTTTCATAAGTTTAGATGAGTTTTCCTAAAAGGTATTTCTAAAATAGAGAGTTTTGTAAAAGACAAGTCTAGGTCTTATTTTTATTCTAAAACTAAGTAAGAAATTCGGATTTAGGAAGAGATGAATTTTGAAAACCTTATTTTAGACTTCAAGACAAGAGTTTTATGTGGAAAATGGAATGCTTTGATAATGGGTGATATAAGAAATTTATTTTCATTGAGTCATATTAGTTTTAGCAAAGTATTTTTCTCAAAACAAGAAAATGAGTTTCAACTCAAAATTTCGGTTTTTACAAAAGTAGATTCTTGGAATTTTCACTTGGACAATATCATTAGGATCATATAAGTATTTAATCTTTTATCTTTGGCTAGAAGTTCTCTTTACAAGTGTAGAACCAATATAAGTTGATCTAAAAAGTTATTTGGAACAAAAGTAACAATTTTCAACAATAACTCAAAATTGGAATTTTCGTAACCTTGCTGTATAGTAGCTTTTCGACCCTCAAATGACCTTGGATGTTTGATTTAACTTGGGAAATGGATAGATCTTTCGAATTAGATAGAAATTGATATATAATATGCGCAATTCTGAGTTAAAATGATTTAGATATGGCCATTTTAAGTTAGCCTTCAACTTAGGTGAAAATTGACGAACTTAGTAATTAGAATTATTAAGTTTATTAGAACTTCATAAGAGATACTCATTGAGGGTATTCTTTGTACTTAGGTGATTTAGAGGACGGATTTCCACTCCCCGATGACTACTACAACTAGTGGATTTCTCTTCATGGCCGAGTGAGTTCATTTCGTAAATAGTTGTGTTCATGTATGTGCTTGTAATTGTAGTGGCATTAGAATTAGGAAAAGATAAAATTATGATGGGTTGTGATTTAATCTTGGTTGAATGAATAATAAGTATATCGAAATGAGACGAGACTTGTTGTAAAATTATTGTATGAGCTAGTATGGACTTAGATTGTTGAAATTCTCTATGATCGCATTTAATCTACATAATTAACATGCCGCGATTATATGAATAAACTGTACATGCGTATTCATAGTGAGTCACATTGCATTGGCTAATATACCTTTGGTGGGCAAAAGTATATTAGTGAAAGGTGAGGGGGCCTATGTTAACATTAAGGATATGAGATCGCTTAAGTTAACGGAAGTGGGGTAGGCACTTAAAACTACCACAATAAAACAATAGAGGTTATATAATTAAGAGAAAGAGATTGGGATTATGGTTGCATGACTTATGGACCACCCCACTCAATATTGGAATTATGGTTGCATGACTTATGGACCATCCCAACCTCGAATGGAGGGCGTAAATCCATTCATATGACTCCCGGAAAGTCATATGCTTGTGCATTTCATACGGTTGTTAATAACTTGTCTGTTATATACTGTTGTTGAGTATTAAATATTTGGAAATGAATCTCACTAAGCTTGTTAGCTTATACCCCTATAGTTTTTGTGCACTGTTTTCATTTTTGGGTTGTTCCGAGAGAATACTTTTCACAGGTCTATCTTTTTTATTAAGGAGCTTTTGAAGAAGTTGACCTAGCGATAGGCATGGAGTCTAGGAAAATCTCTATAACATAAACTTTAATGTTTGTAAGATGGATTTAGACTGGATAGACTTCTATTATTTTGACGGGGGTATGCCCCCTTGACTTTTGTAAAGACTTAACTTATTTATCTTGTTGTGATATCTATTCTTAATGTTATTGTATGCCTTCTTAAGACTATTCGATTCAAAGTGTGATCCTAAAAATTGTGTAGGTATACCTTACACCCGATATGTAAAACTTATGGGATGACTAAGGTTGTCATACTTAAGTTAAATATCGAGTGTGGTGGACTGTTTCGTTTTGGTACCTTTTGGGGCGTGATAACTTGTGTAAATTTTTTAAGAGAGTTTATTAAAGCAAAACTTTTTAAATCTTTGAGGAAAAATCTTTCCTAAGTGATAAAATTTATTTGAGGAGAGTTTAACCTTATTTTAAAGAAAGAATTGAAAGACAACAACAACAACATAGTCATGCATGAATATATTACGTAGCTATATGAAGGATGAGAATAATTTATGTAAAAAAAAATAGAAATACAAGAAGCAAATGAATATATATATAAGGTCAAGTATTAGGAACCTTAGCTTAATCAAGGCATCCCAAAACTAAGATTAGACTAGTTAAAAAAAAAACAGAAAAGAAAGGAAACAAAAAGCATGATAATAAGCGCAAAAATAATAAGAGCATAATAATAATAAAAGCATAATGAGTGTAATAAAATAGAATTTATGTATGAATAAGAACAAAACATGAACATATTATTGTTTTCTTAACTCCATGGATTTAGAAAACACACATTATATTCATGTTAAGTTATATAAACATAAAGAACAATCTAATAATAATATTATAGCATAAAATTTATGTATGAACAAAAACAAAGTATGAATATATTATTACTTTCTTAACCCCCATGGGTTTAGAAAACACACACTATGTTCATGCTAAGTTACATGAACATAAAAAAAAGCTTGAAATTTTTACCTATTAGTTTTGGAAGAAGAAAAAGAAAGTTCGAGAGCAAGTTGTAAAGAGAACTTTGTAGAGAGGATTTTGGAGAGATTTTAGGAGAATTTTAGTAGTGAATGAAAGGTGTGAAAGAAGTAGTGGAAGATGTGGTATTTATAGAAAAAAGTGAGGCTAATTAGTTGTAATTAAAATAAATTGAAAATGAAAAAAATAGAGGGATAGAGAGGGGTGGTCGGTGCTATTTTTGGAGGGAGAAGGAGGGAGAATTTTTTTTTTTTGTATTTTTATTAATGAAAAGTAAGATATGGAAGATGTGAAGTTGTATTAGAAATGAAAATTGTAAGAAAATATGTGTATATGTTGTAAGAGTATGTGGTAAGGAAAAGTAGGTGGTAAGAAAAAGTAGAGATAGATGAATAGTGGTAAAGAGTAATGAATAGTAAATAAACAATTAAACTACTAGTAGTAAAGAAAATATGTGTAAAAATGCTATATTTGATATTTTTTAGTTATTGAAAAATTCTAAAACTGTTATTTTATGAATCCTTATATTATTACGAGTATAACGGTGTTACCGGAATATTTTTACTGTTTTGCGTATCCGGACTTTAATTTCGAAAACGATCCTGTTTGGGTTTGAAATGAACTTAATTTTCACGAATCTGATCTTTTTATGTTTTGCTATATTATTATGGACTATAATCCATGATTATCTCAATTTTATTGTTCTAGGGTGAAGAGCGTGAGATTACCGGATTTAAATCTTCTATTACACATTGTTTTAACTTGGATAGTTATTAGAGTTTTTATTTGGTTTCTGGCCTCTGAAAATTAATAAAACTATTGAAATCTAAGGGCTTACAGTCAGGGTATCATCCTAGCATCACTAGTACTCCTAGTCCACTAGGCTCAGCCAAACATAAGTAGCAAACACATGCATTAGAGTCCTATGAACGATTAGCCCATTTCCATTACTAATACCTAATACGCACAAATAATAATCAAGGTAGTGACTACATAGATTAGCTTGTGAAAGCATTAACTCAAATCTACTTGAATCATTTGAACATGATACATGATAATGCACTACTATTATAGCCCTAAGATACATTCCTACCTAGATTTAGGTGTGCCTAGTGTAGTTAAAATTTTTGGTGTTTAAGAAAGTCAAATAAGGGATAAAAACAATTTTATCATTTCCATGTTGATTGTGCTTGTGGTAGAGGATGTGATATGCTTGAAAGGAAGAAAGCATAACAAAACACCCTTAGTATACCCATTATGGAAGGCACGATGGCCATCATGGCCTTTGTCATGCCCATGAATGGGTCCATGATGACCATCACAACCTCTATCATGGTCGTGATCGGCCAAGACTAAGGCTGTAATCCAATCTAATCTAGACGGTATAGTGTTGAGTTTGAATTCAAGTTCAATTAAAAAATTCAAAGTTCAAGTTCAATTTGAGTTCAATTGAGCTTAATATTTTAAGTTTGAGTTCGACCGGAAATAAATTTATATAATCTCGAGTTCAACTCGATTATGCTCGATTTATTAATATATATTTTTTAATTCTAATTAAAATAATATTAATATTTGAACTCGATTTGAATTCGATTAACATTTATGTTCGATAAAGTTAGATTAAACTCATAAACTAATTGAACCAAACATATAAAATTTGAGTTTGGTTTGATAAATTATTTGAGTAGTTCGAATTTGAGTTTGATTTGACTATTTTATAATCAAACTTGAATAAATATTAAGTTGAACTCAAGTAGTTTATGAACGAGGTGAACCGGTTTTATTCATTTGCATTCCTAGCCAAGACTCAAGACTTCTGAAGAGATCACAACTCGTGTCATGGCCGTGACCCTTGTTCATGCCATACTTTGCCCAAAAATATGAAAAACTTGAAAACATCCATTTTCTTTATTTTTAAACCAAATAAAACTATGGAAACACTTTATCAACACTTAAACATTACTTTCGTTGATCTTAAAAATATATAAGACTCCAATGTCATAATTCACAACATATAAATATCTTTTTCTAATTAATACTGGAACAATTTGATGTTTCCTCCTCCTTGCAAATCGACAACCAAAAGATTACAACTTCCTCCCAAACACAAACACCTTTACATCGTAAGCACTGCTTAGGAAAGAAATCCTCTTTGAAACGTTAAAAGACCACAAAAAGAATGGTTTATCTTAACCTCTTTGTCTTTGTTTGTTTTCTTCAATGGGATTCTTTTAAGAAGGTAAACTAGGGTTTGGGACTTAAAGAAACTGTTGTAGAAAAGAAAAGACTTATAACCCGTTTACTTAGAAGAATGGAATAAAGGGGGAATATAAAAGTTATGCCTTAAGAATAATATTATTAGTAATAGACTAGGAATTTTTTATTATCTTGTTTACTTCATATAAAGTTTTATTATTAGAAATGCATATTCCAATGTTTACTTTAATCTATTGATTGCCGTGTTAAACTGGGAATATAATTAAAATTACCAGTATGCCCCTTATGTGGATCAAAAAGTAAAGAAACTATATAAATGTACTCATATACCAATACCTATACTTATACATATACACACATATGTATTATTCACAACAAACATATTATATATAAATATATAAAAATATAATTTATATATGATATATAATACATACACGTATACATATATATATATATATATATAGATTATATGTTAGTCCCCACACACAAACATACAACTTGTAAAATATTACATATATATATAACTCATACATACAACTTATATATTTTATCAATGCCTTATATATTTGTCATTTATACAATATTTATGTTCTAGATTATTAATTCATATATTTTTGACATATATATGTATATAAATCATGACATATAAATTAAAAATGATATATTGTATAGCTTGTAATTATATATATGAATTATAGCTGATATATATAACTTATATACATAAAATATAACTTATATATACAACTTATATATTTTGTCAATATTCTACTTACTTGTTATATATTACATATAGAATACATAGTATTTATATTTAAAATCTCTAGATTATACATTTATATTTTTATATATATTTATAACTCATATATATGATTGATATTTCACATAACTTATATATATATATATATAGCTTATTACTTATAATGCATATATATAAACTTTTATTTATTAGTGTAGTCAAAACTAGAACGGCCTTGGTTCAATTCGGTTCAATTGGAACTAGCCTTAGAAATGGGTTAGTCCATGATAAAAAACCTTTTTTCCATTAAACTAGCGAGACCCAGTAGACTTGGCTGGTTCAATCATGATCCAGTTGACCTGACCGAGTCCAAATGCCCAACTTAAAAAAAAAAAGAGAAAAAGTTAAGACCAAAAGCATCCAAATTCCCAACTTGAAAAAAAAAAAAACAGAGAAAAAGTTAAAACCAAAAGAGTCACATACATTCATCTAGATCAAGAGAAATGGGGACAATGGAAGCATGAATAATAAAATATAAGAGGACAACATATCTGTAATAACCTTAATTTTACATAACCTAATTGTAACAATTACTAAAAATATAATTTAAGGTCGTAAAAAACTATAATAAAATGTAGCAAAAATCACTCCCAATTTTTCGCGATTTAAAATTATTAAAGTATAAACAAATCTGATTATAGTTAGAAAAATTAGAATCCTTGTTAATGAAATTTCAAAATGCAAAGTATGACTTCCATAACTAAATAAATAATGATCGATGATCAACCAATCGTTACGGTAAAATTCAAAATAAATTTCCTTAAGTTCAATACTTAAAAAAATAAGATGTTAATAATATTATCTTTAATATTTTAAAACTATAAAATAGCATTAGAAAATTTACTGTTATTAGTAATTAGGATAAATAATTCCTATACAGTAAAAGACAATATCCTCTTACAAGAATCAACAATTCAACGAATAATCATAGTTGACCTTAAATTTCAATTACAATAAAAAACGATCAATTTCTAGAACCTATTTATTATAAAAAGATAGTTTAAAGATAAATCATTAGAATTATAAAATATGCAAAAAGATAAAAAACTGATCAATACTAAAGAATCTAACCCTTAAATTAAATATTTGAATTATACTAATATTTTAATTAGAAAATTTTAAGACTATAGAGACTAAAATTATAATTTAACCATTCTAACCGAAAATCTTCATAACTAGTAAAATAAACAGGGTAACAAATGTAAAATAGATATTAAATATAGGACTAAATAAAAACTCCAGAATAAACCCATCAACAGTAATAAACCCATTTATAATTTAAAAACCCTAAATAGAAAATTCTTTGACCCTAATAGATACCTGTGTGGGTAAGGATCAGAATGTAATGATCACGTGCGTGCCGCGTTATTATCGCGCTACACATGACTTAGGGAAACAACACGTACTAGGACGATAAAGAGAGAATTGTATAAGGAGGAGGAGTAGACAATCTCAGTAGGCTTTAACACACTTGTGACATGTGAAGGAGCTAGAAAGCATCAACCTCACTAAGTGTTATCGAATCATGTATGTTCTTGAGTGAGTTAGGTAATTGATTCACAAAAATGGAAATCCAGTAGCACGACGACGTTTGTCCAAGATTTCCTTATCTAAATGAGGTAAGGACTAAGGGTATTTATAGAGAATTAGCTGTCGATGTCATCCGTCAGATGAGACAACGCCCAACGGTTCAGATGAGCCCCTCTTATTGTAGATATGGATGTGGGCTCCTTGTGGACCCAGCCCATTGATACCATCATTTGCAATGTGTGTGAGCTAACTTGAGAAATGTTGAAATTGGGCAGGCCATTTCAAAGAGCCCTACTCCAAGCCTTCCATGCCAATTCTCCATGATCATCCAAATAATTTGGTCTATTTTTTTAACCCTTGTCACATTAGCCTAAAAAGATAAATCCAAATAAAAAATTAGGCTTAAAGCCTTTATAATAGAATCCAATCATCTACATTTTGCCCCCTAACCAAAATCTTTTAGACGAAGTTTAAGTATTTTGGGCACCAGTTGCATTTATGCATACTTTGATCAATACTCGACGCATGATGTCGCCAAGTGCTTTCACAAAATTGAAGACTCCACTTATCGAAGGTGAGACATCAAGTAAAATTCAAGCGCTGACGCTACAACGTACTCCATTACATATAATTGTATTATAGTGTGCAAATTTACAGCATCACTCATGTTGTGCACGTCACATTATGTTTCTCTGAATGATCTGCTCCACTGAGGTCATCTCATATCCATATTGAGAATATATAACCCTTCACATACCCAATGGCTCTTATTGTGATGATAACACAGCTAAGAGTAGCAATGAAGTTGCAAAATATGTTTTCTTGATAATAAATATACATCATGGACTTCGTACTTCATGGAATATGATCATCATTTTTTTTACCTCATAAAATTAGGTAAGTAGTGTAGTGGTTTGGTCCAAGCCAAAATAGACTCAAATTAGTATATATATATATTCCTATTTTTTTTTTGTAATAAATGACAAAATTTTTACTCATTTAAAATTAAAAGTATATTCATACTTTAATGCATCAACAATCTGCAAAAATTTCTGGACAGAGGAGCCAACAATCATTATAAGAGGTAAAGGGCAAGAAAGAAAACTATCCATAAATTTACTCATTGTTAGTGGAAGCCACTTCTCTTGCACCAATAGAAAAGAACTCAGTGATGACTTCTAGAGGCATGCCTTTGGTTTCAGGAACCATTAGGAACAAAAAGATCCAGGAGATGACGCATAAATGCCAAAGTATCTAGCTAAGCCCAATGAAGGAGCATGATAGGAAGTGTGTAAGTGACAATGATGTCACAAATTTAGTAAAATAGAGCATATACTGCAATATGGAGACCTTTAACTCTTGTAGGGAAGATCTCGAGCAAAGGATGTTCGGGATCGACCCATATGCCATCACAAAGCAACAAAAACAGACCACAACACAAATGGTTGAAATGATGGCATTAACGATCGAGCTTATCTCCATTAGTTCAAATATGACTAGAATAGTGAGTGTCACTATGAGTACAGGAAATGTTCCTAGTAATAGTGCCCTTCTTCTAGAGGTATCCATCTCCAAAAAATAACTGGTGAGGTCGTTTTGGTATGAATTACTAATAGTAGAATTGCACTTAATGGTTGATTTTCCTCTATACTAGGATCATCGTTTCCTCCTTTTGTTGAAGGAAACATCTCTTTGGCTAAACTTAATAAAATTTCAGAGGAGAGCTTAACCTTGGTCATAATGTACAACAGCTCTGGTCTAGATTGGATTCTGCAGCTCTTGTAACTTGAACATCTTGTCATACATAATGGTTCAAGAATTAAGCTATTGTAGAAGTTGAAATGGCAAAATAAATAGCTTTCTATCAACAGCTGACAAGCACTAACTTATCAATATATAAAGCCACACGAGTTATTAATTTTCAGTATTATTCCAACCCACCTCCATGAATGTCTAAGAAGTAGTTATAAATTGCTGCATAAATGGTATGCTTTTTGACCACGTACCAGAATTTTCTCTACTATTTTTTTGAATTGTACCATTTGGGATAGGTGTCATTGTCTTAGTCGGACATAGTGCTCTCTTTTTCATTTCATACATGAAACAAAGAAACTTTTTCCCATTCTGGTTTTTTTTTTAATAGGAAACCAACGTCTTTCATCTTCTCTCTTCTTTCTCTAAATGGCATTCCATTCATTCCCTTTCTTTTTTCATTTTCTACCTTAATAACTTATCTTCTTCCTTGACTTCTTCTGCTGGTATTCTCTTACCATTTTTTTATTCTAAAAAAAATGTTTTCTTCCTTCATCTCTATAGCACACAACTATTATTGTAAAGGATTAAGAAGATATCATCTCTGAATTTTCGTATTTTTATGCTCATAGCTCAATCCATGGTGATTATACTCGTAGATTGGTTGCTTTCAAGCTCCAACTAGCCGGAATCGGCCATTGAAGAGTTTTTTCATTGAAATGTTGAGCTTCTAGCTGGTTAGGATTTCTTACTCTTTGCTCGTAAATTATATTAACTCAATAATAAAGGAAAAGTTTTGAAAACCTCTATGTTGCTATTGAAGAATACGAACAAGTACAGTACAAAGGTATCAACAGCTATGTTGCCTTTATTGAGTTTCACATATCTTTGGATTCTACCCTAATTCCATTTCTTGCAATTTAAAAAAAAAAAGCAGCAGAGATTGATAATGATTTCGTCGACTATGTGAGACCCAAAGAGGAGGCTTGAAACCAGGACTTTTTGCTAAAGTGTCGTGCCTTAACAGCTAACTTGAGCTTGATTCCTAACTCTGCTAAAGGGAGATTTGGTTTAGGTTAAACTGTTAGGTAAAATACGATCTGTACATGCTCTTGGATGATTTTCTATGAATGCTTTAGAATGAGTAGCTTCATTTTTTTATAAATGTGTCATTCATGGTTTTGGTTGCTGCATTATTATTACTGTTGTACTTAATATGTTTGGATACATGGTAATAGAGAGTTAGGTGAATAGTTATAGGATGCATCAATCAACAACCCCTCCATCCTCTTAATCACAACAACAATAGAATTGGAAGCATCTCCTACCTCATTCACCAAACACTAATGATGCGTGCTCGACACGGATCTTGAATTTCTTGGACTCTAAGAATCAAATAGTGGACCTTAACTCGATGAAATATTCAGGATAAAATCTGAAACTTCACGAACCTTGGTATAATTAGATAGAATTGACCTTGACCCTATGGTTGAGTAATCCAAAGAACCTTGATATGAAGATCGTGACCCTGTTGGAAATACCGACCAAGAACCATGGTATAATCAAAGAACTCAATAAGAAATCAAGTTCTTAAAGAGATTCACAAGTTCTCAAAAGAACTAAAAAAGAAAGGAATTCTCGCAATTGTATTTTCAAAGGAAAATATGTTATGTAATATGATTTGTCTATATCCTATTGAGTGTTTAGTAACTTTTATATATAGGCTATTACAAGGCAATTACGCAACTGAAAAATCATAATTGTGGTAGTTACGTAACTGATAACGTAACTGAAAAAAAAAAAGACAATTGTGGCTATTATGTAATTAATAACGTAACTAAAAAAACCATAATTTTGGCAGTTACGTAACTGATAACATAATTATAATTAATCCCTACATCATTAAAAAAATAAAAATAAAGAAATTAGAAAAGACGCAAAAATTAAACGAAGGTTGGTGGCATTGGTCTTTGTACTGGTGGTATTGAGCCTAAAATAGGTAGCTTTGGACTGATTTCCATTGGTGATTTTGTTTTATCCTTCTATGTTGCAAAAATGATAGTAAAAGTCTTCATTTTTTGTTCTAAATCGATGTTGGTGAACTTGGAGTGATCTTCATCAAATTTTTGCACAAATCCTTTAAATCTTTCCCAAAGCTTCTTAGCTCTATTTCATGTAATCATCCATTCAGGAACTTCAATTTGTTGAAGCGAACTTGGTGCAATTGTACCTTCATCATTCCTCTTCTCTTCAAAAGGATTCGTCATCAAATCGTCTTTACCTACATCAAAAGGAATTAAATAAGAAACATCAAAAGTAGCACTTACATTATACACCCTGGTAAATCTAATTTGTAGGCATTATCATTGATATTTTCAATCACTTGAAATGGTCCATCGCCTTTAGGCTCCTAATTGATTTCCTTTGAGATGGAAATCTCTCTTTCCTTAAGTGCACCTACACCCAATCACCTGGCTCAAAGGTGATTTTTTTTTTGCCCTTGTTAGCTTGTTGAGCATATTGCTCATTTCTCTTTTCAATTCTCTGTCGCACCTGTTCATGCAATTTCTTGACGGTTTTTGCCTTCTTCTTAACATCCAAGCTAGTTGTCTCATTAAATGGTAAAGGCAATAAACCTAAAGGAGTTAATGGATGGAAGCCATAAACAACTTCAAATAGAGAAAAACCAGTAGTAGAATAATAGTGTGATTATATGCAAATTCAACAAATGGTAAATAATTTTCCCAAGACTTTAAATTCTTTTGAATTATAGCTCTCAACAAAGTTGTCATTGTCTTATTCACCACTTCAATTTGTGGATGACCAGCAGTAGAAAACAACAGGTTAGTCCCATTTTGCTCCACAAAACTCTCAAAAAATGACTCAAAAACTTGACATCCCAGTCACTCACAATGCTTTTAAGCACTCCATGTAACCTAATGCTCTCCTTAAAGAACAAGTCAGCAATATGAGATGCACTGTCAATTTTATAACAAGCAATGAAGTGTGCCATTTTAGAAAATCTATCAACAACAACAAAAATTGAATCACAAACCCTTTTAGATTAGGCATACCCAAAACAAAATGCATAGAAATCAGTCTATGGCTCAGTTGGAACAGGTTAAGGGGTATACAATCCATGAGGTATCACCTTAGATTGGCCTTTTTGCAAGTAACACATCTACTACAAATCCTTTCTACATCCTTTTTCATATGAGGCCATAAAAGTGTTCATTTAAAATATCTAAGGTTTTAGTTACACCAAAATGCCCCATCAATCCTCTACTATGAGATTCTCTAATAAGCAATTCTCTTATAGAACATTGAGGAATACACAATTTACCCTCTCTAAACAAAAATCCCTCATGTCTATAAAACTTGTTAAAAGCTCCCTCTTTACAAGCAGCAAAAACAGTAGCAAAATCAGGATCAACAGCATACAACACTGTAATATACTCAAAAGCTAGCAACTTTGCATTAAGAGTTGATAGAAGGACATACTTACGTGATAATGCATCAGCAACCACATTTTCTTTACCTTGCTTGTAGCTGATCACATAGGAAAAAGTCTCAATAAACTCCATCCATCTGGAATGCCTCTGTTCAATTTCCCTTTTCCTTTCAAATGCTTCAGTGATTCATGATCTGTATGGATGACAAATTCCTTTGGCCACAAGTAGTGTTGCCAAGTCTCCAATGCTCTCACCAATGCATATAGTTCTTTGTCATAGGTAGGATAACCTAATGGTGCTCCATTTAGCTTTTCATTGAAATATGCTATTGGCTTCCTTTCCTGCATTAGTACTGCTCCAATGCCAATGCCAGATGCATCACATTCAATCTCAAAAGCCCTAGAAAAATCAGGTAAAGACAACAAAGGAGCAGAACATAATTTTTCTTTAAGCAAATCGAAAGCTTTTTCTTGTGCTTCTCCCCATTTAAATCCAACAGATTGCTTCACAACTTCAGTCAATGGCACTGTTAGAGTGTTAAAGTCTTTTACAAAGCGTCTATAAAAACTAGCAAGGCTATGAAAATTGCTTACCTCAGTGATGCTAGCAGGCGTAGGCCAATCCTTGATTGCCTTAATTTTCTCCTCATCTACTTCTATGCCTCTAGCATTGACTACAAATCCTAAGAATACAACTTTGTCTAGATAAAAAGTATATTTCTTAGGATTAACATATAAATGCTCTTTTTCCAAAACATATAGCACACTCCTCAAATGATTCACATGCTCTTCTAAATTTTTGCTGTAGATTAAAATGTCATCAAAGTATACTACAACAAATTTTCCTACGAAAGGATGCATGACATGATTCATTCTCATGAATGTACTTGGTGCATTAGTTAATCTAAAAGGCATGACTAACCATCTATAAAGGTCCAACTTGGTTTTAAAACTAGTTTTCCATTCATCCCCTTCTTTCATTATAATTTGATTGTAACCACTTTTAAGATCAATTTTAGAAAATAGACAAGAACCATGCAATTCATCAAGCATATCATCTAATTTAATAGTAGGATGACGATACTTTACCATGATCTTATTAATAGCTCTACAATCTATACACATTCTCCATGTTCCGTCTTTCTTGGGCACAAGCAATATTGGCACAACATAAGGACTCATGCTTTCTCGAACAAAACCTTTTGCCAGCAACTCCTCTACTTGCCTTTAGATCTCTTTATTCTCTTCAGGACTACTTCTATAGGCTGATCTATTTAGAATAGAAGCTCATGATATGAAGTCTATTTGGTGTTCTATTCTTCTTATTGGTGGCAACCTGCAGGACTCTCTTTAGGAAACATATCTTCATACTCCTGTAAAAGAGACACAACAGAACTAGGCAAAGTTGAGTTAAGATCATTAGTAGAAAACATGATCTTCTTGTACATAAGTACAATTAAAGACCTTTTCTCATTTACAGCACTCCTGATCTCAGGCAAAACAATTCAATTGTTTTTTCTTCTCACTCTCTCCGTTTTTTCTCATTAGCCACTTTGTTTTTCTTCTCTGTCACTCGTGTATCATCCTCACTAGCTCTCATGTTTTCTCTCTTTTTCTCATTAGCTCTCAACATGTCATCTTCCTTTTTCAATTTCTTTTGATCTTCTTGAAATTGTTGGGGTGTCAAAGGCTTCAAGTAAAATGTCTTCTCATTTTGTCTCACTATGAAACGATTTGAATGCCTTTCATGAGTAACATTCTTGTCAAATTGCTGATGCAGACTCCTTAATAGTTCTTTAATAAAAAATCGGATCTTGATATAAAAATCTAAACTTTCTCTTGTTAGGGTTTGGAATAGTTTGAAATTGCAAATAAATAAAGATATGGATGAATTCGTCGCTCGATAGATTCGATGAACAACAATATCAAACTAGATTGTGAATAAATTATAGATCGATAGGATCCACGACCTATAAATCACTCACGGTTATCAAATGAATCATGAGATTCAAATAACGGTGTTCGCCATAATTCTATATAATGACAAGAATTTATAAGAACAATGATTAAAGAGGGAAATTTTAATCTCAATAATCAAATCACCCAGGTGGGTTTTACAATACTCTCAAGAGTATTCCCAGAACAAAGATATTAAAAAACTAATAATCTCTCCTAGCCAAAACCTAATATATATAAAGAAACGTCTTAGAAAACTTAAAAGTCACGCTGGAAATAAACAA
Source organism: Combretum micranthum (assembly GCA_024138025.1). NCBI lineage: Eukaryota > Viridiplantae > Streptophyta > Magnoliopsida > Myrtales > Combretaceae > Combretum > Combretum micranthum. The sequence goes on from JAMXBD010000356.1 coordinate 531,812, forward strand.
ATGAATGCTAGCAATTAAAAAAGGAACGTTGGCAGCGTTGTTGACCGGTGTTAGAAATTTTGATTCTATGAACGTTAGTGCCGGCTTCTAAAAGTTAAACACCGTCGGCTGAGGGCATCTACGCCACTGACGTAGGGTAGCTACACCGCTGGTGTAAGGCCTATGTAAGAAGTAATCCGAAGCTTTCACGCTGCTTTCCACGCCCGTGGTTCTTGGAGCTTCTCTTGGGCTTCTTTTTTTTCACACATTGAAACAACTTGATTCTTATCATTGTCCCCTAGTTGAAGAAGATTCGTCCTTGAATCTTGATTCTTCTTTTTCTGTACTTTGGAATTGGAATGAGAATTAGTCATCTTATTAGTCCATGCAAGCAAGCTTTTCAAACCCTTGGTCTTCTTAACATGCATCAATTTGACCTGCTACAACTCTTCAGAACTCATAGGCATCATCTTGAATGTCTTGCCCTGGTGTTAAATTTTGTACTCATTCTTGTAACTATCAAACAGAGCTCGAAGGTCATATTGCCATGGTCTTCCAAGAACTATATGTGTAGCATCCATGGGTACTACATCACAAAAGAAATCATTAGAATAATCACCAATCGAAATAGGAACACGAACCTGTTTATGTACATGAATCACTCCTTGGTGATTTAACGAATGTAAAGCATATGGTCTTGGACGTTGCTCCACTTATAGGCTCAATTTTGAAACCATTCCTGCAGAAATAAGATTGGCACAACTGCTTGTATCAATTACAGTTAAGCACGTTTTCCTTTTGACAAAACTCTAGATGTAGAAAAGATTGGTCCTTTGATCTGGAACAGCTCTCTCATGCGCAAGCATCAGTGATTCACCCTGAATCGGATGCTGCATGCCTTCATCATCATCATTGTTCTTCTACTTCTCTTCTTCACTTTCAATTTGATTATCCTTTAAAACCATAACCCGCTTGTTAGGACATTGAGAAGCAATATGGCCATGCTCCAAACACTTGAAACACTTGATGTCTCTACTCTTTGTTTGTTATGGAGCTTTCCCTTCAACTGCTTTGCCCTTCATCTTGTCTTTTCCTTCCTCTCTCTTTACCTTCTCATCAGATTTGTTGTGATAATGGTATTTGTGAGACCTCCTGTGTTGTTGTCTTTCAACTTTGCTAGCCAATTTGATGACATCCTCAAGAGTTTGATATTGCTGAAGTTCAACAACATTAGCTATATCCATCTACCCATTCATAAACCTAGCAATATATTCAAAAGTGGATTCTTGAATATCACACCCAGCCATCAATGTTTCAAACTCCTTCACGTACTCTTCAACACTTCTCTTTCCTTATCTCAAAGACTGCAAATCCATTAATAATTCCTGTTTATAATATTCAAGAACAAATCTGCGCTTCATCAATCTCTCATTAGTGCCCAAGAATGCACTTTCCCTTCATCTGCCCTTCTTCTCTCAGTTTGTAACTTGTCCCACCACAAGCTAGCATAATCTGAAAAGGTCAATGATGCCATTTTAACCTTCATGCGTTCATCCTATACATAGCAATCAAAAACTTTTTCTACCCTAGGCACCCAATCTAAGAATTCTTCAAGCTGGCTGCTTCCTGTAAATGATGGAATTTCCAATTTTATAATTTCAAAATGCTATCGCCTATCATCTCTTCTCTCATGCCTCGTCCTCTTTCCACTATTACCATCAGACTCTTCACTAGAGTGTCTCCCATGGCTTGATCCACTCCGAGTCCTCTATCTCTCACTTCTAATCTTTCCGGATTCTTCTAACATCCTCCTGCATCTGATTAACCCTTGTTTGTAATTGTGTGAATTCCTGTCTCACAACATCTCCTTCTCCATTATTATTATTATTATTATGCCTTTTACCCTTGGGGTTATTTTCATTAATACTGTTACTACCACCCAACAACATCTCTATAAACACCAACAACCGAAACATAGTAGCAACCCAACAACAACAACCCAAATAGCAGAATTTCCTAAAGAAAATAGAAGAATTCAAAATTTTTTTTTTTTACACCAACCAGTATGAATCCACATTGATTAATAATCTCTACATAACCTTTGATCTGATACCAAATTGATGCGGACTCCTCAATAGTTCTTCAATAAAAAATTGGATCTTGATATAAAAATCTAAACTTTCTCTTTTTAAGGTTAAGAATGGTTTGAAATTGCAAATAAATAAAGGATATGGATGAAATCGTCCTCAATAGATTCCACAAACAGCAATATCAAACCGGATTGGGAATAAATTATAGATCGATAGGATCCACGACCTATAAATCACTCACGGTTGTTAAATGAATCACGAGATTCAAATAACGGTGTTTGCTACAATTCTATATAATGACAAGAATTTATAAGAACAAGGATTAAAGAGGGAAATTTTAATCTCAATAATCAAATCATCTAGATGGGTTTTACAATACTCTCAAAAGAGTATTCTCAAAACAAAGATATTAAAAAACTAATCATCTCTCCTAGCCAAAGCCTAATACATATAAAGAAACGTCTTAGAAAACTTAAAAGTCACGCTAGAAATAAATAAATGAACACTGGCAATTAATAAAGGAACGTTGGCAGCGTTCTTGACCGGTGTTAGAAGTTTTGATTCTATGAACACCAGCGCTGGCTTCTGAAAGTTGAACGCCGCCAGCTCAGGGCATCTACGCCACCGGCATAGGGTGGCTACACCACAGGTGTAAGGCCGGCATAGGAAGTAATTCGAAGCTTTCACACTTGTGATTCTTAGAGCTTCTCTTGGGCTTCTTCTTTTCACACATTGAAACAACTTGATTCCTATCAATTGCCATGGTCTACCAAACAATATATGGCATGCGTTCATAGGTACTATATCACATAATTCTTCATCTTTATAATTTCCCATAGCAATCATTAAATTCACTTGCTTATTCACTTTCACTTCTCTGGAGTCATTCAACCACCGTAACTTGTAAGGCTTAGGATGTTTCAATATAGGCAGTTTAAGCAATTCCACTAGATTAACACTTACCACGTTAGCACAACTACCACCATCAATGATTAAACTGCAAGCCTTGTCTTTCACCACAACTCGTGTATGGAAAATGTTTTCCCTTTGCTGCTCAAGATCTCCCTCATCTACCTATTGTGTACTCAAAGTATGTCTGATAACCAATGATATGTTTGAAGCATCTACCTCCTCAATATAAGTAACATCTTCTAATTCAAGCACCTCATCATCATCTCCTTCACTTTCACTAACTGTCTTATACTCATCATTTCCCAAAGCAATCATGGCTTTCTTGTTAGGACATTGGGAAGCTATATGACCAACACCATTGCACCTAAAACAACGAATTTTACTCAAACCAGATTGAGATTCAGATTTACCTTTGGATTTGCTAGAAGGCTCCTCTTTTGAAATACCTTGAGTAAATTTTTCTTTCTTGTTCTTTTTATCCTCAATCTTCCATTTGTTCTTCCATGGAGTACAAGAAGAACCTGCAAAATTATATTTCTCCTTCCTCTTAAGATGGCTCTCAACTTTCAAGGCCATCTGATACATTTCATCCAATTCCATATAGTGCTGCAATTCAACCTTGTTGCAATATTTCTATTCAAACCATTCAAAAATCTTACCATAGAGGCTTCATTATCCTCTTGGCTATCAAGCTTCATCATGAGTGTCTCCATCTCCATGTAGTACTCTTCAACACTTATACTTCCTTGTGAAAGTTCCTGCAACTGGCGATACAATTGTCTAGAATAATGTGAAGCTATAAACCTCTTCCTCATAATTACTTTAATCCTCGCCAAATGTTGACTGGATCCTCTAGATTTCTTCTTTTATTAATTGTCAGCTGGTTCTACCATATGCTGGCATATCCACCAAATTCTACCGCAGCCAATTTAACTTTCTTTTCCTCAGAGTAATTCTGACATGCAAAAATCAACTCAATCTTATGTTCCCATTTTAATTAAGCATCTGGATCATTCTTGCCCCGAAAATGAGGAATTTTATATTTTATAGAATTCAATTCGATGTCAACTTTCTCAACTCTACCACTAGTACTATCTCTTGAGTTATTCTTGCCTCTAAACTTAACAGGCTTCCTGACTTCCTGTTCACCATCAGAATCAAGCTTTCTCTTGATTTCTTCTATTCCATGCTAACCATTCAAGTGGTTAATTCCTGTAACATTTCAAACATTCTAGAAATATCTTTCTGTACATAATTACTCTCATCTTCTTCCTTCCTTGGTGGGTTAGATATCCCGTAAGGGTTAGAATTTCCGAATAAATAATAGAAATGGAAAGAAAACCTCACTTCACTCCCTCACGTGTATCTCTCACAAAATTTATAACACTCAACACTTGTATTTCACACAAACTCAAATTACACTTACCACCTTATCTCTTGATCCTTCGTCTTATGGTTCTGTATCGAACTTGGATCTCAATTCTTGAATTCTCTTCCTGTTTTTTTCCTCATAACACGTTAATCCTTGGTAAGTATAAAATAGGATCTAAATTCCACTTAACCAGAAAACAAAGATGAATTCTCAATTTTACTTTTTTTTTCTTTTTCTTTTTTTGCAACTCTTTTCTTTATTTTTACAAGTTCAAATTTCTCTCTCTCTCTCTCTCTCTCTTTTTACAAGAATCCTAACAACAAATTCAACAACCAAAGAAATGGAAACGAAAATATGAATGAATCAATTTAGGATTTTGATGTACCATTTTCTATTATCGCTGAATTGGGATGATTCCTAGAAAACCTAAGGCTCTGATACCAATTGTAGCGTGCGCGACACATATCTTGAATTTCTTGGACTCTAAGAATCAAATAACGGAACTTCACCCGATGAAATATTCAGAATCAGATCTGAAACTTCATGAACCTTGGTATAATTAGATAGAATTGACCTTGACCCTGTGGTTGAGTGATTCAAAGAACCTTGATATGAAGATCGCGATCCTATTGGAAATATTAATCAGGAACCTTGGTATAATAAAAAAACTCAATAAGAAATCAAATTCTTGAAGAGATTCACAAGTTCTCAAAAGAACTCAAAGATAACAGAATTCTCTCAATTGTATTTTCAAAGGAAAATGTCTTTTGTAATCTGATTTGTCTATATCCCATTGAGTGATTACTAGCCTTTATATATAGGCTATCACAAGGCAGTTACGTAACTGAAAAATCATAATTGTGGTTCAGTACGTAACTGATAACTTAACTGCCACAATTATGATTTTTCAATTACGTAACTGATAACGTAGCTGAAAAAAAGACATAATTATAGCAGTTATGTAATTAATAACAAACTGGAAAAAAAAAAACCATAATTGTGGCAATTACGTAATTGAAGACATAATTATAATTAATCCTTATATCATTAAAAAAATAAAAATAAAGAAATTCGAAAAGACACAAAAATTAAATGAAGGCCAGTAGCATTGATCTTTGTATTAGCGATGTTGAACCCAAAACAGACAGCTTGGACTGATTTTCATTGGCGATGTTGTATTATCCTTCTGGGTTGCGACAATGATAGTAAAAGTCTTCATTTTTAGTTTCAAATCGATGTTGGTGAACTTGGAGTGATCTTCAACAAATTTTTGCAAATCCTTAAAATCTTTCCTGAAGCTTCTTGGCTCTATTTCGTGTAATCATCCCTTCAGGAACTTGAATTTGTTGAAGTGAACTTGGTGCAATTGTACCTTCATCAACTAGGTCCGAGAGTACAAGGCACCGCCTTAATCAAACATTTGGCTTTATCAAGAGGACCATTTTGTGACAGCATTCAACTAAGCAGCCATAAATATCTGGTGATGGCTCTATCCTAAAATCAAAGGTCATTGGCTGGAACGAATTACATCCTAAATTAAGAAAAACTCTATGATTACAAATAGATATTGCTGCAACAAAAGTAGATTGGCTAAGATATAGCTTTTCTAGCTTCATTTGCTCAAATATTTCTATGGCCTCCATTAAAAGACCATGGTAGGCATAAGACATGATCATAAAATTATAGATAGCTATGTTTTTGAAGCTAGATGATTGATCAAAGGCCATCCTTGCACTTATAATATCTACACATTTGAATAAGCATCAACTGCTACACTAATTATAAATCTATGCTTATGATATCCAGTCTTGGTAGCAAGTGAATGCATTGATTAAATATGAATATAATCAGATACAACTATTAAGCATACTGGCTAACATAAACTCATCAGGCTTCTCTCCATTCTTGATTAGAAACTTTAGAGACTTTATAGCTTCATTATGGTAACCTTGATGAACTGGTGTTGATATGAAAGTAGTCAAGCAAGCCAAATGTCACAGTACATCCGCTGAGCTTTTGAATGACAATAGTTTATATTGTACAAAGAAATTATCTCATTCCAAACATCAATGCTTTTTGAAGGCTCATTCTCAAATGCCAAGCGTGTCAAACAGATAGCTCCACATTGAGAAAACATGTTGATCAATGAGCTTAAGACCTTGCTTTCATCAATATATCCAATCCGTAAAGCAACAAGTAAACTGGAAACCCATGTTGAGATTGTTTAGACATCCACATTGTCTAAGCAATATAGAGAAAGTTATATAATTAGGTTCAGTCCCTTTGACATGAACCTGTGAAACAATCTTGTAACAATAACTCCTCTGTAGCTGTTCAACACATTCTTCAATTTATGAAGCTTGTTGTTCAACTCTAATACAGAGATTTTACGATAAAAACTGACTTAATACATCTAGAATCTCTTTAAACCCAAAACATAAAAGTTGTAGTGCTCTCTTTTAGCTTTCTGTAGGATTTTTAATCACATTAAAAGGAGCTCATATGAGAGAAATATCTACATTTTACCAATATCTATCAAATCTGCGAAAATTAGGTACCCCTACTATCATGCATCATCTTCACAATGAATCTATATTGATACACTTTGAATTCACCAAAACTCAAAACATGAAAGTTTTAATTATACTTCTTATATTTCTATAGAATTTTGAATCATCTCAATAGGAGCTCATATGAGAGAAATATCCACATTTTACCAATATCTGTCAAATCTGCGAAGATTAGGTACCTCTGCTGTCAAGCATCATCTTCACAACGAAACCTGTATTGATACATTTCGAATTCGCCAAAACTCAAAACATGAAAGTTTTAGATCTGATTCTTATATTTCTATAGAATTTTTAATCATCTCAATAGGAGCTCATATGAGAGAAATATCCACATTTTACCAACATATGTCAAATCTGTAAAAATTAGGTACCCCTGTTGTCATGCATCATCTTCACAACGAAATTTGCATTGATACACTTCAAACTCACCAAAACTAAAAAACCTAAAAGTTTAGATATACTTCTTATATTTCTATAGAATTTTGAATCACCTCAATGGGATCTCATATGAGAGAGATATTCACAATATACGAAGCTGTGTCAGATTTGAACATGTCAGAGCATAACTCATAGATACAACAACTTCATGACCAATTCTGTATTAACACACTTCGAATTCATCAAAACTCAAAACATAAGAGTTTTAGATCTCTTTCTTATATTTCTATAAAATTTTGAATCATCTCAAATGGAGTTCATATGAGAGAGATGTGCACAATATATGAAACATGCGCAGGCTAGTCTATCCCCTTCTCTAATGTATTGTTGATTAAAGTTGCTACTACTATCTTAGATAACTCAACTTATGTCGTAATCAATATATATGTGCTCAAGTAATGCATGTGTATCCATTAAACTCACTAATAACTTAATTTTGTTTGTATGAAGAAGTAAGATGAATTTTGGGCTTGATCTTCATTGCATGTTAGGCTTAGTTGTTGTGCCTCATTTAAATTATGTAGTCTTGGCTTACCTACACTTCGATATGTGAAACGATCATGGCTAGTATGTTATCATGTAATGGTTTTCACCGTATTGAATCTGGTTTGTGCATACCAAAAAATATGAAAGACTATTTTTAGGCATTTCGCTATTACATTGGCAGATTGTCTATGTGCTTCATGTCTTTTTGTCCATTTAATGTCTTGTTTTGTAGAGACATCATAAGTGAGCTTGTTACTTGTCAAAGAATGTTATACTTTGTATTATATGTCTTCATGACAATAAAATTCTACATGAATGAAACCTCCATTGTTTGTGAAACTAACTCATCTCATTTTCTTGCTATGCAGATGGTATATTCGATATCTCTCCTATCACATCTTCTCCCTCCGCTTTTGAAGTGGTGGCAACCAACACTCTTGATACCACTTGCATTGCTCTCTTTGGAAATGAAGGCGAGTAAAAGGATGAAGAAGAGCAAGCCGAATAATGTGAAGAGAACTGAAGTATTGACACAATCGATGGTTGTGTGCCACAAGTTCCATCACCACAAGATAAATGGGTTAATGAAACAATTTCAAAAGACTTCTTTTAGGTAGACATATGAAAATGGGTCTTACTTCCATGAGTTACGCTTCATAAGTTAAGAGTCTCGTGTAGGAAATAGGGCGCTCATAGATACATCTTCCATATTGCAAGTCAGAAATGAAAGGAAAGAGTTGCCTCTCTCAGAATGCCAATTTCATTTTCCTAAACAATTTGTACAATTATGGGGTCATTGGGTAAGACATATTATTAAGAGATATGAAAGCATCTTATAACCAGTTGGGGTGTACGATTCAATATGGATAAGCTCAAAGTTAGGCTTTGCTTGCGCTACTGATATAGATATGTGGCGAAGCATCCTCTATCATGGAATACTCAAACACAGCTTTATCACATCTTGGGGTGAAGTTACCCCTACTTTAGAGGATACGTGTATGCTACTAGGCTTGCACGATGTAGGATTAACGGATATCACTATGCTGAGATTTCTGAAGAAGACAGTAGCTTGATAAACTTGTTGGAGACTCATATGGGAGTAGTTGTAGATAGTCGTAGGCAGCTCATGTTCTCCTCATGGCTTAAATACTTCTTTGGACAAGAAGAAGGAGGCAAGCTCATCAATGGGCCTGGCTAAAATAGTAAGGAAGTATTCTTGTATCACTTTATTAACATATACTATTCTTTTTCCAATCGTGACATAACTCATTTGTGTTGTTTCATTGTCCTAGGGAGGAGCTTATAGGCTTTCTCTATTAAGGCTTTCCTTGTTTGTATTCCTTGGAGGTCCTGAAAGCAGTATTAGTCCTTGCTTCTTCCACTCAGTGATCCATATCTCACCTAGAGAGCGTTTCGCGTTAAGCCTCTTTTACTTGGGGTCTTTGTATTGACGATTAAATCTTTACCATGAATCCTTAATATGATCCAAGGGACAATACATGGTGGTGTGTTATGCATATATGACATTCTTGCAATTATTTTTTGCAGAGCGTTATAAGAAATATTATGATCCATCACTTGAAAAACCTGACATAGTTGAACCATGGGTGAACAGAAAGCCTTTATGATAGTTGATTGATGTGATTGATAATGTTCAAGAATATAATTTCCTCCTTTATGCTAAGGAATTGGCTGGATACAAATGGTACCCATAATTTTATCCTCAAGGTTCTGAAGGCTTGGTTAACTTGGTAGGGATGCGAGACAATTTATCTACTACTGAGGTGGGTTTTATCATCTGGTGCATACCTAGAAGTCTCCCTTCGCTTCATGATTGGTGTGACTCTTTTGAGGAATTTCTTGAGTGTTTTGTTATGGTCTATCTACCCCATCAAGTCACTCTTCAGTTTGGATTCAACCAGGGTATTCCTCATAGTATTGAGATTATTGAAGATTTCAATGAATATTGTAAGGAACTTCATCCAGAAAATTAGAGATGCATCTATCCAAACCTCAGATAGATCTTCTTCCCATTTAATGGTCGTATTGGCGTCATCTCCAATGGGTGGATGACTTATTGGACACATTATTTGGAAGAGTTTAAAAACTATATTAATTCAGAAGTTGAAGCAGCACTTTTAGAGCCTTCTATAGACAAATTTGAGTTTTACTTTCAGCTTCCAAACAAAAAGGTTTCCAATCAAGTCGAGAATCAAAGAACGCGATCTCTTGTTACGTTTATTAGGCATATCAAGCGTTCATGTATTCATGAGGTACCAATACTAACTGACTGTATCATTGATTCCTTATATGCTATAATATATCATTAACTATATTTTTTATTTCTTCTTTCTTTCTTTTTTCTGTAGGATGAGCTCAGGACACGCTAAGCCAATGTCACGAGCCAAGGTGAGGTGAATAGGAATATTTTTGGCGATGGAAACACTAGGACTTCCTAAATATTCACTTAATCAAAATCTTCTTCATCAAACATTTGCCCTTATCCTAATCGATATGGTGTTGGGAAAGTATTGCAAACAAGGGATGATGGTACATCTGTTATAGTGATTGATGAAGATGATGGACATGGCTGGTGAACAGTAAGCTTTTGACGACTTTGGAAGTGACATAAGCGATCATGGGGATGAGAGTATACACAAGGAAGACATTAATGCATATGCAGATGCATTAGCTGCAGAGATTCGTGTCGAGGGAATTGATGATTTCCCTTCTAACAATGCCTCTGAACCTTTGGTGCACCAAGATGCTCTTGCTCTTCCAAGAAATGAGATACCAGAGCCAGTTGAAGGAGAGAAAATGCACCCATGCATGATAACTTCAAGGGATAGTGTTTCCTTTATGAATTCATTGCCTCCCCCATTTACTTGGAGTCATTAAAAAGGTTACATGCACATGATGGAGATTTTTGGGCAGGATCAATTTTTCTTGGTTTTAAAGTCATAAATGCCATGATTGTTATGTCATGTCGAGCTTGTATGTTGCTAGGTAGACCATGGAATTCATTTTCTTCAGCTGATTTAGGGTTGTTGGTGCAAGCTTTTAATAGTAATCATGCTTAGGGGTTTAAAGTTAACAGTTTGGAGAGTGTTGCTAGTAAGACACAAAGAATGTTGCACCATCGACCATTAATCCAACGATACGAGAGGCTCAAAGCTGAACTTGAAGCGACACAACTCCAATTAGAGAAATCTCTTGAGGGTCTTGATACTGCTTTTATCGCAGAATAGATTATTACATTGATTATGATACTTTTTCAAAGATTGTGTTAAGTTATATAACTTTATGAATCTTGTCTTTGTTTTATTCATGTTTCATGCATGATATTTCACGTAATGCTACTTTCTGTTAGTGTTGTTCCTTTCACTTGGTTTTATATCATAATATGATGAACTCGTGCACTTCAAAGAATATAAAATCCATGTAGCAGCACATTATATGTTATGACTTTGCACGTTTAAATTATTATTTCTTTCGCGAGAAAAGACTTCTTGATTTCATAAGAATTGCTAAGGGGTATTACCCACTACTTAACTATTCCATCGAATACGGCGACTAGTATAACATACTTAGACAAAAAATTCATATGCATGCATAATGCCACGCGCTTAGTAAATTTTAGCAATTAGAAGCTGTATGTTGTAATATGAATGAATGCCGCACGCATAGGAGAGAAGTCTCCCACTAAGCTGCAGCAACATAAAAATGTAACATATAACTGAACTGATTGATGAAAGAGTCATGTGAAAGCAAGCCCATATTATTCAAGCCATCATCATCACTGATAATGCTATCACATATGAAACTTCTTTACATATTGAAAATTTATAGAGCTGTAATAGCATTAGTTTTTGGATTGAGGAGTTTGCAATATCCACTATCTTCATGTATAATGAAGGGACCTTCCCATTTTGGCATGAACTTTGTCACAGGTATACTTCGGCGCATGTGCTTGGCTGCACGAAGTACAACATCACCCACCTGAAAGGACCTCTTCTTCACTAGTCGGTCGTAGGCCATGCTAAGCTTGTGTTGGTAGTTGACCAGGTTGTTTTTGGCTATATCTTGTCTTTCATTTAAAGCTTCCAAGTTTATCATACGTAAGGCATCTGGCTCAAGCTCAACATTGATCGCCAATTGTGTTGAAGTGATCAGAACCTTATGGGTACAACTACTTTGGCACCATAAACTAGCGAAAAAGGTGTTGCTTGTGTTGGTTGTTGCTTCGAAGTCCTATAAGCCCAAAGTGCTAGAGATAGCTTATCATGCCATTCTTTATGGTTGTCATGTATCATACGACTGAGAACTTTCAAAAGAGTCTTGTTCGTAGCTTCTGTTTAGTCACCCTTAGGGTAATAAGGGGTCGACTTCACATGATCAATACTATATGATTCCAACAGTTGTCAAACATGTGAATTGATGAAAGGAGTGCCATTATCTAAAAGGATGCACTTCAGAATCTCGAATTTGCATATAATGTTCTCCTTAATGAAGGTTGCAACTGTTGGTCCTGTCGCCTTCTTTAAAGGAATGGCTTCTACCCACTTAGTAAAACATTCAATTCCAGTTAGGATCCAAATACAACCTGTAGACGGTAGGTGAATAGGACTGATTAGATCAAACACCTAAGTATGAAAAAGGCTATGGGGTTGTTAAACTATGAAGTGCAACCACAGGAGCATGAATTGCATCTCTATGTTCTTAGCAAGGAACACACCTCTTAACGAAATTGGAACTGTCTGATTCCATGGTTGGCCAATAGTACCCCATGTCAAGTAGTTGATAATACAACTTCCTTGTGCTTTGGTGCTCACTGCATTCTCTAGCATGTACCTTAGTTAATATCTAATCTGTTTTAAGAAATGTAATGCATTTGAGAGGCTTTCCCATAAATGAAACTCTGTATAGCTCATCTTCATGCGTTAGGTACTTGCACGCCTTTTCTTTTACCAATCTAGCATCCGTACTATTAGCTGGTAGCACATTATTCTTCAAATAGTCAATGTACGGATGACACCAATCTCTAGCACTTGCCACAAAATAATTTTTTTTTTTTTTTTGCATCTGGCAACTCAAACCACTTGAGGCAATGCATTTGCACTTGAGATGCATCTTTAGCCATTGAGGGCCAATAATACCTTGTACGCTGAATGCGATGGTATAAAGGAGGTCCTTCTTTCCCATACCAAATCTTATGATACTTGTCCAATTTTAATCGAGCCTGTTTTGTGCAAATGCATATCGATAGAACACCTTCTGATCCTTTGAAGTACAAAGCACCATTGATGTGAACAAAATTCTTTAAAGTTACAATGGAGGCCGCATTAGGTTATGCTCGTTGGGTTTTGATACCAACGCACCAGTCATCTCCTATTTCTTTATCTTCCTCCAACAATTGCAGGCTGTGCAAGGAATGGTTTTCTTAATAACTCCGATATTTAGACTTTCATTTGAAGCATGCATCGGAATCTTAGATGCCAGTGTTGCCAATGCATCTGTGTAACGGTTTGTAGATCACTTGTTATGTTCATACCTTACGACTTCAAACTTCCTGATTAGAGCTTGCACAGCAGCCTATAAGGGGCAAGTGCTAGCTCCTTAAAGGCATATTCACCATTGGTTTGCTTAATGATCAAATTTGAATCACTACGAATACACAAATGGTTTTCTCTAACTTCCAAAGCAAAGACGATCCAGAGTAACAATGCCTCATACTCAGCTTCATTATTAAAACAATGAAAGTCAAGTTTAAACACTAAAGGTATTTCTTGGCCATTGGGTGATGTCAATGCAACTCCTGCTCCCCAACCTTGACTTCTCGATGAACCATCAAACTGGAGTGACCATTCTCTTTCTATTTCAATCATGAGGAAGTCCTCATGAAATTCTACTGGTATAGTATATGTGATCACATCTTCCCTTTCATTCGGAAAATGATCCAAGAGTCAGCTAAGGCTTGTGATTTAATAGCTTTAGGAGCCTGTATTGTAATGTCAAACTCTCTAAGAAGCAACAACCACTTCGCCACATGCCTAGATAATGCTGGTTGTCATAATAAGTACTTGATAGGATCTGATCAGGTGGCAAGGCTGACCTTGTGTGCCAAAAAGCAGTGACATAACTTTTGAGTGGTAAACCCCAGCGTAAGACAATGCTTTTCGCAAGCTGGGTATTTGACCTTGCTTCCTTGAAGCGAACGACATATATAGTAGACCAACCATTCTTGGCTATCTATTTCTTATGCAAGTAAGGCCTGATGGATTTACTAGTAGAAGTGAGATACAATATCATCGGTGCTTCCTTCACAAGTATAGTCATGGTGTAAGAAGAAGTGAGAATTCCCTTAATTCTTTGGATTGCATCCTCCTGGACTTGCTCCCATTCAAATGCAACTCCTTTCTTCATAAGTTGATGTAAGAGATATGAAATCTCTGCAAGTGCAGGCATAAATCTCCTAATATAAGAGACTTTTCCCATGAAAGTTTTAAACTCTTTCAAAGTAGCAGGTAAAGGCATAGAGAATATAGCTTGTATCTTTGTAGGATCAACATCAATTCCCTTCCTATGGACCACAAATCCAAGGAATTTTCCTGAAGCAACTCCGAAAACACATTTCAAAGGATTTATGCGAAGCTTATACAATCAACATCGCTCAAAAACCTTTCAAAGATGGACTAAATGGTCAGATGCATGCTTTGATTTCATAACTATGTCATCCATATAGTCTTCCGTGAAATCATGTATCATATCATGAAATATGGCTGTTATTGCTCTTTGAAAAGTAGCACTAGCATTGTTGAGCCCAAGGGGCATGATAATATAATAGAAATTCCCAACAAGTGTTCGAAAGGCAATATGCAGCATCTCTAATTGCCATCTTAATTTGATTATATCTGCTGAAACCATCGATGAATAAAAATAATTCATGTCCTATAGTGATATCCATTAAGGTGTCTATATTTGGCAAAGGGAACCACCTTTAGGACAAGCCTTGGTTCAAATCTCAAAAATCCACGCAAACCTTTATTTGACCATTCTTCTCCTAACAGTACGGCATTCACAAGCCAAGTAGGGTGCTCGATTGGTTTGATAAAGCCTACATGAAGCAACTTCTCAATTTCATGTTTAATTTGAACTTCAACCTTAGGATGGAAAACTTGTTGTCCTTACTTAAAGGAGTTGTGCCTAGGGCGATATTTAGTCTATGCACTACAAGACTAGGATCTAGACCTGGCATCTCATCATATGCCTAAGCAAACACGTCTCTATATTCTCTTGACAAATCAATAAGAGGACTCTTAACATCTTGTAGCAAACCCTTGTTGATAAAAATTGGCCGCGACAACTCTCCTGGTCGTGCTAGATCCAATTCTTTAATTTTTTCATTCCGTGGCTTTATTTGATATTACATTTGTTAAGGGGTGGGTAGAATTTCTTGAATTGGTACAGGGTCTGAAGAAGAACAAACCTCCTCAAACCCTGAAAACAGTCATAAAAGATATACTCTCCGTCCATCTTCTGTAACATAACTTTCAACAACGTCGGTCTGCTTTTTTTACTTCTTACCGCCACAACAACCACGCATCCTTCTCTTCTTTTGTTGACCCTCTTGAACTTCTTCCCATGTGGGTCATGGTACACCTGAAGCTCTGGCAATAGCCATATCACCTTCGTCAGCATATTCATTGAAGAAGTTAGATTCAATGAAATATGACTCGTCATGCTCAAAAGGATTCTTCGTAGCAAGGAGGAATATATTCTTTCCATTCTAATGTCCTTTAATGCATTAATGCATCGTTGAAGGTACTAAATTGTGATCATACAACCACTTTCTACCCATCAAAAGGAGGTAGGATACAAGAGCGTCTATCACATGAAATGTAACAGTACCACGAATAGGCTCAATCTTGAGATCAACATTAACTCTCCCAACCGTTTTTGTTGTAGTACGACTAAAGCCATTAAAATAAATGGGTTGCTTCACCGAACGACGATTATAAATACCAATGGCCTCAAACGTAGTTTTAGGCATAATGTTTAGAGAAAAACCAGCGTCAATGAACGTCTTCTTAATAAGATAACCATTAAGTGTGCCCTCCACATATAATGGTCAATTGTGATTTGAATTGTTCGCAAAAATATCTGCATTAGTGAACAAGATTGCATTTTCATGCGCTCGAGCCATCCTTTTGATGGGTTGCGCTGCACTACACTCGACATATTGTCCCTCAGAAATTTGCACAAGTGTAGTTGTTGTTGTAAGCCTTGCCTTCTCATCAAAACCAAGTAAATCAAAGAAGTTTCTAACATTAGAAGTTTTCATAAAGTGCCGTAGCAATGGGAGCATAATCATTTTCTTTAACTACGGGTTGCTTTTCTGTTGTCTTGCCTTAGAGGGTGGTGCATCGTTGTCTCCTACCATAGCAGGATCATGAATAACAACATTTACAATACCACGTTGATTATTATGTACTAGAAGTGGATTGTTTCTGACGTCGTTGTTCTCTATAACAAGCTCTCCATTCTGCACTCTTTCATTGAAGATCCTCTTCAAAGTAAAACAATTCCTAGTAGGATGCCTTATAGTTCTATGGAACCTACAAAATTTAAGGTCATTCTTCTCCTTCTAAGTTGGTAACCGCTCTACCCTTGGGAGTTTGAGATTTCCATCTCTCAACCATTGATCCAGCATATCATACACCTTTCCCATTGAGCAAGGATATGTTAACACTTCCTTTGTTCTCTCACATCTAGACTTTTCAACACTTGGTTTCTTCTCATTTTGGGAATCCTTACTTTGAGCCGCATTCACAGACGGTCCCCTTTTGTTAAACTTCACATTTTCTTCTCTTTGTCACCCGATAGAATTATTAGTCCTTCGTGCATTCTCAATGAAAGTGGAGAATGAGGCTAAGGACAGATTTTCCAGATGCACCGCATACTCGGTGAACATGCCTTTGATGCAAATTTTCACTATCTCTCTTTCATCACATATGTCTTGAATGTCCAGTGAACACTCCTTGAAATGCTCGATATAATCCATTAAATCTTCCTTGGGCTTTTGGCGAATCCTTCCCATATCAGTCAAGGTCACTCGTTCTTGTGTGGAGAAGAATTTCCCTAGGAATATCTTACACGCAATTACCCAGGAATCTACTGATCCGGGGGAAGATTGACGTACAAGATGTACGCTTTCTCTATAAGGGACGTAGAAAATTCTTTCAACTTCAAATCATCATCAAATTCATAAACCTCTAGTGTTTCAATGAACTTCAACAAATGTTCCTTGGCACTTCCCTTCTTACCATTGAATAGTATGAATTTGGGACTCACATAGTCCCGAGGCTATGGTTTAGCAACAATACATTGATTGTACAAGAGCTTGAGATCCAATACTCCTACATCAGACTTAGCTTGTATTTCTCTTAGGTACATGTCTAGATCTTCCTTCGTAACAAATGTGCCTTTAGGAGTTGAAGTAGTAGCTTCAAGTGGTGTAGCTGGAGTAGCCGCCTATAGTGGAGTTGCATTGGGTTGAACAGTAGATCCACCAATGACAATTTGTGGTGTAGCCTATGAGGATGAGGATCCTCCAGGTTGAGCATGTAGTGTAGACTGGGAGACCGATGGTGCTCTAAGTTAAACTCCTATATTCATTACTTGAGATGCAGGTGGTTGTGTAATTATAGGCTTCAATGGAAGGACTTGCTCTCCAACTCTGGTAGGACCCTGTTCAAGAATAGGATAGGATTAGCAGGTTAAGATGCTTGAGGAGCTTGAGAAGCATGTTGTTGTGCAGCAATAACAGGGTTGACAAACTCGTACCTTGTCGACAGCAATAGTAGTTATACCAGGTAGGTATTGAGCAAACATTATCATGAATTGTTGGAATTATCTTGTATACTCTTGCATTGATTGATTAACTTGTTTAGTATTTTCTTGCACAACGTGCAAGATCGTAGCATTATTAGGTTGAGTACTAGCAGGTTGGTTCACATCCTCAAGTGCTGGCATGTCACGCTCAACATCCTCAGGATTAGCATCAAGTTCTTGAGTCATACCCCCAGTGGAATTGATAGGTATCTTTCTTGGAGGTGCCATCATGTAAGTGTCAATTTCCCTTCCCTAGTGGAGTCACCAAGAATGTGTGGGTAAAGATCAGAATGTAACGATCACATGCGTACTGCATGATTATCGCGCTACATGTGACCTGAGGAAATAATACGTACTAAGATGATCAAGAGAGAATTGTATAAGGAATAGGCAGTATCAATAAGCTCTACCACACTTGTGACAGGTGAAGGAGCTAGAAAGCATCAACCTCACTAAGTGCTATGTAATCATGTATATTCTTAAGTGAGTTAGGTAATTAATTTACAAAAAATGGAAATCTGGCAGCATGGCATCGTTTGTCCAAGATTTCACTTATCCAAATGAGATAAGAACTAAGGGTATTTATAAAGAATCTAGCTGTCAATGTCGTCCGTTAGATGAGACAGACGACCAACGGCTAAGATGAGTCCCTCTCATTATAGATATGGATGTGGACTCCCTTGTGGACCTAGGCCAATTGGGGCCTTCAAGATTATTGGAAAACAATAAAGCGATGGAACTATTAGTTAGAAAATTATAACTAAAAAATGAATCGCTAGTGTTATAAACACGTTATAAAAATGAAAATAGATCTGTAACTAATAATCTAGACTTTGAAAAATATTTGGATTGCACCATTGATTTACTTAGAAAATTTGGAGCTTATAGGAACTAGAATCCTAATTTAGCTTACCGGGCCCAGAAAATCTTAAACGAGTAAGCTTTAAGCTAAAAATTGAACTTAATGATAATATAACAAATTTGTAGAAGCTTTATATAAATTTTTAGAGACATAACTATGAATAACTGACATATTTATACTCGTTTAGCTCTATTAACCATCCGAAAACTAAGATAATTAATTAATTAAATAATATTATACTAATAATTGCACAAATTTGGTGCAAAATTATGCAAAATTTACGGCTGAGATTTCTTTGAATTTAAGGCAGCCAAAATTTGGAGGAAATTGAGTCAAGATAGGCAACAAGAGTCAAGACAGGCAACAATAGTCAAGAAAACAAGCATTAAAACCAATTAAAATGGGCCAGCTAAGTAGCATATTAAATGCATGAGAAATCATGCAAATACAAGTTGATTTCATGATAAGATTTCTTCTCCTTTTTGGCTGGAAATAATGAGCTGCTACCTTCCTTCTTCTATATATGTATAAGACTCCTTAATGAACAAAACAACAAAGCAACTTAAACCCCTTTAGTAGCCAATAACAACACAAAAACAACAGCCAAAATAGCATACAAAAACACACCTAGAACACATAAACACAACTCTAATAAGACAAAGCTCCATTAATAAGCTCAAAGCTTAAGAAGAGAATAAACCAAGGTAAGATAAATTCATTTTAAAGTTAGTTTATGTATTAAACCCTAGTTTAAACCATGTTCCTATCAACTTAGGTTAGTGTCAAGCTTTAGAAAGGAGTATAACATTATCTCATCAACCTAAATAAGGTAACATCTAAATCAAAAACTCCATTTATGTAATATAATACATATAGCAGCTAGGAAATTATATAGTTTGATGACTATAAGTTGTTATTTGAGATGTTATATATGCTAGTAGATCACAAATAATAGCATATGATCATGTCAAAACACTAAAAAATAAGTAAACATACAAAATATAATACATATAGGATGAGAAAATATTTGAAAAACGAAACTGGAAAACAAAGAAGACAATGAACAGTGCCTATACCAACACTACGCCTATGGCGTAAACCACAAAGGCCAGTAGCGTATGAGGATAAGCTGGCAGCCTTCATGCCAGCCTTCATTAGAATAGAAGCTACATAAATTTTTTTTACGTGATTTGAATGAATACCGGCGGCGTAAACTTCCTACACCGGTAGCGTACGTTGTAATGTTGGCGGCCTTTGAAGCCAACGTATATTGGAACCAAGAATGTGTAAATTTTACACGTCGGCAATCTGGAGTTCAACGCCAGCGGCGTTGGTGTCGACTTACGTGCAAAATTTCTTATGGAACGAAATCTTTTGTTTGTAATAGATTATATATAAAAAAATATAATATAATATAATAATAATAAAGACAATAGCGACATAGTCACGTCACGCCATGCCAAATTCCTAAGAAGAGTTTGATTTAATAATAATAATAATAATAATAACTAAAGATAAAAATTTAAAAATACATAAATATAAATAATTTTTAGATTAATAAGCTTAAATATTTGTTAAGTGTTATAATTTAATAACCATTTATAACTAAGAGACACTTTAGCTAAATTAAACAAAATAATTAAATTATGATAATTATCGATAACTATTATATAGAAGTAAATATAAAAGAATGGAAAATATAAATAAGTTATAAATAAACATAATGTGATTCCCATAAATAACAGATAATAATATAAAATGAGATCAAGAGAAACACAATGAAACTAAATATTAAAAAAAAGATGTTAGTTACCATAAGTTAATCAAACTAACGAACAATATAAAAATAATAATAAAATACTGAGCTATTAAACACAAACTCTATAATTATTCGATGAAATAAAATTTTAGTAAATATTTGATATATATTTAAACTTTAGGAAACTACGAATATGTTGGAAAGATAATTAAAGAACTAAATATTAAATATAACTATATAAAAAGTTGAAATTTCAATTAACATAAAACAGATAAAATTAACAAACGAAGAAATAATAAAAATTTGCTATCAATACGAACACTAATGAAAAAGGAATTTAAATAAATTTTGAATAAAAGAAAACACCCTAAATAAAATATAATTGTCAATTAAGATCAAGACAAACAAAATGAAAATAAATAATAAATATTAAATACCAACAACCTTAAGATAGATATATTAAAAGGACCGCATAAATGAATAAAAACTTAATAATAAAATTATTAAGCAAACAAGACTTAAAATATTCTATGACAATTATCCATACTCATAGAATAAATAAAATTTACAGATTAATAAAAGTAAGTCAACTATCATGCAACACTCAAAATAAGTTATCTAAACACTTGATCATATGCTAAAATGGAGTTAAAATGAAAATAACAAACCTAGTCTAAAATTATATAATTAAAGTTAGCACCTATAATTTTTAAGAAGACTTCTCGTATAGAAAATGTGTTTACATGGATTTTCTGACTATGTCAAAAAAGACTAACTCTTATAAAATTTGAAACTCCTACCTAGGAAAATAAAGTGAATTAAAAAGAGTGAAATTTAAATTTTGGACATAAAAAGTACAACGAAAGCATTATGAATAATAGTGTAACAATAGATATTTGCTATCTCATTTCATAGGAAATATAGAACAGTTACTGGACTTTAGTAGCATATTGCGACAATTTAGCGATGATAACAGGTGAGTAACTTTAACTTTATCACATTGTTTACGCTTGTAGTATAACTGCATTCGAAATAATATATTTAATTGATATGCATGCGAGACTGGGTATATTACATGATGCTTGATGTGTGCTTGAATGCCAAATTATCATAACATCAGCAATGATTCTATTGTATGATAATTATTGTATAAATCATGTTGTTGTTTGTCTGTAAATTGTATGATTACCTTAAATTTGACTAAAAACTATTGGTACCATAAATGCAAATGGACATGAATTGCATCATACGCATATATTGCATTTTAAAGGAATGGTGACCACACTAAATATTAGCGTTTCGGTTCTCTGGTGACGTGCTTGATTTTTCTAGATGACATTTTCCTAGTTCTACACAAGAGCACCTTTGTTCTGTTTGGTTCCATGGGAACTAACTGGCATCGAAGAAGCGCCACTCGTGGTATCGACATGAAAAGGCTAATACTTAATGGAGTTTTTTTACTCCAAGGATGTAAAGACTCGACCTATTTAATTCTAAAATTAAACAAGTCAAGTCCCCAACCACATATAATATTTTCATATTATATGTAAGGTTGTCCTAAAACTACTTGTTTATGTTGATTGCTTGTTTAACACCACTATATCTTCATCATATTGCTTACATGAGCAATCTATACATTTTTACAATAAAACAAAAGGTTACAAAAGCTTGTGTCAATCTTAAGACACAACAAAAAGAATTTCATCTTGTTTAATCCTAATAAGAAAACAGACTTTAAGATCTCTTTCTACAACACAAGGCTTAACTAATAAACCTTATATACAAAATACATTAAATTATCAGAACATTTTTCTTCAAAAACTTCTTCTTTAACATTTGCCCCTCAAAATCCTATTCGTCCCATTCATCCAAGAATTTCTCTCAATCTGTCCCATATCCCAAATCATCATAACAGTCATCATCATCACCTAAAAAGAAACAACAGAGAGCCAAAGGCAAAATGGCAAGCAAACTTAAGTTAATTCAACAACTCAATATCTCATTTTATCTTTCTTCAATATTTATTAAACAAATCAACATTGGAGTACTCAGATCAGAGACAATCTAGGGAAATTGGGTCCTGAGTAACGCTCTCGACACTCAGAGAGGTTGATATAGGTAGCCTCGATACCTATACCTCCTAGATAGTTTTACAAAGAAAAGTAATCTCGTTTAGGGTTCATAGCCGTTACTCAACTTCACTTAACTTAATCTATAATATAAAATAATCCACATGCTCCCATAAATATTGAATTAAATTATATTATTTCTTCTTAAGATAAGTAAATGTTACACCGTTACTACATTCCCTATCGATTACCTGCCAAGCCAATTAAAAAGAAAGTCACCATTGCATCATGGTGTACCATTGTATCATGATATAAAGTCATTGCATAATGATAATTGGCCTAAGAGCCTATGCTAACATATCATTGCATCATGACATGTTCGCCACTCCCCGAACCGGATTTAAAGACAAAAAACACAATCAATTCATGCAAGATTTAAGCCGTCTTGAATTTAGGTCAAATCAAGGTATGCCTATCCTAACAAACATTCAAGCAAGTCACTGCGTACGTGTACCCAACAATGTATCACTATTTTCACTTAGAGGGGAAGTAATTGAAGAACCTTTAGTTGAAATAAGAAATATTAAAACTAATTAATAATTGAACATCGAATTTATATATATATATCACAATCTTAGGTTAATTATACAAGGAGATTCATTAAACTTAAAATATAATTTTATCCATTAATTCATACTTAAAACATGTTTATATAGCTTATAGATTCATTAGAAGACCAAATATGAAGTAAGGAATGATAATTGAAGAAGATTAAATTTGTAAAACCAAGGGGATACGCGGCCTATTTACACTGGCAAAATTGAGGTGAACACCAGCAGGGTTAAGCTCGATGTTAAAAATTTTGATTATGTTCGCAGCCCACACCGCCTATACGCCAGCGATATTAGGGCCCTAATGGCCAGTGTACACTTTGAAAAATAATCGCCGACAAAATTTCCTTACAAAAGCCGGTGGCATTTTAAGCGGCCTTAGAAAAATCGGTTCTTATCACTTTTAACATGCCTCTACGCCGTGGCGTTGAAGTACCAGATACCGGCGTAGACTTAAAAACACACCTATTCGAAAATGTTTCATTTCCCCTGTTTTACACTTTGAAAATTTATAACTTATAATACTTTTAATCCTTCTTCAAACACATATTTAACTTCATACACTATCTTCTATCCACAATAACCAATCTTCGCCATTTTGAACTTCATAACAACGCATCAAACCACTTCATTGACATTAAATTCTATCCTAGTCTTCATCTCAACTTCAACTACTCAAATCAACTTCACTTCTCACAACTTCGATCACATAAATAAGTTCACATGTCCATAAAATACAACTTAACATATATCAATGCATAAAACCACTCAACTTAAAAGACATTAAACTCATTCTATCATAGATTTTACATCTAGATTACAAGAAAAGAAAAAAAAAAAGTTTATACCTGCATTAACTTACATGAATAGGCCTTAGCTTGGAGAGATTTTTGATTCCATGAGCTTGTAATTTGTATTTGGTTTAGGGTTTATGGTTTGAAGATAGAAGGAAAAGAGAAAGAAAAGAAATATGGGAAATTCGTATGAAAATTGAAGGTTGCCAAAAGAGGCCTTAATTAATCATATTTGAGGTTTATATTTATCCTACATTTGACTTTAGGGGTATATTTGACTTAGGTTTAATTTGGCTTAATTTGGAGTTTACTTGGGTTGAATTTGAGCTTGAAAAATAGGCTTAATTTTTGTAAAATTTCTGTCAACAATTCCTTAGGCAATTCAAAAGTTGTTTTGAAAATTTTAAACATAACACACACATATTAATTCATAAGAGACACAAACATTAATTGTACTATACACACATTAATATATATAAACAATATGATATTAATTTCATTACACATACAAAATAACACATATGTAATATTCAAGATATATTAACTTAAACACATTTGGCCTATTATCAACTCATCTACTCCAATATTAATATTACCATACATAACTCTCATCAATTAACATGCTCATAAAGTTCAATAATTAAAACAAATAAAACATATATATGGAAATTAAAGTTAAGTCATTTCAAAGGATAAGAGTGAAATGTTTAAAAATTAATTTGTAAGAGTTTATCGTACCCATTCTTCCTTAGTTCTTTGATTCTCCTAGGCATGCTATATCACTCGTAATGGCTTCCTTCCAAGCCCGATGAGAGGGCGCATTCTGTTTGGATTCCGGATATCCAATCTTGTACTTATTCATATGGTTGATTATTGCATGGCATACATTTCCTAATTAAACTCTTTTATTATTGTTTGATGTATGGTCTGGTCAGGTTATCTCACTGAGCCCATGGTTTCGCTCACCCTCCTCCCTCCCAATAGTTTTTGTGTAGAATAACGTTAGTTGGGATTGGGCTAAGAATGTGTGGAGAGTGCTTGTAAACCCCGGTTTTCTTAGTAACCGAGTAAACTCTGTAAATCGGAAATCAAAACCCTAAATAGGATTAGTACTAGCAACCTAGGAACCCTAAATCCGGCTTTTCTTCGATTTCTATATAAAAGAACCTCTATAGAATAATTTAACGTAGATTATTATTTTATAGTATATTTCAAACCATACAAAGTTTTGATTTCGAGAAATTTTCTATTTCGGGCTTTCCCAAGCTCCATTACGGAAAAGCGAGCCCTGGAACTAGAAACTCAGAAAAATATTTCGGAATACTCATTAGAATCGAAATTTTATAAGGATTTCAAAAATATATGTTTTATAATTTTTCGGGTCATAAAAATTATAGTTATAGCCTTTTTCCCGTATTTTCGTTACTACCGGTAAAGTAGATGTCATATCTACTATTTATTACTATTTACAAGTACAACCTACTACACACACACCCATACCCTAGTCTTACATCCTTACAAACACTCAATTATATTTTCTTTTCCAAGAATTTTTGTTCCTTAACAAATTATTACAATTTAAGATATATTGTTGATCCCGAAAAGATAACAAAGAGGGGGGGGGGGGTGAATTGGTTATAAAATTATTTTTCAAAATTTAAAACAAATTTCACACCACTTGTTATTCTACTAAAATGGCTTTAAAACGTTCTTAAGACAATAATCTTAACAAATAAAAGCTTTAAACAAAAGTTCGGATCAAAATTGAAGCAACACTTTCAAACTTGTAAACCTTCTGCTTAACTCTCTGAGTAAGAAAAATGTTAACAATTTACTCTCTGATTAACCTTCTGAGTAAATAACTATATGCAATAAACTTTCTGATTAACCCTCTGAGCATATCACACAAATAAAGCGTAAATAATTAAACATGAAATTAAAGAGAGATAAGGAGAAGAAATTGCAAATCGATGTATAGAGTTCCGCCTTGAGTGTCAATCCTCTCTTCCAGCTCCAAGCCAGGGTCCGGTACTCCTCACCGGTTGTGTTCCACTATCCAATCAAATCAATTAAGTTACAAGAAGTATTTGCCAAACTTTTGGCTACAATTCACTTAGCTTGATTCTCATAAACAATCAATCAACTAAGCCTACTTGTAACTCTTAACTAACAAAATAAAATCAAATCTCGAGGAATGAAAGAATTGAATTTCCTCAACTTTTTGCTCAATGAACAGTAAAATTTTAATTGACAGTTTTCGAATGCTTTGAACTTTTGAGTTTTCGTGTTCTGTTGTTCTATTGTTTAGTATATCTTCTGCCTCGTTCTCTTTCTTTTTATTTTAGATACTGCAACGGTTAAAAGCACAATTGGATCAACTCTGCCAGATTTCTCGCGTAGGACGAGTTCTTAGTTTCGAGATATCAGCTTCAATTTATCCATCAATCGACTCAATTTGAATTTGAATACTTGAATTTATCTTAGTAATCCAGCATCAGATGATGATTCGAATATCTTACAACTGATATGATTATATAAAAGCTGAAATTTCAGACTTGATCTTGACCGTTGTTGAATCACTGCTCGTCATTTACTGTTCATGCTCATCTTCCTTCTTTACGTGAATAATTTAAACAATCCATAAAATTCTGACCTTGTAAATACTTTACACTAACTTTATCTTCAATATAATTTTAAAATAAAAATCAGTTTGAGCTTTCCGAATTGAACTTGTATTTCCTTCAACAGAATTTTTGTGTTCCTTCAACCAATTATAAATTCTAAAAATAAATCCTGTGGATTTAAGCGAACTTTGTGGAGCACATTGAGTATAACACCCAATTTATACTCAACATTTGGAGCTAGGTCTTCAAAATCTAAATTGCATTTGAAAAATACTTAATTTTCATACAGTTCATATACTTCTGAGCTTCCTTCTAAGAACAATGCTGCAGATCTTATACAATCCTTCTGAGTAACCTTTTGATGAGTTAATATGCTTAAATAAAGAACTTCCAACCTTCTGATAAACTTTCTGATATAGTTCTCTATTATTAATATTCATTGCTGCACACTTAAACAAAATTTATTTAGCTCTTTTTGTTATCATAAAATCATCTCTTGAGAGAAATCAAAACAATTTCAACTCACTCCCTCTCTCCCTCACTCTAGTGGCTGGCGCACCCCCAATTTTTCCCCCAAATTGTTTTATTTTATCTTCTTTTATTACTTAAAACAAACCCTAATTTCATCTAATATAAATAGTCTTTTATTTTCTCTCTCCTTCATTTTATTTCATTTGTTTCAAATAGCTCTCCAAATTCTCTTCTCTTCCTCCCTCTTTGCCGTAACACTCTACACCACACACACACCCCACAAGCTTCATTTTCCTTCTCCATTTCTCATCTATTTCAAGCTTTAGGTGATGATTCTTAAGCCTTGCTATCATTTAATCTTGTAATGGCAAGATTATTCATAAGTGTTTTCACTCAAAGTCCCCATGAGTACTTGCTAGGGACAAAGAAAATGCTACTACATGAATACTAAGCCGTCATAAGAGTAGATCTTGTGTTTGATCAAGTTTTTGGTTGAGGATACTTCATTTTCATGCATGTAGGAGTGGAGCAAAGTAGAGATCTAGCATAAAAATTTCATGTTCATGCTTTTAAGCTTCATTTCATGCATCATAAGTAGTAGATCTAGCTTTTAGATGCTTATACCATGCTTGACATTTATGATCTTATGGAAGATTTATGTTTTCATGCATTCATACTCATGAAGGCTTTGTTTTAGGTATATAGATGTGGTAGTTGGTAGATCCTTAAGTAAATAAAGCAAGAAACTTGAAAAGGAAAAGTTTTTGAGTCAAATTCGTATGATTTCAAGACCCTATTTTAAAAACCCTTTTATAAATTGTAAAACTCATGTTTCATGTGAAAAATAAAGGGTATAAGTAATAGGTATCATTAAGTAGTGATTTTAATGAGTTAAAATGAGTTTTAATGAGATTAATGTATAAAACAAGAAGTGGAATCTAGATGGAAAATTTTGAGTTAGTACTCAACAATGAAATTCGTAATTTTGAATATAGGTAGAAGAACACCTATCATCCAAGTTCAAAATAGAAGTTTTATGTATTAAATGGATTCCTTAGGTAATAGGTATCTTAAAGTCTTAAGTTTTAATGCATTAAACAAGTTTTTCCCAAAAGAATAATTCAAAAATTTAATTTCAAGAAATTCGGATTTTTGGATGAATCCAATTTGAAACCATATTTGCAAAGTGTAAAATGCAAGTTTTTATGTAGAAATGAAGGCTTGGGTAATAGGTATAATGAAGACTCAATTTAGACAAGAATAAATTGATTTCCTTAAAGAAATAACTCCAAAACAAATGAGATGGTCTAAGTTAGGAAACTAGTTTTCTTGAAAGTGTGTAGTCATGGAGTTTCACAAATAGAAGTTTCTCAATTTTCCTTTTTGTAAATAATGTCAAAAGCATGCATGCATCAAGTTCATATCATATCATTCATGATAGGAAATCATCGATATTGCATGTGTAGTTAAGCTATATGCTAGAAACATCACAAGCAAGTCACAAAACTATTTTTCGGAATGAAGTTTTCGACCGATCAGAACTGATCAGCTTATTCCGTGACCTAAAACTTTTCGAAACTTAGAAATAATACTAGGAATAGATAGATCTTTCAAATAGATAGAAATCGATATATTATATGCTCAATTCGAGTAAAATGAGTTAGATATGGTCAATTAAAGTTAGGACTTTATCTTATGCGGAAATTGACGAACTTAGTAGCTAGAATTGTTAAGTTATTAGAACCTTATAAGAAATACTCATTTTGGGTATTCCTTGTACTTAGGTGAATTGGAGGACGGATTTATACTCCCCGAGGACTACTACGACTAGTGGATTTCTCTCCATGGCTGAGTGAGTTCATTTCTTAAATAGTTGTGCTCATGTATGTGCTTGTACTCGTAGTGGCATTAAAATTAGGAAAAGATAAAATTTCGATGATTGTGACATAATCTTGGTTGAATGAATGATAAGTATATCGAGACGAGACTTGTTGATAAATCATTGTATGAGCTAGTATAGACTTGGATTGTCTAAAATTCTCTATGATCGCACATAATCTGCTTAATTAATATGCCATGATTATATGAATAAACTGTACATGCATATCACGTAGTGAGTCACATTGCATGAGTTATTATACCTTTGTGGGAAGAAGGCATAGTAATTGGGCAATGAGGGGCCGATAAACTTGGTTGTTGGCGGATGGGCCGGAATTGAAAATGCGTGGGTGGGCACCTGTATAAACCACGATAAAAATTTAAACGTGGTGGATGGTTACCTGTATCAACCATAATAAGAAGTGAGAAGTATTTAAATGATGGTCATATGGGCCTGAACACCTAACCCCGAATAGGGGGGGTAAATCATTCAACATAAGATTTTCGGATAGTTTATGTATTGTATGCTCATATGCTTGTGCATTCATATGGTTGCTAATGACTTGTTTGTTATATTATTGTTGAGTATTGAATATTTGGAATTGAATCTCACTAAGCCTGTAGCTTACACCCCGATAGTTTTGTTGTGGTGTTCCTATTTTTTTTTTTTTTTTGTTCCGAGAGAACACATTTCACAGGGTAATCTTTTGGATGAAGGAGCTTTTGAAGAAGTCGGGACCTAGCTAGAGGCGTGGACTTCTAGAAAAATCTCTTTAACATAAAACCTAATGATTGTGATATGGTTTAGACCGGATAGACTTCCATTATTATTTTTGGCTGGGGTATGCCCCCTTGACTTTTGTAAAGACTTAACTTATTTATCCCGTTGTGATTTCTATTCTTAATGCTAATGTATGCCTTCTTTAGACTATTCGATTAAAGTGTGATCCTAAAAGTTGTGCAAGTACACCTTACACCCGATATGTAAACTTATGGGATAACTAAGATTGTCATACTTAAGTTTAAATATCGAGTGTGGTGGACTGTTACGTTTTGGGTACCCTTTGGGGCGTGACAGTGCTACTCTATCAAACTACTTGAAGCTAGAAAGCAAGATTGCTATAGACTTAGAGTATAATTTTGAACAAATTGTACAAATAGCTGAAACTTTATATTTTGTAAGATTGAAACTCCATTTTTACTATTTGGTAGGGGACACCAATTCTCTGTGATTTGATAGAATGTGAACTTCAATAATACTATTACATGTCTATGTATCATTTAAGTAAGAGATATTAATAATTAAGCAGAGTCTTGTAAACTCTGACTTGCAAGACGGCTATCATATTACGGGTGCACATGTAGTAGGATAACTCTAGATTAATCCTACTAAGTCACCTTTTGAGGCATGACAACATCTTCTTCATTATTCACTTCCTCATCTCTCTCTTTCTCAATTCATCTTCGTCATTTCACTTTTTTATGGGTTTATGAAGAATAGGGGATTTTTTTTACTCTTTTTGAAGGAAAGTAGGGAACTTTACTTGATTTTTTGATGTAGTTTGAAGGTTGGGATTGAGATTTACGGTGGGTTTTGTGCTTAGATTAGTGGGCCTTGTTTTGCTTCCTTAGAATTAGTAAAAGGGTATTAGTGTACTGTTAGTGGAATTTTGTGATATATTGAAACGTGAAAAGGAAGGAGCTCTGGGATTTATCTTAATATACAGATGAACAATTGAAAATTTCTCTTCTTTGCTTAGCTAGACACTATCATGGTATGAGGTGGGATGTTATGTGAATGAGACATGTGAGTGGATTTTTCACATAGGAAGTAGGTTTGACATTTCTAGATGGGATGTTGCTTTTATTTATTTATTTTTTGAAAGCATGTGAAAACTATTTTTTTTTTTATTACCAACACAGGATAAAGAAAATAAAAAAGCATGGTTACAAAAAAAATTTCTAAAAATAGGACATGGAATAAAAATTAAAAATAGGACACTTAAATGTAATAATTCATCACTTTGACTAGGATATATTTAATTTTTATTTTTATTGACTCTTGGTTGAACCTAGTTTGAAGCCTAACCCCCAACATGTTCGGATTAATTCCCGGTTCGATTTTGACAATATTGTTATTTATAATTCAAGAAGGATAACTTATATATAACTTACAACTTATATAACATAAAACATATATAACTTATAAATATCCATATATACAATCTAACTTATAAAATAAAACTTACACTCTAATTTATATACAACACACATGTTTTATCAATACACTATTCATTTACCATAAATACAACATATACAATTCATAGCTAATATATTCATAATCTCTAAATTATTTATTTTTATTTTTTAGACTGAGTAATATATGTAACCACCTATATGTATAATTAATATATTATATAATATACTTATAACTTATAACTCATAACTTATATGTTAAGATAAATTATAGATATAATATTACTTATAACTTATCTATATGTAATATGGCTGGATGTTATATTTATATATACAAGTTATGAATTATAACTTATATCTACTATTTGAATTATAAATATAACCTATGTGTATAATTTATATATACAATTATATATTTTATTTATGCACTTTATTTTTTTATATATATAACATATATAATTCATATCTTATATATTTATAATCTTTAGATCATGTATCTATATTTTTTTTATGTAACTAATATATATAAGTGATATATTATATACATGTTAATATAAATAATACATATATATATATATATAAAATATTGCATATAACTTGTCTATATGTAATATAGCTTAAAATATATAACTTTTACAAATTATATATATAAGCTATGAATTATAACTTATATATATTATTTAGCTTATAAAATATAACCTATGTGTATAACTTATATATGCAATTTTATATTTTATCAATGCACTTTATTTTTCATATATATATATATAACATATATAATTCATATCTTCTATATTTATAATCTTTAGATCATGTATATTATATATATATATTTTTTTTCTGTAACTTATATATATAACTGATATATTATATAAATACATTATATATACGTTCATATAGATTATATATATAAAATATTACTTATAACTTGTCTATATGTAATATATCTTGATATATATAACTTTTATAGATTATATATGCAAGTTATGAATTATAACTTATATTATTATTTACCTTATAAAATATAACCTATGTGTAATGTGTATAACTTATAACTTATCAATGCACTTTATTTTTCATATATATATTATATATATATATAACGTATATAATCCATGTCTTTTATATTTATAATCTTTAGATCATGTATCTGTATTTATTAAGATGAAAGAGGGAATAAAATTAGTGAGGGTAAAATAATAACATCATTCAAATATTTATTACCATGAGAGAGGGAATAGAGAGGTGTCGAGCCTGGATTTTTGTTTCTAGTTTAATTTTTTTAAATCCGATCTGTATTAAACCCAAACCCATTTAATACGAACCTCGACTAAGAATTAAAAGAAATTTAATTTTTGAAAACAATTTGGAGTCGCCACCAATTGGAATCGAGAAAATTTTATAAGTTAGGATTAATGGGTTGGTTAATCTTAACTTAGCTACTAGTCTGCGAAAAATTTGATCTACAAACCAAACTTTATAAACTAGAAATTTTGATTCAGGGGCTAAGCTATTGAAACCATGTGGTTACCACTCGAAATTTAAAAAGTAAATTTTATCCTTTTAATGCTCGCAAATTTACTAATGTAAAAAAAAAAAATTTACAAATCGTATATATACAAGTATTATTGAAATTTTAAGGAATAAAAAAATTATTATTTACATTAATATTTACAAATAAGTACAAATAATATTGATATTTATAATTTATTATTAAAGCTTATAATATGAATAATGATTTAATTCAAAATCGAAATGAACAAAAAAAAAGGTTTTTTTTTTATTTTTTATGTCGCCCTGGAAGTGTCTACGTACCCACTAATCGGGATCAAATAACACATAGTTCTTTTCTTGAAAACTTTAATTTGTTGATTCTTTTTAACTTTTTGAACTCTTTTTATTTTAAATTTATTAAGTTTTAATCAATTTAGAAAAAAAAAAGTATGAGGGGTTAAACCCTATAAACTACCAAGTTCATTTTTATTTATGAAAATAAGTTTTTCTATGTGTCAAAATAATTTATGTCATGTTCTATGTATACTTTTTATATAATATTTATTTTATATTTCCCATTACATGCATTAATATATTGTTTTTATCTTTTATCTATTTTTTTCCTTTTTCTAAATTTTTTTTAAACAAAAAAAAGAGAAAGAAAAGAACTTACCTGGCACAACATTAAGACGCACACAGAGCTGGAGAAGAGGTGAAGGATAAACAGCCGACAGTAATTGAATAGGAGATTCTGGTGACAGTTTATAACTGATTGGATCATCATGAATTGGTCTTCAAAAGCCTTCCATCAATCTTGTGATGATAGATTTTAACCTCTAATTGCTTTAAAATTTTCTAGAAAACTTTAGAATCGAAGTTTTGAATTCGAAACCCTAACTTCTTATGAAATTCATATTTGATCTCTTTCAAGTGATTTAAGTTGTTGTGGTATGCTGATGTTCATAGGCATTAGCATGCTCACCTACTGACTCACCTAGCACGATAAAATGTATCTGGACATTCTGGCCTATTGCTCTCCTACCACGATACAATGTATTTGGACGCTTGGCCTTCTACTCATCTACCACGATATAATGTATCTAGACGCTCTAGCCTCCCACTCACCTACCACGATATAATGTATATGGACGCTTTGGCCTACTGCTCACTTACCACGATATATGTATCTGGACGCTCTGGCCTATCGCTCACCTACCTACTCGCTGATATGTGCACTTACCTCTTCTAATACCTCGCTGACACATGCGTTTATCTCATCTGGTCAGTGGGAACATGTAGAAAAAATAAAAAGAAAAAAGGCAATTTGCCTTCTGTAGGATCGAACCTAGGTCTCTCTTATGCTTACTTGTGACTTATCCATACAGGTTGTTGGCTTGTGTTTTGTTTTATTCGCATGAAAATTATATTTAAGGTTTCCAAAATAGGCCTAATTAAATAAGCCATTTACATGAGGTATTTAATTAGGTCTAAAATAAATCTATAATTAAAATTAGTATTATATCAAGCCCAAATATATATATATATATAAAATTTATTATTATTTTTTTTTTTTTTTATACATTTGTAGTGATCTCTTTTTTCTTTTCTTTTTTTTGTAATTTGTGAGCTTAATATAATATTAATTTTTACTATAAATTGAAGCCTTAAATAGGCAAAAATGAGGTGTCTACAGCTGCCTCTTTGTGGTGATGCTGGATAAAACTTCATCATAAAGATAAAAAGAGAGACCCTACTTTTTGCTTTTAAAATCTCAGGGCAAACTGATGGCCGATAATGGACTCCTGCATTTGATCCACTAGAGATTATGACCAGATGATGAAAGTCCTTTGACCATGCTTTCTCAATGACTTCGGACGAGCACTGCATGAGCTGGCTTGTGATCTGATACAGATACGCTCCTTGAGTTGCCGTTTGGCTTAGATATGGGAATCTTGAGCTGGCACTTGGTTTGGGTGGGTGCGCTTTGAGCTAGCCTATGATTGGATCTGGAGAGGTGCCCCTTGAGCAGCCTATGTTTTGTCTCAAACGCGCTCCTTGAGCTAGCATTTGGCTTAGATGCAATATAGGTGCGCTCCTTGAGCTGGCACTTAACCTGGAGAGGTGCTCCTTGAGCTGGCCTATGTTTTATCTCAAACGCACTCCTTGAGCTGGCATTTGGTTTAGATGGGCTTCGAGTCTTTTATTTTTTAAAGAGACCTAGATAGGCTTCGGGCCTTTTCTCTTTAAGAGACTATGATAGACCTAGGATCTTTTCTTTTTAAGGAGATTCAGATGGGCTTCGGGTCTTTTCTTTTTAAGGAGACTCAGATGGGCTTTGTGTCTTTTCTTTTAAAGAGACTCGGATGGGCTTCGGGTCTTTTTTTTAAGGAGACCCGGATGAGCTTTGGGTCTTTTCTTTTTAAGGAGACCCTGATGAGTCTTCTCTTTTTTAGGAGACTTTGATGAGTCTTCTCTTATGGGCTTTAGGTCTTTTCTTTTTGAGGAGACTCGAATGGGCTTCAACTCTTTTCTTTTCAAGGAGACTCGAATGGGCTTCAGGTCTTTTCTTTTTAAGAAGACTCTGATGGGCTTCGGCTCTTTTAAGGAGACTCTAATGGGTCTTTTCTTTTTGAGAAGAAGACTCGGATGGGCTTCGGGTCTTTTCTTTTTAATGAGACTCAGATGGGCTACGGGTTTTTTTTTAAAGAGACTCGAATGGGCTTTGGGTCTTTTCTTTTAAAAAGAATCGTATGAGCTTCGGGTCTTTTCTTTTTAAGGAGACTGGGATGGGCTTCGGGTCTCTTCTTTTAAAGGAGACTCAGATGGACTTCAGGTCTTTTCCTTTTAAGGAGACTCGGATGGGCTTCCGGTCTTTCTTTTTAAGGAGACTCGGATGGGCTTTGGGTTTTTTCTTTTAAAAAGACTCGAATGGGCTTTAGGTCTTTTCTTTTAAAAAGAATCGGATGGGCTTCAGGTCTTTTCTTTTAAAGGAGACTCGGATGGACTTTAAGTCTTTTCTTTTTAAGGAGACTCAGATGGGCTTCCGTTCTTTTCTTTTTAAGGAGACTCTTTGGGTCTTTTCTTTTTGAGGAGACTTGGATGGGCTTCTAGTCTTTTCTTTCTAAGGAGACTCGATTGAGCTTCGAGTCTTATCTTTCAAAGGAGACTCAAATGGACTTCAGGTCTTTTCTTTTTAAGGAGACTCGGATGATCTTTGGATCTTTTCTTTTTAAGGAGACTCTTCGGGTCTGTTTTTTGAAGAGACTCGAATGGGCTTCAGGTCCTTTCTTTTTAAGGAGACTTGGATGGTCTTCGGGTCTTTTTCTTTTTAAGAAGATTCGGATGGGCTTCTAGTCTTTTCTTTTAAAGAGACTCGAATAGGCTTTGAGTCTTTTCTTTTAAAGAGACTCGGATGGGCTTCGGGTCTTTTCTTGTAAAGAGACTCGGATGGGCTTCGAGTCTTTTCTTTTAAGGAGACTCGGATGGGCTTCGGGTCTTTTCTTTTAAGGAGATGGGGATGGACTTCAGGTCTTTTCTTTTTTAAAGAGACTCGGATGGACTTCGGGTCTTTTCTTTTAAAGAGATTTGGATGGGCTTCGGGTCTTTTCTTTTTTAAAGAGACTTGGATGAGCTTTGGGTCCTTTCTTTTTAAGAAGACTCGAGGAGAAAAGGGGCAGACAGCTATGAGTTAGCCTGTCAGTTGGTGCAAGTGTGCTTCTCAATTTGACACTTGGTTTAGATAGACGCTCCTTGAGCTAGTACTTCGCTTGGAGAGGCACTCATTGAGATGGTCGATAATATGATACAAACACGTCTTTTGAGCTAGCATTTTAAAAACTAGGACAATGCTCCTAAGTCTGGTGATCCTGCAAAACTTTACTGGATGACGCTCTTATGAACAGGTGATCCAAAAACTAGAATGGTGCTTCTTTGAGCAGATGATCCTAAGGATTGAGGAGAAAAAATTGACTTGATGAAATCTTTTAGACTAAAACATTTTGGATAATTTTTATTGTTTTCAAATGTTTGGGCTAATGCTTTCATTTCAAAAACTCATTTTTTCATTATGTTAATTTTCAGTTCCTTTTTTTTTTAAAAACTTTTTGAGCTAAAACTTCCTCTTTTTTTTTATTTGAAAAAAAAATTTTATGGAAAAGTTTTAGGGATTTTTTTTTTGAAAAATTATTTTCACCTTTTTTCTCTTTTTTTGGGAAAATTCTCCTTTAAAACTCTTTGAGAAGTTTTTTTTTTTCTTTTTTGTTTTTCAAAAGATTGCTAACAAGTGAGGATCCTTTGAGATCAATTATGCATTGGGCTTGCCTCATTGATCACTCATTTTAGTTTAGCCTTAGGCTCGACTTCTTAAGGTTTCTGTTGAAAAACTTTTAAATATTGAGGGCCAAACTTTTCTTTTTAGGACTTTGGTTCGCCTTTTTTTTTTTTTTTTTTTGGGACATTGTCATTCAACTTTAAAGCAAATAGTTCTTAAACTTGAGGCAGATATCTTCCAAATTGGAGCAAATGATTTTCCATGCCCCTATAAATGATTTTCATACTAAGGGATAATTATCTCATTTTGAATTGTCTAGTTAAAGAGGGCTTCCTTACACTCTCTTAGGCTTATTTTCACATATTTGACTTAGATTTCAAAGATTATGGTCTGACTTGTAAGTGATACATATTGGTCAATCCATTAGGTCTTTTTTTGGACGTAATATAGGCTTTTGGTTTTTTGCTTTAATCAAAAGGGATACCATCTACATAGGTCATTTTGAAATTTATCTTCAACACTTCCTGTGTTTATAAATCAAGAACCCTTAAGGAAAACTAATAGTGCGCTTGTCCCTAGTTTCAAGAGCATTATTAAATCAAGTCCTATGATCTGAAGAGCCTCCAAAAGGGTGGTAATGTGCGTGGATCTATGATATAAATATGTTGTAAACCTTGGATATTGAGTTTTGATAAGTTTTGGTGGTTTTGAGCTTTGAACATGTGCCTCCAATCTTTAGGCATGATCACCTTGTTTGAATGTTCACCATTTTTCTTTTTTCTTCTCTTTTTTTCTCTTTCTTTATCCAATTTTCTTCCTCTTTTTTTTTTCTTCTTCTCCTTCTCCATTTTTTTAACATGAATTCAAGGTGATTTATATTTATTTAACTCTTAGTAAATGGCTTATAACTCAAAATGTTTAGGTTGTGTATGGTTTTGAAATAGAGTCTCTTCTTCCTTTAGAGGAAATGAATCATCTCTATCAAATGATTACTCTTGAATCGATACAACTAGGGCAAGCACACAATAATTAATCTTTTTTTTTCTCTTTATTAATGATCTTAACCTCCAAGTTACCTCATTATGGCATGCCCCAATGTGAGGTGGTTCTTGATAGGGTTTATTTTTAAAATACTTCCTTAATAGGCTCAACTAGGCTAGCAAGGGATAAGTGTGTTTGGGATATTAAAATGAATGCCTAATATCATTTTGACCCAAGTATCAAATTTAAGGTGGACCTCCTTTAAGGAATGAGTCAATTTCCTCCCTTTAATATCACTCTACTCTCGAGTGTTTAGGATTTGTCTTACCTCTTATCATTCTAGACTTTTTTTTAGGAGTTATTTTTCTTGGTTATCAGTCATCCATTTTTCAATTGCCTTAAGATAATTTACTAAATGCCCCTTTTGTATTGGATTTATATTTTGGAAATTAAGCCCAACAAATGTCCTAATTAGTGACTTATCAAGTCCTTTTGGTTGCCTCCTATTTCTGATATCTTTTCATTTGTAGTTCACATTTAGCCTAAAGTCAGTGATCATTGGTCTCAAAATTTAAAAGATCCTTGATTATTAGCAAATTTCTCTTTTTCTCTCCTTTTTAAAAATTCATTTTTTATTTTTTTTAATTTATTAGAAGACTATATTCTAGAAATAACTAAACATTAATTACTGAAAGGATAATGGATATTTATAAAGAAGTATTTGGAAACCACATTTTATAATGACTGTTTACAACCTAAAGTGGAAATTTATTTACAAAGGTCATTTTTTTTGAAAATTTTAAACCAAAACCTATTTTGTGAATTCGCATTTTTTTTTATTTTTTCAAAATAATTTGGAAGAGTAATGATGATTTTTTTTCTTTTTCTTAAATATTCACAAATGAAGATTGACATTTACAAAATAATAGACTTGAGTTTAAAGAAGTGGAACACATATGACAAAGAGTGATTGTAACTAGAAGGAACTTAAAACTATCTAAAAAAGGAATTAATCTAACTAATATACAATCTACGGATATTTACAAGTCTATTGCACATTTTTTAACAACTTTGATATACAAGTTTTCTATTTACTTTATTATGATCCATATAATCTAAAGACTATTTGCATTTTTTTTTTTAGACTTTCTCTATTTACAAAAAAAGGCACAATTTTTTTATAATTATATTATATATAGATTTTTTATATCACAATGATGTACACTATTTTACATGAGTAAAAAAAAAAAAATCTTTTTTTATCCTTTTTTTTTATTCTGGACAATTTACAAGTTTAGCATTTTATTATTATTTTTATTTTTTTGAACTATATAAAAATGACCATAATACCAACAACAATCTTTTATTTACAATGTACAATGAATTATTCACATTACATATTATATATATGCAATTCCACACAGATGCTGATCGAGGAGTTGACAACTAATTAGTAGTGGGGCAATTCAAAAAATTTTTCATTTGAGTTACAACTTCATTTGAAGTAAATTTAAGTGGATATATTTACATATGAAGGATTTAAATTTTTTTTTTTAACTGTAACTCTTTTTAGGGTAAGTCCCACTATTATTTATTTGCCAACCTATGCTTATGAATGCAATTAAGCGGGTTCTAAAGGTTCTCCAATTTAGTGGATCACAAATAAGTATTAAACCGGAGCGGGAGGTCAGGGTGGAAATGCGACAGCCCTCGGATCCTACTAGCGACCTCCTTTCCTAAGGTCTTAAGACGGCCTGGTTTTGACCGTATCTAGCATACATTTTTGTGAATTCTGAAAAAAAAAAAAAAAAAAAAAAAGAAGAACATATGCCTTTATTAGAGCTATTTACAGAAAATTTCCTTTTTTCTGCATCACTTAAAGGGACAAATTAGTACAACTATTTACAAATTAGTTACTATACAAATATATAAAAAAAGAGCATTAAAAAGATAAACTTTAAATTTAAAAATTTCAAGTGGCTAGCCCTCTTAAAAATAGGTGTCTCCAGTGGAATCGCCAAGC
The DNA here is from genome assembly GCA_024138025.1 of Combretum micranthum. Classification (NCBI taxonomy): domain Eukaryota; kingdom Viridiplantae; phylum Streptophyta; class Magnoliopsida; order Myrtales; family Combretaceae; genus Combretum; species Combretum micranthum. Next base: position 571,582 of record JAMXBD010000356.1, read on the forward strand.
TGTCGAGCCTAGATATTTCGTTTTTGGTTTAATTTCTTTTAATCTAATCCGTATTAAACCGAAACCCATTTAATACGATCCCTCAACTAAGAATTAAAAGAAATTTAATTTTTAAAAATAATTTGGAGTCACCACCCGATTGGAATCAGGAAAATTTTATTAGTTAGGATTAATGGGTTAGTTAATCCTAACTTAGCTACTAGTCTGCAGAAAATTTGATCTACAAACCAAACTTTATAAACTAGAAATTTTGGATTCGGGGCTAACCTATAGAAACCATTTGGTTACCACTCGAAATTTAATATTTAAAGTTTATCCTTTTAATGCTTGAAAATTTACTAATGTAAAGAAAAATATTTACAAATCGTAATATCTACAAGTTATTATTGCAATTTTAAGGAATAAAAAAATCATTATTTACATTAGAATTTACAAATAAGTACAAATAATAATGATATTTATAATTTATTATCAAAGCTTATAGTATGAATAAGGAATTAATTCAAAATAGAAATGAACAAAAAAAAAAGGGTTTTTTTTTAGTTTTTATGTTGCCCTGGAGGTGCCTACGTACCCGCTAATCGGGATCAAACAACACGTAATTCTTTTCCTGAAAACTTTAATTTGTTGATTCTTTTTAACTTTTTGAACTCTTTTCATTTTAAGTTTATTAAATTTTAATCAATTTAGTAAAAAAAAAAAATTATGAGGGGTAAACCCTATAAACTACCAAGTTCCTTTTTATTTATGAAATTAAGTTTTTCTATGTGTCAAAATAATTTATGTCATGTTCTATGCATACTTTTTATATAATATTTATTTTACATTTCCCATTACATGCATCAATATATTGCTTTTATCTTTTATCTATTTTTTCCTTTTTCTAAAGTTTTTTTTAAACAAAAAAAAAAAGAGAAAGAAAAGAACTTACAGTACAACATTAAGACGCACGCAGACTTGGAGAAGAGGTGAAGGACAAGTAGCCAGCGATAATTGAATAGAGATTCTGGTGACAGTTTGTGACTGATTGGATCGTCATGAATTGGTCTTCAAAAGCCCTTCATCAATCTTGTGATGATAGATTTTCAACCTCTAATTGCTTCAAAAATTTCTAGAAAACTTTAGAATTGAAGTTTTGAATTCGAAACCCTAACTTCTTATGAAATTCATATTTGATCTCTTTCAAGTGATTTGTGTTGTGATTTTTGTTGTTGTGGTACGCCTGATATTTATAGCATTATTATGCTGAACTACCGGCTCACCTACCGCTTACCTACCAAGATACAATGTATCTGGACACTCTAGCCTACCGCTTACCTACCACAATACAATGTATTTGGACGCTCTGGCTTACCGCTCACCTACCACGATACAATGTATTTGGATGCTCTGGCCTACCGCTCACCTACCCACTCACTGACACATGTGCTTACCTCTTCTATCAGTTCGCTGACACATGCGCTTACCTCATCTGGCTAGTGGGAACATGTAGAAAAAATAAAGAGAAAAATAGCAATTTGCCTCCTCGCAGGATCGAACCCAGGTCTCTCTTATGTTTTCTTGTGACTTATCCATATAAGCTGTTGGCCTGTGTCTTGTTTTAGTTAGCATAAAAATTGTATTTAAGGTTTTCAAAATGGGCCCAATTAAATAAGCCCATTTACATGAGGTATTTAATTGGGTCCAAAATAAATCTATAATTAAAATTAGTATTATATCAAGCCAAAAAATATATATTTTTTAAAATTTATTATTATTTTTTTTTGTTATACATTTGTAATGATCTCTTTTTTCTTTTTCTTTTTTGTTTTCTTTCTTTTTTTGTAATTTGCGGGCTTAATATATTATTAATTTTACAATAAATTGAAGCCTTAAATGAACAAAAATGGGGTGTCTACAAGAGGTAATTAAAAAAAACTTTATAGTAGGTGGTTTTTTTTCTTAGTAATTGTATCACCCCATTCATTTGTGCAAGTAAACGAGGTAATAAGCTGATTCTTGGGAACAATTATTCTATTACCTTCAAGTAAATGGGCCGTTAAGTTTAGATGGAAGGGTTTTATTTATATGAATACTTAATTATGATGGACAAAATTACCCTTATTTTAATTTAGTAAAATTACACTCCTTACCCTTCTTTATGATATATTTTATTTTACCTTACAATTTTACACATTATTTTCGTTTTAATTCATTTTCATGACTTGTATGATAAAATGTCAATTACGATTTCAACTTGTTTGATTCACTTTGATTTTATTTCGGCACCCTATAACAAGTTTTTGTTTTGGTTTTGATTTCTTCAAGTGAAGTACTTAAAAGAGCCCAATGATCCTGCCAAATGTACCATATGACCATTCTTCTTCTTTTGTGTTTTTCTTAGGGTTATTTATGCATTTATTTGCATTTCCTAATATTTTTCATGCATATTCGGATTTTGATCTATTTTGTAGCTTATAAGGCTAGAAGTTTATGTCTCAAAGTTCATTTCAAGGTATGAAGTTTTCTTTCTTATTCAAATAAATGTTTGTTGATTGTTACTACTACATAAAGGAATTTAGGCAGCAGCATGCATAGCAAAAGTTTGAGAAGTCTTTTCATAATGCTAATATCCATCGGTTAAGGCAATGATTCATAACTGTTGTATTATTTTTACCTTGGGCAACAATTTATTAAAAAACTGTTAACACAGACATTTTAGGCAACTATTATTAATAAATGTTGCTTCCTTTAGATCAAATGCAATGACATGAACCCTTGCTTTAAAAGAATATAAAATAAAATAAACAAGTGTGTAAAAAAGAAAAACAAGACAAAGGAAAACTAGTGCCAAAATTTTGTTTCTCTGACCAAACTACCCTAGTAGCATCCTTTTCACTCTCTTCTTCTTTTAACAATCAATAAAAGAAGAAGAAAAACAAGAAAAATTTGTATTTTAGTAGTTCATTTTTTAGTGAACTTAGGTGATTCAATTTGTGGTTGCACTTGAAATTATATTTCTGATTTATGCTTGATTAGTTAATTAGGGTTTTACAATTATTTTTGTTTTGCCTTGGTGTGTCTAGAGATATGCAAGATGGTGATGAGATTTTGCAGTGAAGAATTACTTATAGGTTCTCTAGACCATAAGTGTCTTTAACTTATTGGTTTCAAAAGCTTGTGTGTAGATTTAAGTGAGGTGTTGGTAATGGGAAGAAATTTTTTTGAAAATATCCAAAAATTTGTTTTAAGTTCTAGAACTATTGGGAAACATCTTAAAGTTTTTTGAAATATCAATGTATTGTAGGATATATTTAGCATATATTAGGTGTAGCTATGTTAATTATTTCAATGGATATTGTGTAATGGGTAAGGATGAGAGTAGCTGTGATGTAGCAGAGGCAGTTGCCCCTTCCCTTGTAATACCCATGTGATATAAAAGAAGCAATGGAAAAGAATATTTGAACATGAATGATCTTGGCGTTTTCTTTTTCTTTTTTCTTTTTTTTTTTTGCATTGACAAGATTTGTTTGGATGCACTTGGAGTGGCATCTTATTATTAGATTGGGTGGAGAATATGATGCAATCGAGTGGGTCGTTATTAGGTACTTGACCTACTAAAAACCGTATAAGATTATGAGATGGGTTTGGAAAAACTTTTGCGACCCTATAGAGCTACGGGTTAGTTTCGGGTTATAACCATAACCTAAAGAGTCGACCCGCCTGTTAAAATTACTAAGAATAAAATACAATTCCATAACATCAAAACTTGGATATTTCCATTTTTTTAATTATTTTTATGCCTCTATGAATGTGTAATTTATATTTTTGTCCAAGTAAGAATGTCATTCTTTCTTGTGATTAACAAGGATAGGCAACATTCGAGTTTATGTATCTATGTTAGTTCTCAAGTAAAGTAAATTTTACTATGTTATATTACAAATTGATTACTATACATAAAAAATCAATTTGTTTAGCTTACTGATTTTTTATGTGGAGCTTTACTATCAAACGAAAAGAAATTAAAATGAATAAACAAAATGAAGAATATATCATGAAAACAAATAGACAAACGATAACTAAAAATATGAAAAAAAAGAAAAAATGTAAATGCAAAATTGGGTTGTCGGCCCACTAGTGGTGGGTTTGGTATTGCACATAAAACCTTATAGAATTGTGAGTTGGGTTTGGGCGACCACATAGGGAATTAGGTAGGGCTTGGGTTTGTATAACCCATTCCAAACCCGCTTGATTGCATCCTTCGTTATGAGTCGTGATGGGGTTCTTACTCCATGTCTTGCAGATTAAAGGGTAGAACTTGGCACTTGGGATAAAATTCAAAGCCAAAGGAGTAGTTGTAACTTATAAGTGGTGATTATTACTGTGGAAAGAGATCCTAAGATTTTTCCTTTTAGACAAATGGTCTATTGAACAAGTAAAATCAGATTCTCTAAGCTACATCAATCTATTAGTTTAATCTTTTATGCATTGTTTTGTCTCTTACATATGTGTGTACAAAAAAAAAAAAAATCCAAACTAACCTGGTCAAGAAGTATAAAATATCAGTTGATATTTTTTTCAATCTCTGAGGTTTTATTACCATTTTTTGGGTTGGATTTGATGGTGATTTTTGTTGTTGTTACCAATAGTCTTTTGGTCAAGTTCTAGCATTGAAGATGGAGACTTGAAGCTTTTTAGTAAGTACTTTTTATAATTCATTTGCTAGCTCCTAGAATGGGGGAAAAAGATAAAGAAAAGTTTATAAAACCATTGATTTTTCAATCTTGTTGATCTATCTCTATATATGTTTGTACTTATAGAGTAGATACTACTGCTAATTATCTTGTTCATGACTAATTCTTGCATAGACATGGAGCAGGCATATTTATTGTTTAGGAAGAATGTGTTACTGGACATCCTTAATTATATTGAGCTTTGAGGCTTCTTTAACTAGGTATGTAATAATTATATGCTTACATATACATGTACACACACACATAAATATATGTTAGAAATTTATTATTCATCACATTTAATCATTCTGAAAGTAGAAAGCTTATATTATCTCCAGTAACAAATGAAGCAGTTTAATTTAAGGCATTAACCCTCTTTCCTCAAATGTTATAGCTTTCCTTCACCATTAACATTAATAATAAAGATTTTTTAAGAATCTTTTTGCCCCTTTTTATCATGTAAGGTGTTAAGAATCACAGATCATTCTAGTTCTATTTTTTTTTCCACTTAGGGCATTGTGTTATATATTTCATTGATAGATCGACATAGTGTTATATGTTGTATTGATAGATCATCCAAACCTTTCTGTATGGAATGTGATGAAGTAGTGCTCTTTTATTTTTCTAAATGATCATAAATATGTATGACACGTTGTCTTAATTAATGGAAGCTTAAAGGAGAAATGCGATAAGCTTAATATTCATGCTGATGTTATACACTTGGCAATTATTTTATTTTCATGATTAGATAAGATCTATATAATATATATGTATATTAAATTGAGTTATTTAGACAGTAAGTTGTGGTTTTTTATCTTTTCATTATTTTTCCTAGACTCTTTTTGATTCTTATCTATGACTCCTAAATTCTCTATGACATTTTAGGAATGCTATCAATGAAACTAATGAGTTAAAGCTACCATTAGATGCAAGTGGGAAATTGGAGTAGAATAAATGAAAGGTTTGATGTAGCTGTATTTTAGTAGATCAAAGGAGTTAGCAATGTTCTTTTGGTTGAGGTTATTGGTTCCTTGGAAAAGAGGAATTATAATCTGGATTAGTGCACCTTTTGTTAACTCTTGTTGATTAAAATTCAAAGCCAGAACCACTCAGGTCTTTAAGGCAATTTATTTGGTCATCAACGTTTGTTGGAAATCATGTCATGGAATGTTCATGTTCTTTTTTTTCCTTTTATTTATTTATTTTTATGGGTAAGCTTAACACATCTTCATATGTAGTTGAAAAGACACATGATGCACAATTTCTTTTTATGGGCCATTTAAACCAATGAGCAGGATTTAACATTCAGTTTTGGAAGAGGGTCCTGCTTACTGTGTGTTATTGTATTCTCTCTTAAATTGTGTTTTAGTTCTTCCTTGATTATGCGTAGAGGCTAAATAATATTGTTTTTAGCTGTGGATGAGGGTTTTTACTGTTAGCGATCACGCACTTGTCATGTGGGTCTCGCGCTTGGTACGTGACTTTGGAATATTGCTGAGGATATGACACTTGCTGATGAGATGGCTTAGAGAGAGTGGCATAGGAGGAAGAACATGCAGTCTCAAGGTCTCAAATACACAAGTGATAGGTAAAAGAGCTTGAGTAGACCTCACGCTTCAACCTATAGTTCTTGAGCAGTTGAGATGGAAATTTGCTTGAGTTGCCTTGATTGATCTTTTTGAGTAGAGCCTCCTCTATAGAATGCTGTTTGTCTTCTCTCTGTGAAAGTTGCAAATAAGGAGGAATGACTGAGTATTTATAAGCACTTGGTGTGGATGATGACCATCAAATCACTTCAGTGATTGATAGATGAGATGGACTAAGCTCAATTCATGTTAATTCTGAATGAGCTCCTTATCGACCAATAACAATCATCTCCTGTATACATGAGCCTGCTTGAGAAAGATTGGATGCAGCAAACCGATTTAATGATCCCTATTCCGAGTCTACCAAGCCAACCTGTTACCTAACCCGTGAGTCAAGCCCAATAATGAAATTATAATATATAAAATTATAAGCCTGCTTATATTTTGTCCCCTTACCAAAATTCTTTGGACGAAGTTTAAGTATTTTAGGCATTAGTTGCATTTATGCATATTTTAACCAATACTCAGCGCATGATGCTGCTAAGTGCCTTCATAAGGTCGAAAACTTCATTTGCCAGAGTTGAGTCATTAAGTAAAATTCAAGCACCAATGCTGCAACTATCCTTATTGCGTATAATTATATTGTGGTGCACAAATTTGCAGCACCACTCTAGTTGCGTATGTTGCCTTAGTATATCTAAATGATCTGTTCCTCTGAGTGCTCTTGTTCCCATGAATGTAGCCAATAAAATGACCTCCATAAATGTAGCCATGTCATATGTTCTTCCAAATTACTCCTCGATTCTTAAGTTCCATCCAAATATGCCAAGCAACTTCATGCATTGAAAAATTAAATTTCAAAATTGTTATGCTTCCATATTTATTTCATATTAATAGCATATCACTTTCCAAATTTTCTTTCCCACGATTTCAAATCTTTTTGGCTTGCCATCAATTACCAAATATCATTAATAGATATTTAACTGCATTCAATCCTCCCATCTCATCGTTCCTTGAAGCAATAAATATTTTCGTCTCTTTTCAACTGCATTTAAACCCACTTACTCCAAATTTAATGCTATCTTTTGAACTTTCTAAATTCAATGCTATCTTTTCAACTTTTTCTCTCCCAAAACTCCAAATCTTTCTAGCTAATCCGATCGTTGAATCAAAGTAAATCCCATGACCGTATTAATAGCAAATAAGTCTTTCAATAGTCATTATTCCTTCATAATGAATAATGAATTCAAGCAAATCCTCCCTCCCCATCCTCTGCTCCCCCCCCCCCCCCCCTCTTTTTAGTTACGTAACTGCAACTTTTTTCAGTTATGTAACTGCCTTATCATAGCCTATATATAAAGGCTAGTAGAAATTAAGAAAACATAATTCTTGTTGTCTCCATTCCACCAATTCTGAATGTCTTGTCCTTTGTTTTGCATGTATCATCTTAACCAGAGCCAATAAGAATTGGCAATGAGAGAGCCGAAAAAAAAATCAATCCAACATATTGCAGCCATCAAGTCAATGGAAACGAGAAATATCTAAGGCACCAGTATTCAAATGGCCAGATAAAAGGAGAATAAAGCTAGGTCAGCACCCAATGTTGAAGTTATCAAGCAAAGGGATTTGTTGGTGTGTCAAGATGGTAATCCATCATCTACAAATCCAAATTCCGCGACATCAGTGGATAAACGATACTGTTTCTAAAGATATGTTATGGGACAAAGCTTCTCGCCTCAAGTTATGTGCAACTCTCCCTATTGATGGTGACTTCCGATTAATCGAGTCCAAGCTGTGCGGCAATTCCAGGAGTACCATCAAGGGGGCCTTAGTACTACATTTCAGGAACGAGCGGAAGGAGCTACCACTTTCCACTACACACTTCACATTTCTTAAGGAGCCGCCACCTAGATGGAGTGACTGGGTAGACTACATTAGTGATAAACTGCAGTATATGAGACTTCTAAAAAAGCCGAAGTTTATAGTGCAATCGTCACCTCTACTCGCTTGTGGCTCATTAGCACAAACAAGATGGAAGTATGGCATTCCATCATCTATCGTTGGAGTATCCAGACTCATACATTCATCGTTGCGTAGGGGGAGATATTACCAACTCTTGAAGATGTGGTTGTACTCCTGAATATGCATTGTTTTGGGCGAAGTAATGCTACTGCAACTGTGACTCCACACAAGGAACGCGACCTCGAAGCCTCTTTAGTGGCTGCGCTGAAGGTTACCCGTGATGATAAAAGGAAACCTTGTTTCTCTGCTTAGATGACACACTTCTTTGAGGAGTGAAGAAGGAACCTATCTCAAGTAGTGGGACCATCTCATGGTGTAAACCCCTAAATTTTCAAAATCGGTTTAGCATAAAACCCTAACCGGAAGTCAAAAGAAACCCTAAAGGTCAACAAAACCCTAGTTTACCGTATACATCTAAATCCGGCATTGCCGTTTTCTTTGGCCCTAAAAAACGAGGTTGGGATAATTAGCTAGAATAGCTCGTAATAACCATAAGTTTTATAAAAGTTTCAGTTTCGCGAATTTCGGGTGTCCTTCAAACCCGATCGGACACAGTTCTCGAAAAACGTGTCCGGAAGCCCGGAATAGTAAAAATATTCCGAATACACGTTAGACTCGTAAAAATATAAGTTTTCCAAAAATATCAGTTTCGTAATTTTTCGGTAAGTAAAAATAACAGATATAGCTATTATACGCGTATTTTCTTACTACCGGTACTTTAATTGTCATATCTACTTTACATTACACTATTCATTACTATTCTACACTATTCTTTTATCTCTACTTTTTCTTACACCTATTCTTACACTCTACATAACCTATAATCTTAACTTTTTACCTTTCCCATAACTTTATATCACATCTACCTTACATATTACATCTTTTTTTTCAAAAAGTCAAAAAAATAAACACTCCCCTCTCCCCAATGGCCGGCGCTACCCCCTCTCTCTCTCCTCAATTTGTTTTAATTTTCTTTATTTTAATCACACAAAAATCACTCCCATTTTCCTATAAATACCCCCCTCCTCTTTCACTTCTTTCACACATTCACTACCCACAAATTCTTACCAAAACTCTCTCAATTTTTCCTCTCAAAGCTCTCTCAAATTACTATCTCAAAACTCTCTCAAAATAATTCCACAACAACTTCCACCAACAACAAAACCCATAACCACATAACCATATCAAAGTCTTCTTTAGGTAACCCTTATAATTCTTTCTTCTTCTTCATGTCATGTAACTTTACATGACCATAGTGTGAGTTTCCAAATACTACAAGTTATGGAAACTACATTATGTTCATGTATTGTTCTTGTTCATGCCAATCCATTTATGTTTATGTTGTTTATTATTTTATATATACTATATATATATACATATTCTTTAGAGCATATAAGCTCACTTGCAATTTATTTATTTCATGCAAAGCAATTTATTTACTTTTCCATTGCAATTTATTTATTTATTCCTTGTTGAAATAAGACTAGTCTCTAGTCTTAGACTTGTCCTCATCAAGTCAAAACAAGCTTTTCTTTCTTTCATTTTATTTCATTATGGGACTAGTTTATTTCTTAGTCCCGGGAGCCTTGAAAAAGCTAAGACTCCAATACTTGACTTTATTATTTATGCTTTATGTTATTTTGTTTATTATTATTCTCATAATCATGTTCATTTAGATTGTTGTCCAAAAGTTTTATTTTCTAAAGATAATAAATAAAAGAAGGCTTTTTGTCACTTAGGAATAAGTTTATGTGAAACATAAAAATATAAGATAACAAAAATAAACTCATTCATTTTCAAGTTACAAAAAGAATTCACTATGAATTTAGAAACTATTTTTACTTAAAAAGCTACTTAAATCTTTGTTACTCTACCTTGTTTTCAAAAGAAAATATTTTGTTGACAAAAATGGTTCTTTTCATAAGAAAGAAAATAAGATGGATGACTAAGGAAATTTTTAAGTAAAGACCTTGCAAACAAATAGGCAAAGAAAATTTATGGTTTGAAAATAATAAAGTTATTTCTTTTCAAGTTACAAGAAGAAGTTAATAAGATTATAGAAATTAGTTTTTCTACAAAAAGTCCTTAATTGTTCCACATTGTTTTTATGAAGAAAACAAATTTTCATGCATGGATGATTATTTTTGAAAATGAGAAAAAGAATGAGAAATATCAAGTAAGGAATTTTTGCAAAACAAGTAAACAAAGGAATTTACACAAGAAAAATAAGAATAACATATTTCCTAGAAAACTTCAAATATAGTATTAATGTAACTTAGAAAGTAGAAAATTTTATTTTCAAAAGTCACTTAGAAAAGATAAATAAAACCAACATAAAACGTTTTTAGAAAACAAAGAAACAAGGTATTCATTTCAAAGAAATTTACAAAAAAACAATTTCCGAAAAGCTTCAACCCGACATTGTTTTACCTAAGAAAAATAATTGGACAACAAGACACTTGAGCATGCTTAAATATGAGTTATATAGTTATAAAAAGAGAATTTTTCAACTATATAGATAACTAAGTATTTATCAAACAAATTTTGATTTCTTGAACCAAAGTTGTTTTTACTTGAAAATCCGTGGTGAATTTTGTCGCCACTTTTTCGGAGCCTATATGGCTTTGTTTGTGGGAAATAATTTTAGAAATGGGTAGATCTTTTCGAGTAGATAGAAATCGGTATATTATATGCGCGATTCCGAGTTAAAATGACCAAGTTATGGCCATTTTAAGTTGGAACATTCTTCTATACGAACTTTAACGTTCTTTGACATTGTTTTGTCAAAATTCAAGAAAATCTTCAAGAAAAACTCATTATGGGTATTTTCTTTGGTTAGGTGACCCCGAGGAAGGATTTCTTCACCCCGAGAACTATTACGATTAAGTGGAGTGTGTGAACGACTCATCCGCTTAGAGGAATAGACGACAATGGCATCGTGAGTTTATTTCCATTAAATGCTACACTTGTTGTGCTTGTAAATTAGTTGCACTAGAGTTAGGAAAAGATAAACCGATATGCATGTAAAATAATTCCTTGAAAGAATTCTAAGAATATCGAAGCCGAATTGTTCTAAGTGATTGTTTTAGTTTAATATTGATTTGTGTGAAATTCCTTGATCACCTTAAAGTTGAAAATAATTATGTTATGACTTTATAAATTAATGAACTCATGCATACCACGAAGTGAGTCACATTGCATGGTTGGGTTATTATCCTTGGGTGAGAAGGATAGTAGGCTCATGTCGAAAGCAACACTTGGCGGAAGATCCGAAAGCGATTGCTTGGCGGCTTAATGGAATATGCTTGGCGGTTGATCCGAAAGCAAGGTCAAATCAAGTAGATTCGGAATACTTGGCGATGAGTGCTCGCAAGTTTAAAAGTTTTTAATGAATGCTTGGCGATGAGTGCTCGCAAGCTTAAATTTTCTATTATTAAAACTACTTGTTTTGAGTATCACCAAACCCCGAATGGAGGGCGTAAATCCATTCAACATATAGTTCCCGGAAAGCTATATGATTGTTTGCCCACGTGTTTGATGCATTACATATGTGTGATTAAAACTTGTTTGAATCTTGTTACAAGAAGTTATTTATGGAAATAGTTCTCACTAAGCCTATTAGCTTATACCCCGATAGCTATCTTTTGCAGTTCCCGTACTTATGGTTAAGGCCACGTGGACCATGCGGGCAGGTAATCCCTTTTGAACATTAGAAATCTGGATAAAGTATAGCTAGTATTAGCATGCAAATATTTATATAATAGATTAGTAATTTAGGGAATTGTCCTTAAGTTTGTAAAGTCTTTGCCATGAACAAATAATTATTGTGAATCCTCTTTTCTTAATATGTTTTTATATCTCCTTAAACTTCATTATTCCACATATGGTCCTCTAAAATTGTGAAAGTAAGCCTTACACTTAATATAAAAGCTTTTGGGAAATGACTAAGGTTGTCATACTTAAGCTTTAATATTGAGTGTGGCGGACTGTCACGTTTAGGGTACCTATTGGGGCGTGACACATGGAAAAGAGTAAGCATGTTTATATTATTACCTTGTATCTGACTTCTTTAACTAATACGTTTCTCTTTTGGCTCTTTGATGTACATGTATGAACTTGCAGGCTTCATTGCGTTTTGGTTGTCACTGTTCATGTTCCCTGGTAGACCAAAAGAAGGTGTAAGCCCTCGGCTTTTCCCCTTGGCTGTACGCATTGCATAGGGTCAATGCTTTATACTAGCTCCTTTTTATCTGGGAACTTTATATTGATGTCTTGACCTGTACCACTGGGCTTTTGTTCATTCTAAGGGTCGATATGTGAACGTATCACATATAGTCTTACTTTTCTTACAGCTGAGAGCGATTTCGAAACCACCTTGCACAATCAGCCATCAAAAGGGAATTGAATGTTGATGCTTCTTGGGTGTGGGCATTGATTGGAATAGAGGTGAAATGGCCACTTCTTCAGCTTATCGATGTTGAGAAATAGTTCATCTTCCGCCCTTTTGTAAAACCTCTTGAAGGTTATCAGGATAGTGATGGGCTTTATCCTCCAGGTTCTAAAAGCGAGATCATTTTAGTTGATAATCACGGCAAGTTAGATAAAAGTCAAGCCGGGTTTATGCTTTGGTGCATTCTAAGGGGCCTGCCATCTTTGCTTTACAAAGGAGATTTGTATGGGCGTTTCCTAGAGCTAAGGTTCATGGCATACTCTCCACACAAAGTGGCGTGCTAATTTGGCCTTAATCAAGGAGTGCCGCATCTTTTCAACATTGCATAGGGCTGTGATTAATGCTACTAGTCATCTCACCAAAGGAATTCAAGTACATTCATCCTACGGTGCGACAACTATTCTTTCCTTCTATGGAGCATTGTGGAGTTACTTTTGTTGGTTGGCTAACATACTGGTCGAATTGCATTGCCATCTTCTGTTACTATGCCTTTACATATATAGATGATACATTACAAGCCCATTAATATATCATCATGAGTTCTATCTCAGACTACCACAAAACAGGTATCACAGGTCGGCTAGTAACATCCGCGTAGTTGAAGGGTCTGCATCGGACAAGTTAGAATCTTCTGCCGATTAGCCTTCTTCAAACACAAAGGGTAATCATCCACCACCTCAGCTAGTGGATTATAGGTCGACAGAGCATGCAATCATTGAGGAGGTAATATGAATTCTTGTGTATAACTTGTTGTTGTTATTCCTCTTTTATTATCTAACTTTTTTTTTATTTGCCTTTTTAAGTTGACACAAATTCTCTTCCAAGTTCACATTGCTCTAGTGGTGTACATGGTATTAGATGATGAGGATGACGCTTGGACAAAATTGATCATGAACCGTCTTCAAACCCTTGTGATGACGATGGAAGTAATGTCGATAAGGCTGAAGAGCTAATTATGAGGATGATGAGCATATTGTTGATGATCAGATCATGAGCGCACCTGTTGCGAATGCATCTATTGAGTCCCATCCTCCCTTAATTGCTGATGTGTCTTATGAAAACATGGTAGCAGCTTTAAAGGACTATGTTGCATTGGAGGAGATGACTTCGTTTCATGGCTTTTTTGTGCCTTCTCATTAATAGGACCTTTGGAGAGTCTTAATGCCATTGATAGGGACTTATGGGTCAATTCTCCTATGTTGGGGGACAGAGTAGCCATTGCAATGGTGAAGATGATCAATGAAACCATGTTACTGATGGACAAACATTGGAGTTCCTTATCGATGATAGAGCTGAAGTAACTTATCAAATGTATTGAGGGAACTTGTATGTTGCAGTTTAAAGTTGATTTTTTATGGCCTATTGCTAACAAAGTGTCAATCCCTAACAGATACCCTAAACATGACAGCCGCCGTACACAATATTAAAACTTAAGAATGACTACCTTAGTCACTTAAAAGCTTCCATATCGGTATAAGGCATACATTCACGTCAAAGGGAAACCGGTGAAGTAATGCATTTTAAGATATTGGCAGCAGAACATGCAAAACAACACTTAATATATTTCATTGAAACATAGAGTCTTATAACTTGTATGGGGCATTCCCCTGATAATTACCATAACAACATGGTCTTACTAAGATAAATAACTAAAGCTAGAAGATTTTAGAAGAAATCTACTCTAAGACTTCAAAACAGAGTTCCTCCAAAAGCTCCTCGAAATAAAGATTGTCACACCCCGAAAGGTACCCTAGATGTGGCAGTCCGCCGTACACAATATTAAAGCCTAAGAATGACCACCTCGGTCACGCGAAGGCTTCCATACTATGTACAAGGCGTCTATCACATGAAGGAGACTCATCGGAGTAATACATTTTACGTTGATATAGCTTGAGTAACAATGTAAAGGAAATACAAATTTACTATACTTCAGATACAAATCACTATACTTCATAATACAAATCATTAAACTTCAATTACACTTCATCAAAAGATTCTACTACGTAAAACTATTACAAGGCAAATAATAAAACTAGCTGGTAACTTCAAACATTCGTGTTCTTTGCCGAAATCTGGAGTCATTCTCGGCTCCAACCAATTCGGTCCCCACTTTGCATTCTTGAAATAACCTGCTCATTTAAACAACTATTGGGGTATAAGCTACACTAGCTTAGTGAGAATTTCCTTAATTCGTTCCATAACAAACAAGTTATAATCACTCATATGCTATGCATGAACAACCACGTGAGCAAGCAATTATGCATGGGCATCCGGAACCCACACACAGAACGGATTTACGCCCTCCGTATCTTGGGTTAGGAATGGTATTGAGTCTACACGACCGCATCTAGTCCCCAAGCCCTCGGCTCTTAGCACTCGACTCGGCTAGGCTCATCCAAGAATGCATCCACATGCGCCTTAGTATCCCTGAATGAGCTCTGGCACCGGGCTCGTTATCTAAACGAGGCAACAACGGACCATACGATCGACCTGCATAGGAGTAGCATGCTACCAAATGCAATATGTCTGATGTGATGCATGACCAATTTAATTTTTGCTTAGGGCAAAAATATTTATACATTCTTTAGAGTGACCAACCAATATCACACATATAACAGGAATAATATGAACGGTACAGTTATCCAATCAAATCGTGGTTTCGATATGCTTTAGTATTCTTTGGCATACATTCATCACAGTCTCATCATATATCCTATCCCCATTCATATCGATTTTTATCTTGTTCCTATAATTCTAATGCAACTAACTACAATCACAATCAAGGTAACAAAACAAGGAGAAAACTCACTCGGCCATTGGATCACCGGTCTTCTAGTAATAGTAATCCGGTGGTAGGGAATCGTTGAATTCAGGATCTCCTAAAAAGGAAGAAATACACTAATAAGTACTTCAACTCAAACTAATCTAAACGATCTTATACAAATTATCAAATTCGTAATTTTCGTCCTAAGCGGGAATTCCAATTTAAAACGGCCATAAATTGGTCATTTTAACTCGGAATCTCACAAATTATATATCGATTTCTATCCACTTCGAAAGATCTACCTATTTCTAATATTATTTTCAAGTTTTGAAAACTTTGAAGCTTCGAAAAGTTCGGATCAGATTAGGGCAGCAACAATTTCAATTTCCAAAAAATAGCTTTGTAAATGTTTGTAATGTTCCTACTATATAAATTGGCTATACATGCAATATGAGTGATTTCCTAACATGAATGGCATGAAATGAGTTTCATGTATGCATGATCTTGATGATTTTTGGTAAAAGAAAATTTGGAACTCCTTATTTTGCAAGACTTCAACTAAAACTATTTTTTGAAAATCTAGTTTTCTAACTTTGATCATTTCCATTTGTTTTGGATTTATTACTTAAGAAAATATAATTATTTTTGTTAAAATTGAGTCTTCATTATATCTATTACTTATGACCTTCATTTCTACATAAAAATTTTCATTTTGCACTTTGTAAACATGTTTTCAAGTGGGGTTGATTCCAAAATCCGAATTTGGTAAAAATTGGTTCTTGACTGATTCATTTAAGTAAAAATCATTTGATATTTAGAAAATTAGGGCTCAATCATATAACCACTAAGGACTTCATTTTTACACAAAAATTTGCATTTTACACTTTGCAAATATGTTTTACAATATGATTTACTCAAAAATCCGAATTTTAGAAAATCCACTTTTTGAATGATTCCTTTGAAAAACTTGTTTTAAGCATTAAAATTTAAGGCTTTACTATATCAATTACCTAAGGACTTCATTTAACACATAAAACTTGCAATTTGAGCTCAAATACTAAGTGATTACTTATGCATCATCTCAAATTACGAATTTGACAATTGATCACTAACTCAAAATTTTTCATTTTAATTCCATTACTTGTTTAACACTTACTCATGCCTAAACTCATTTTAACTTGTAAAAATCATTGCTTAATGATATCTATTACCTATATACTTCATTTTTCACATAAAACATGAGTTTTGGAGTTGATACATGGGTTCTAAAAATTGGTCTTGGTTGGGATCCGAATTTACAAAATTCATTTTTGGTTACATCTTTTGATAAAATCTATCTAAGCTCATGAAAATCCATTCCTTACATATCCTATCCTAAGAGCCTTTCATTTCTTAAATAAAAACTTCATTTTTGAGTTGGTAAACATGTTTTTAAAATAGGCCTTGGCCAAAATCCGAAAATAGAATTTTTATTTTGAAAATAACTTTTGGAAATCACTTTTGATTCTTGTAAAAAGAAGTCTTGATGATATACATATATTAAGCCTTCATTTTCTTAAGTAAAAATTACATTTTGACTTGGAAGGTGGTTTTTAAATATTGGTCTTGCCAAAATACGAATTTCACTACTTTTGTTCAAGTTTATAACTAAGATATATACTTAATATGAACATAGACATAAAACAAGGCATGGTAATAAGCTATAAACATCATGGATCTAAACTTTACTTATCAAAATCTTTCATTTATGGTATCTATACCCTAAGCCCTTCATTTTAAATGAAAAATACACATTTTGAAGTTGAAAAACCACTTTTCTAAATATGGTTCCATTTTCATCCGAATTTTCAAAAGTTGTTTTTGTTGAAAATAAAATAGATCTTGAGTTTCTACAATTTTCCTACCATCATTGCTATAGCAAGTTGTTCATGAACATAAACAAAGATCTAATGCATTTATGAACTCAAAACTCTAGATCTAGTTTTCTAAACTAGTTTTAAATGCATGAATCACTAAGATGGACATGTGGATGATAGATCTATGCATAAATCATAAGAAATAACAAATATAACAACCTAAATAACAAGATCTATGGCATAAACGAAAATCAAAGCTATAAAAAGTTAGATCTACAATATATATCAACTTTAAACAAGAAAATAATTGTAATACAAGATAATAAAAGTAGAGAAAAGGAGTGTTTCATTTTTGGCATCATCATCCTAAGCTTTTAAGCTTATGGAAGGTCATTTGATGCATGAAACCTTCATTACACTTTACCTATATCACCTATGGAGGCTTTGAGAAGAAGATTTGCTTAAAAATCTTCAAGAAATATGTGTGGAGGCTCAAGAATGGAATGGGGGCAGCTTGTTGTTCTTGAAAGAACAAGAGAGAAAGAAGAAAGAAAGAGAGGAAAAAGAGAGAGAAAAGTGTAAAGAATGGTTAAGGTTTGAAGGTGTAAATGAAAGAGAGAGAGAAAATGAGTGCATTTAATGTGTGTTAATTAATTGAAAGAGAAAAAAATAAAGCAAAGGCAAAAATTTGGGGGGAGTTCACGTGAAGAGAGAGGGGGGGAGAGAGAGAGAGAAATTTGGTTTGCTTTTGACTTGAAATTGTAATGTAATTAATGGTATGTGTAGCTTTTTGAAGAAGGATTGAAATATAATTAATTTTAGTCAAAATAGGAGTAAATTAAAAGGACAATGGCAGCCATGAATGAGTCAAAAATCTGCCATGAATTGTGGGATAATGTGTAGAAAGATTGAAGCGAAAAGGAAGTGATATGTGTAAGGTGTACTTGAAGGTATGAGTTGTAAAAGTACTTTATTAATAAAATAAAATAAAATTTGAAAAATTATTCCAAATAATAGTAGAAGATTTTTCATAATTAAAATTAAATAATTATTTGAATTATTTTAGTATTTTAATAATTATGTTACCGGTATGATCAAAATACGCGAATATGGGCTATAAATAATATTTTTATAACCCGAAAAATTCTAAAAAATTATTTTATGAAAATAAAAATATTTTTAAATATTTTTCAATTATTAAATTAATTTATTTTATTTTTAGTATCGGGTCTTAAACAAAATTGATCCCGTAAAGACCCGAAACGAACTAAATTTTAGAAAAACAAAATTTTCTATAACATATAAAATATTTATCTAATAATATAGGTTTTATAAGAATAATAAAATTTTGTAATGAAATAAAAATGAATAGTGCAAAAGACTAATCAATTACCGGTAATAATGGAAATACGATAAAAAGGTTATAACTGTAACTTTTATAACCCGAAAAATTTCATAACTGATATATTTGGAAATCTTATGAAATTACGAGTCTAACGGTACTATTGGTATATTTTTGATATCTCGAGCCCAGGACACGCTTTTCGAAGTCTGTATCCGAACGGGTTCGAAATAGGTAAAAAATTTACCAATTTGATAATTATAAACGAACTTATATTACTATGAGTTATTCTATATATTTAAACTACCTCTCGGCCTCTAGGGTTAGGGGCGCTAGATTGCCGGACTTAAGCTATTGTATTCCACTTAGGGTTTCCGGAGTGATTTTCCGGTTTAGATCCTTGCCAATTTGGAAACTGATATTTTATGATTATACAACATATTTGATTTGAGAAATTTATTTTAAATTTTATTTTTGTAAGTATTTAATATCTTTTAACGTTTTTGGAATTCTTGAATTGGTTTCATTTCCGAATGTTAATCGTTATTTACTTTTTAATAATTCGTTTTTGGGATCTATATTACCGATTTTATAAATCGGAGTCGTATGGAATTTGGTACGTAGTGGTTTTGGAATTGAAGACCACTGAGTTCTTATTTTATTTTTAAGGATTTTCATTTTCTCATGATTAAGAAGTTTTTGGATTCATTCATGATTTAGGACTTGTCGAAATTCGGTTTTAATTTGGAGTGATTTTTAGTTTATTTTCGAAGTTCATCTTAGAATTATTTACTAAAATTTTTCGGGGCTTACAAAGATTCTACTCGGATGATCAAGATGGTCTCGGGTGCAAAATAACGATCCTACAATATCAAAAGTCTATAGAGGTATAAGCATAACTAGCTTAGTGAGATAATCTGTAGCACGTCATAGGGGTATCCTAAACGTAACAGTCGCCACATGCCATATAAGACCCTCGAATTACTATCTAAGTCTTTCGGGAGTCTTGTATAGATGTAAGGCGTCCCTTTATGACAATAGAATACTCTATTCAATGAAGTTAAGAAGTTTAATGCGGCATTCAATAGCATTAGATAATAAATCAAAATGCATATATATAAAAATACAAAGTCTAAGGGGCATCCCCGCAAAAGAATATTAAAGGTTCATTACAGTCATCCAGAGTCTTTCGGTTTCCTGTGGAAGTCTAAAAAAAAATTGAATATAACTTCTATAGGAAACGCTTAGCTTTTGTACCTGAGTTGTAGCCTACCTTAGCCTAAGCCAAATAAACTCGTGCTGCAACAAATAAAAACTATAGGGAAGTAAGCTATATTAGCTTAGTGAGTGAAAACTTCCATATTGCAATTAAAATATATCATTCAAGCAAGTGATTAATCAGACAAATGATATGCACCAAACACGTGAATTTAGCAAACATATGACCAGCCGGAAATCACATATGGATGGACTTGCGCCCTCCTTCCCGGGTTAGTAGATTAACGAATCTTGCGGTACGACGCTGTTTAGGCTCATGGTCATCCAACTCATATATTCGTTTTATCGATCATGATTAAGCAACTCATATTCGTTTTATGGATCACGATTAACCAACTTATATTCGTTTTATGGATCATGAAAAACCAATAAATGCTAATGCTCCATCCCCATCGTGTTATGAATGAGTTCAAGTTTATCTTCAATATCGAATAATCAATTATACTAGTTTATTTAGGTGATCAAACAATATTCGTAGAAAATCAATCCTAGCTCATCTATACAAGCAATGATTTATCACCTGGCTTCGATATTCTTTAAGTTCAACTTCACATAACAACGACAGACAAATATAATTCCCTTACAACCCCATCATGCACATTCATTTTATCTTTGCTAAGTAACTAGTGCAGCTATCATTACAATTACAAGCAATAATTGGAATTGGAAGTTATACTCACTCGGACATGATACGCCGGTCTTTTAATAGTAGTAATCGGGTTGTAGGGATTCGTCGGTCTCGGGATCACCTACCAAAGAAGAATACCCTAATGAGTACTTCATCACTTAACTAATCCAAACTATGTGTCAAAACTAATAAAAATCGTGATTCTCGCTATTTACGGAAGTTCCAACTTAAAAAGGCCATAACTTGGTCATTTTAACTTGGAATTTCGCAAATTTTATATCGATTTATATCTACTTCGAAAGATATATCTATTTAGATGAAGGAACAGAGGGATCAGATCTGATCAGTAACCATTCCCATTTTCGAAAAAATTGTTTTGCACTTGTTTGAAATGTATCTAGTTGATGATTCAAGTATATATAAAATATGAATGAGTTCCTAACATGAATGACATGTGATGAGTCCAATGTATGCATGATCTTGATGATTTTTTATAAAGGAAACTTTGAGAACTCCTAAATTTCACAAGACTCCAATAATAACTACTTCTTGAAAATCCAATTTTCTAACTTTGACATCACACTAGTGTTTTGGATTTTATTCTTAGAAATTCCTAATTATCTTAATTAAAAATGAGTCTTCATCATCTAAACTATCCAAGACCTTCATTTCTACATAAAAATTTACATTTTTCACTTTGCAAATACGTTTTTAAATAGGCTTTTCTCAAAAATCCGAATTTTAGAAAATCCACTTTTTTGAATGATTCCTTTGAGAAAACTTGTGTAATGGATTAAAATTTAAGGCTTTACTATATCCACTACCTAAGGAATTCATTCAACACATAAAACATTCATTTTGAGCTTGAATAATAGGTGTTTACATAGGCATCATCTAAAGTTACGAATTTTACAAGTTGACTACTAACTCAAAATTTTCCATCTTGATTCTACTTCTTGTTTTACACATTACTCTCATCCAAACTCATTTCAACTTATAAAAATCATTACTTAATGATATCTATTACTTATACCCTCCATTTTTCATATAAAATATGAGTTTCAAAGTTGTTATAAGGCTTTTTAAAATAGGGTTTGGAAGTTATACGAATTTTCTTTTGAACATTTCTAACAAAAACCTTTTCTTTTCAAGTTCCTTGTCTTATCTACATAAAGATCTACCAACTATCACATTTATATATACAAGACTCAATCTTTATGAGCATTAATGCATGAAAACACAAAATATTTATATGAACATGAATGTCAAGTATAATATGAGTGTCTAAGTGCTAGATCTACTACTTATAGTGCATGAAAAGGAGTTTAAAAGCGTGAACATTTATTTTCATGCAAGATCTCTACTTTTATATGCATGAACATGATAATACTTCAACAAAAGCTCATCAAACACAAGATCTACTCTTGTGATGGCTTGATATTCATGTATTAGCATTTTCTTATCCCTAGCACTTGCTCATGGGGATTTAAAGTGAAAACACACATGAATAATCTTGCCATTACAGGATTAAATAGTAATAAGGCTCAAGAATCATCACCTAAAGAAGGATTTGATGAAGAAATGAAAAAGAAATAAACTTGAAGTGTGTGTGTGTGTGGTTGGGGCTCACAGCAAAGGAGGGGAGAAGAAGAGAGGTTTTGTAATTTTTTGAACAAATGAAATGAAATGGAAGAGAGAGAAAATTAAAGGATTACATATATTAAGTGAATTAGGGTTTCCTTTGTATAATAAAAAGAATAAAATAAAACAAATTGAGGGGGGAAATGGGGAAAAATGCGTCGGCCATCAAGTGAGAGAGAGAGGGAGTGATTTAATTTTATTTGAAATTGTAATTTATGTAATAAAATGTATTAAATGTAATAATTTAGTAAGAAACAAAATTTTTTGAAAAAGAAAACATAATGAGTAGTTGTAAGGATGTAAGACTAGAGCATGGGTAGTGTGTATTGTAGGTTGTACTTGTGAATAGTGGTAAATAGTAGACAAGACATCTACTTTACCAGTAGTAAAGAAAATAGGGGAAAAATGCTATAACTGTAATTTTTATAGCCTGAAAAATTATAAAACTTATATTTTTGAAATCCTTATAAAATTGCGGTTCTAAAGAGTATTCCGGAATATTTTTCTGAGTTTCTAGTCCCAAGGCTCGTTTTTCCGTAATGAGGCTCAGGAAGGCCCATAATAGAAAATTTTCCGAAATTAAAACTTTCTATGATTTGAAATATACTTTAAAACAATATTTCACATTAAATTATTTTATAAGATTTCTTTTGATATGAAACCGAAGGAAAGCTGAATATAGGGTTTCTAAGTTTCTCTCACAAGGCTTGAACTAATCCGATTTAGGATTTCGCTTTCTGGTTTCCGAAGTTTACTTGACTACTGGGAAAACCGGGGTTTGCAACCTTCCCACCTTAAACAGAGTTTTGTCCTCAAAACTGAACTAACATACCTTGTCCTTCAAATAACTCGGGGTACTTTCTCCAGATTTCCTCTTCAGCTTCCCAAGTTGCTTCCTCGAAAGAAACTCACTCGTCCATAGCGATTTTCTATGAGTTGAAGTAATCCTCGGGGAAGAGAAGATCTTGGTCCTTGACACCTAAACAAAAGAAACACCCGAAGTGAGTATTTCATCCAAGATCTACTTAAATTCTCTAATTCTATCTTATTGAATTTGTCAAAATTCGCATGAATGGAAATTCCAACTTAAAATGGCCATAACTTGCTCATTTTAACTCGGGATTTCGCATATTATATACCGATTTCTACCTACTTGAAAAGATCTATCTATTTCTAAGGTTATTTTTTTCAAAAGAAGTCATTAGGGTCTCAGAATAATGATGTATAGAATTGTTGCAAAAATTCCATATTTCAAAACTTAAGTTTTCAAACTTTTCTCCATCCAAAAATCTTTGTACCAAAAATATAGATATTTTTTTGGTTGAAAAATCCTTTGAATATATACATAGGCTCAAATTATATGCATGAATTTATTGGTGTTGTCTCAACAATGATTTTTGTAAAACAATGTGTCTTAAAAGTGAAAAAATGCTAAGACTTGAAAATTTCCTTTTTAGTTTTGTTGGGAAAATTTCTTAAATTATTATAAGTGAGTATTTCCTCCATTTCTTATTAAATATTCAAAAAGTAATTTTAGTCTCATTAAGATTCTTACAATTTTATTCTTATTGTTTGAAAAATGTAGTTTTCTAAATATTCCTTGGTAGAGACTAAAGTTTCTCAAAGTAGTCATGTTTATGTGTTCTAAAGTTTTCCTAAAGTTAGATCCACTTTAAGTAAATAATATTAATAATCTTGCAATTTATTTATTATTTTTATTTCCTAAGTGAAGTTTATCCTTAGAAAGATTATCCTTTGATAATTTTGTAAAACTTGTCTAGACTTTAGTTTTTTTTTTAGAGTTTTGGTAGAAAACTTTGATAAATGAGTTTAAGAAAACCATTATTGAACAATGATTAATTTTCAAAGAAACTTTCCTATTTCATTGGTTTTAAAAAGAGAGTATGTGATATTTTACTCTATGTATACTTGGATGAAATCCACGTACTATTATTATTAGAAACTTGTGATAAACTTTTCTAACCTTAGAAAAGATTTATTAAGATAAAACTTTGTGTTTTTTAAAAAAATCAATTTCGATATGACAAAATTTATTTTTAAAGAGAGTTCTTATTTTTATTATTTAAGAAAACTCATTTTCATTATGGTTGACAATATCAACATGTTCATGCATGAAGGAGAATATGTAACTATGAGGAATGTAATAAGATATATACAAGAATAATTAAAAGCATAATAATAAGATCAAGTATTAGGAACCTTAGCTTCATCAAGGTATCCCGGGACTAAGAATAGACTAGTCCTAAAAGAAAAGAAAGAAAAATGTTTTGACTTGATGAGGACAAGTCTAAGACTAGAAAGACTAGTCTTAATAATAGCATGAAACAAACAAATAAATCGCAAAGCATGAAAATAAATAAATAACAAGTGAGCTTATATGTTGTAAAGAAATATATATATATAATAATATATAATACTATATAGAAGTTAGATTAGAACAAATAATAATAACAATAATAATAACAACATAATAATAACATAATGGAAGACATGAACATGAACAAAAAAAAAACATGAACATATTGTTGCTTCTTTAACTCTCATGAGTTTAAGAAACATACACTAAGCTTATGTTAAGTTGTATGAATATGATGAGTATGTATAAAAAACTTTACCTAACGTTATGTGTTTGTTGAAGAAGAAAAGAATGGGTTGTAGTAATATGTGGGAAAGGGTTTTATGGAAAGAAGAGAGAACTTGGGAGAGAATTTGAGAGGGGGATATTATGGAGTGATTTTGGTAGAGTTTTAGTAGGAAATGAATTGTGTGAAAGAATGAAGAGAAGAAGGTATTTATAGAGTTTTGGAGTGGAAATTTGATGTAATTAAATAAATTAAGATTGATGGAGGGAGAGGGGGCGCCGATTTGCCTTGTAGAAGAGGGAGAAAATGATTTATTTTGTTGTTTTGTAATAAGAAGAATGTGTAAAGAATGATGTAATTAAAGTTGTATGGGGAAGGTAAATTATAAGGTATAGGTATGGTAGTGTGTAAGAATAGAGTATAAGAAAAAGTAGAGATAGTGAAATAGTAATGAATAATAGAAATAGTATTATGAATAGTAAAGTAGACTGTCACGCCCGAATGGTACCCTAAACGTGGCAGTCCGCCGTACACAATATTAAAGCCTAGGAATGACCGCCTCAGTTACGCGAAAGCTTCCATACTATGTACAAGGCGTCTAACATGGAGGAGACACATCGGAGTAATACATTTTATATTGATATAATGAGTAACAATGTAAAGGAAATACAATTCACTATACTTCAAATACAAATCACTATACTTCAATTTCAATTCATCAAAAGATTTCACTATATAAAACTATTACAAAGCAATTCACAAAACCTAGCTAATATCTTCAAGTATTTTTACTTCCTACCGGAATCCCGAAGTCATATTCGACTCCAACGATCTCAGTCCCCACATAGCATTCTTGAGATAACTTGTTCATTCAAACATCTATTGGAGTATAAAGCTATACTAGCTTAGTGAGAATTCCCTTAATTTCGAACCATAACAAGCAAGTTATAAATCATCCATATGCTATGCATGAACAAACACATGAGCAGACAATTATGTATGGGTATCCGGAACCCATACATAGAACGGATTTACGCCCTTCGTATCTTGGGTTAGGGATGTATTGAAAGTCTACATGATCGCTGCTAGTCCCCGAGCCTTTCGGCTCATAGTACTCGATTCGGCTAGGCTCACACATGGAATGCATCCCTGGTGCGCCTTAGTTCCCTATGAATGAGCTCTGATATTGGGTCTCATTATCCAAACGAGTCGTCGAGCCATACCAATCGACCTGCATAGGAGTAGCACGCTACCAACTGCAATACGTCCGATGAGATGCATGATCAATTTAATTTTTCTTAGGTCAAATCATTCATACATTCTTTAGAGTGACCAACCAATATGATACACATAAACAGAAATAATATGAATAGTGCAGTTATCCAATCGAATCATGGTTTCGATATGCTTTAGTATTCTTTGGCATACATACATCAAAATCTCATCGATTATCCCATCCCCATTCATATAAGCTTTTATCTTGTTCATATAATTCTAATGCAACTAGCTACAAGCACAAACAAGGTATCAAAATAAGAAGAAAACTCACTCGGCCATTGGATCACCGGTCTTTTAGTAAAAGTAATCCGGTGGTAGGGAATTGTCGATTTCGGGGTCACCTAAATAGGAAGAAATACTCTAATAAGTATTTCAACTCAAATTAATCCACTCTATCTCATACAAACTATCAAATTCGTAATTCTCATCCTAAGCGGGAATTCCAACTTAAAATGGCCATAACTTGGTCGTTTTAACAAGGAATTTAGCAAATTATATATCGATTTCTATCTACTTCGAAAGATATATTTAATTCTAATATCATATTTAAGTTTTGAAAGCTTTGAAGCTTTGAAAAAGATCAGATCAGATCATAATAGTAGCAAGAACCGATTTAGAAAATTTATTTTGTGAAAGTTTATGAAGTTTCTACTATCCAAAGCACGTATTCATATAATATGACAAGTTACTACCATAATGATATGTCATGAGATATATATATATATATATATATACATGTTCTTGATGATATTGAATAAAAAAAATTTTAGAAAACTTTTTCTTTGTAAGACTTTATGAAAAATCAACTTAGAAAGGCTGGTCTTGTATTCTTGATAATCCCCACTTGTTTTTAGAAAAATTCCTTGATAAAATTTATTTATTCTTGTTAAAATGAAGCCTTCATTATATATATTCCTTAAGGCCTTTGTTTTTCAATAAAAATTTCTATTTTACACTTTGTAAACATGTTTTTGAATATGGTTCATCCCAAAATCCGAATTTTGTAAAAATTGTTTTTGTGGTGATTCATTTAAGTAAAAATCATTTGATACTTAGAAAATTAAGGCTCAACCATACCTAGCCACTAAGGATTCATTTCTTTAATAAAACTTCTATTTTGAGTTTGGAAAGTAAGTGTTTTCGTGCATTACTCCATTATTACGAATTTCTTAAAAGGACAAACAACTCAAATTTTCCTATTTTATTTCTACTCCTTGTTCTACCTATTTTTCTTAGCAAATCTCATCTTAGTTTATAAAAATCATTACTTTATGATATCTATGACCTAAACTCTTCATTTTTCATATAAAACACAAGTTTTGAAGTTGATAAAAGGGTTTTTAAGGCATGGTTTTGGAACCATCCGAATTTACAGAATTTGGATAAAACTCAAATTTAATATTTTGTAATCTTCCCATTTTTGAGAATCTCTACTAGTAGATCTACCATTTACTTATCAAAAACATCTCCTATTGATACCTATTCCATAAGCCTTCCATTTTCTAAACAAAACTTTCATTTTGGTGTTGAAAAATGGGTTTTCAAAATTGGTCTTGGTTGAGATCCGAATTTACCAAATTTATTTTTGGACATATCTTTTGATAAAATCCATCTAAGCTTAGGAAAAATCATCCTTTACATATCCTATCTTAAGAGCCTTCTATTTCTTAAATAAAAACTTCATTTTTGAGTTGGAAAACATGTTTTTAAACTATTCCTTGGCCTAAATCCGAAAATGAGATTTTTATTTGAAAATAACTTTTGAAAATCACCTTTGATTCTTGTAAAAGGAAGTCTTGATTATATACATCCACTAAATATTCATTTTCTCAACTAAAACTTCCATTTTGAGACTTGAAAAGTGGTTTTTAAATATAGGTTTTTCCAAGAACGAATTTCACTATTTTTATTCAAGTTCAAAACCAAGATCTACACTTTCTATGATCATAAATATAAAAGAAATCCATGGTAGTAAACTATAAACTCATAGATCTAAACTTTACTCCTCAAAATCATTCATTTATGATATCTATTCCTTAAGCCTTTCATTTTAAATGAAAAATACACATTTTGAAGTTGAAAAATAGCTTTTTCTAAATATGGTTCCCTTTTTATCCGAATTTTCAAAAATAATTTTTGTTGAAACTAAAATAGATCTTGAGCTTTCTAAAACTTTTCTACTATCATCAAGCTATTATAAGTTATTTAAGAAAATAAATCAAAAGTCTAATGCATTTATGAACCATAACAACTAGATCT